>JBAMNC010001031.1:0-390870 GCA_037902135.1 Cetoscarus ocellatus
AATGGATTGCATAATTTCATTGTCATTTCTCTCTGGTGCAAAATGACCAAAAAGATTTTGCATTATTCGATCATGGTCTCAATGTCAGCCAATTCCTCTTGAATGTTGCTTCACATTATGTAATGTCAGACGCCCGCTGTCCACACTGTATCCGTCAATAATTGAATTCTATATTCCAAATTTCCCCTTTAGACTGTTAATCAAGTGCTTTGATTGTACACATGGAGAAATGGATTTGAAGTGGTCTCGTAGGCTCATCAATACGGTTAATTATAGTATTTTGCTTAAAATATCTATTAGTTTTAGTCATAATTTAGTGGTCTAAATTGTTTTAACTTTAGTCTAGTTTTAATCGATGAAATCTACTGTAAATTTAGTCGACTAATTATGAAGTGTAAAGGATGAGGCATTTTATATGTTTCCTTGAATTTCTGAAGTCAGGTTATACACTTGGATAAAATAAAACATCTAATAACCCTTTATTGAATTCTAGTAAAATTTGAATGTATAAATTAACAAAAAAAATTGAACTTTTGTGTGAAATACAATCACCCTCATTTAGGCTACCTGGCAGAGCATCTCAGTTACAATACCAGAACTGCCTCATGAATATATCAATTCATAAAGAGAGGAGCTCTGATTGGATCGCTCCCCAACTTTTCCCACCACCATGAAGCTAAGGCAGTTGTGATTGGATGTCCCTCTTAACTCATCCAACCTTTCCACACAACCAAAGTAGCTGTGATTGAATATATTCCTAACTTGTCCCTACTTTCTACATGAGCAAATTAGGTCTGATTGGATTAAGTCTCTGTCAAACATTTTCGTCTAGTTTTTATTTGTTGAGGAAAATGTCAGTTAATTTACCTTTTGTCCATGTGCACTTGTTTCTATAATTTACTGTTCAGTATTCGTCAGGGGAAAAAAGGTTGTTGATGAAAACTATGATGAAAATAATTAGCCAACAAAAATTATCACTGTTGTGTTGAAAGTGAAAAGTAAATCATTTCACTCACTGAAACAGCTGAAATGCTCCACTTTCTCCATTGTCCTATGTAGATTAACAAGCACTACTGATGAGAAAAGTCTTAAGAAAACCAAGAAATCCCTCCAGAAACTCACTAATACCCCTCTTTCCTTGCTCCTTTTTTGCAGTGACACGTGCAATAGAGAGAAAAATAGAGACCTGGTGTAAAGGAGAAAATATTGCGCTGCATCCTTTGCAGACAGTTTGATTTGTCTGAGTTTTGTAGTTGAAGCTTTTGTGTGTTGCATTCAGTTAAAACACGTGGACCCTTGTGTCACAGGCCAAACACATCCTATCAACAATCAGAATGCTAAAAACTCCACCAGGACGTCCTGACGAAATGATGCCAACAACGTTGCCAGGCAACAGTTGCAGCCGCTGAGCCGAGTCTTTTAAGTTTTTCTTAGAAACTACGTTTGTTTGTAGGATGATGAAACCGAAACCTTCACGCTGCTGCAAGAGGGAGATAGAGTTGAGGCCACAGGGGTGTGTCATCACACCCAAATCAGTCTCAGAAAATCTGTGTAACCTTGAAACCAGACAGGATAATCATCCATAAAAAGACGGGCAGCCAGAATGAGAATCAAACTCATCTATGAGGCCGGAGGGGAGCCATGCGTCTATATCAGGCGTGAAGTGTCACAGTAGTTGTTGCATCTCATAAACCAAACTTTTGATTTCCCCACAAGAGATTTTCAGACTGTTTTCAGAGCGCTTCAGGCTTTTTGTTTCTGTGTTATCACATTAAAATATTCTAGATGTCTTGTTCACCAGTCTATACATGTGTAGGTGTATAAATGATGCACAAACAACTCCCCATGCAGCTCCTCTCCTGAGCAAACAGCGTCAGTGTCACACAACATCCCATCTTATGATTCAGTCAGGGCTGCAGATTGAAAGTCACACTGCTTATCCAGTTATTCTGAACACATCCAACATTTTGGCCACTGTCTCTGTTTACTCAACCAGTATATTTATGTCAACTGTAAAAGTAATGTTTGATCCTAAGGTACAGGGAAACAATACAGTTCTGTTGAAATTTAAAATAATGTATAAAAATATAATTTTCAGTAGACATATGGATAAAATAGGAGGTATCGCACTCAATTGAAGGATGACTTCTTTGTTTTGTTGGTTGTTTGTTATTGTTTTGCCTTTGTTTTGTTTTTTTTTTTTTTTTGTTATGTTATATCACTTAATTATTGCATAGAAACGGTTTTTCTTTTGTAATATATAAAACCATTTATGTTTAATTAACCGATGGAGAAGGGGAGGGACTTGACAAGTTTTACTTCCTCCAACTCCTCTTCGAATATGTTGTATGTAAGGACTACACTATATTTTTTTCTTCTATTTCTGTTTTTAACTCTCTTTTGAATGCATTCGCAAAAAATAAGGTTCAGTTCAGTTCAAGTCAATCCAAAATTCATTCAGAGTTTTCTATTATACCCAAACTTTGAAAGAGTAAGGTGACTCAAGGGTAATTTTTTTTTCTGATTTTTGTTAGTTTCTTTGTGAACAGGATTACTCAAAAAACTAAAGAACAGATTTTGATAAAGTTTTCAGGGAATGTTGGTCATGGCACAAGAAAGAAGTGATTACAATTGGCATTGATCTGCATCTGGATTTTAAAGGATTTGTTGTCATTACGAGATAGCCAGTTTTCCATATTCTTGACAATACCTAGCTTGACAATGTTGGAAATGTCGTGGTGGAGCACTTCTAGTTTTTTATTTTATGTCTTCTTGAGGGAATGATTAATTATGGTTCTTTGTAATTGCAGTATGTGTGAACAAAGCAATGAATCTGAAAGACGTACTAGAGATTTTTCTGATAGCCGATATGCAGATATTTCAGAATTGCCCATATGAAATATTTCTCAGGAGCAGACAGGCTTTACATTACAAAAATAGACTTTTTTTCAGTGTACAAAAAGAAAAATATAATTTCCTCTTGAAAAAATTAAACTCCTGATTTTTAAATGTACCTATGTAGTGATGATGAGGTGAAGCATGATGGTACATTTATTTATGCTAATGTTACTGAACATAGATGGAAACATATGGCCAACATCAATGGCCGATATGTCGGCTGTAAATATAGGCAAAAATGTCAATATCGACCGACACCAATATTCAATCAATCAATCAATCAATCTTTATTTGTATAGCGCCAATTCATAACAAGTGTTATCTCAAGACACTTTACAATAGAGCACAAAGCTCTTCATATTATGGATACACATATATGCATAGATACATATATACATATAAAAATACACATATACATATATATACAAATATATACATCCAACACCCAACATGAATCCAATATTCACCTTTTTAGGCCAATATCTGCCAATACTGGTATTATCATCAACCCTAATGTGTATTATCACTTCAAGACTCGACTACTGCAATAGCATCTTCTACGGCCTTCCTTCCAAACTACTCAACAAACTGCAATATATCCAGAACTCTGCCGCCCGCCTGTTCACCCACACCCGCTCCCGTGACCACATCACCCCTGTCCTCCAAAACCTCCACTGGCTCCCTATCAAGCAATGAATACACTTCAAAATCCTCCTCCTCACCCACAAAGCCCTCCATAACCAGGCCCCCTCCTATCTCTCCAGCCTGCTCCACCACTACATCCCCTCCCGTGACCTCCGATCCTCTGAAGCCCACCTCCTTTCCCTACCACCTGACACCAAGTACCGATCCTGGGGAGACAGAGCCTTCTCTGTTGCGGCCCCCACCCTCTGGAACGCAACCTGTCCACATTTAAAAACTTCACCAAAACCCACCTTTTTAGAATTGCTTTTAATGTATGACTGCTTTTACATGTACTTTATGTTCCTTTTCTTTTCTTTTTAATCATGTTTTTATTATGATGTTGTTTTCTATGATGTTCTTAACCTCTGTACAGCGTCTTTGAGTGCCTAGAAAAGCGCTTTATAAATAAAATTTATTATTATTACTATTATTATAAAGGTAAGCTCAAATTGGGTAAAAATGCCAAAGAGTTGGCATCAAATATTATTCCCTGAGAGAGTAATGGCCTGCAGCCCATAAGCTAAGGAAGACCCTTAAAAATAGCTGATTGGTCGAAACTTTAGTCTGAACAGAAGAATACAAAGTTGCTTTAGAGGTGACTTATATGCAATAAAACACTTTTTACTTGTTTTTGTTCCCCACACATGAGGAAAATTCTTTTCCCTCTGTTGCCTGCTCGGCGTTTATCAGCCTTGTGCTTTCAGTTCAGTAAAAGATTTTTCTCAGCTAATGTTATTGGGGGATTCTTTGCCCTGATGAGGTTGTCTAATACCAATTTTTTCATCCAAAAAGTTGGCTGTAGCTGATCTACAACCAATATACCAGTAAAAGATATGAGATATGATATTACACTCTGTCAAGAGAAGACGCAGATATATCATGAAAAAGTCCCAAATCCACCAAATTCAAAGCAGCAATTGGAGACTAGTTTTACATTTTAAACAACAAATGTGAATATATCAACTACGAGAAGTATTACACTAAGTGGAAGTATGACTCAATCACCCCAACATTAACTTACAAATAAAAAAAGGCGTGATCTTTCCATGGCGGCATGGTGGCACAGCAGGTACTGTGTGTGCCTTGCAGCAAGAAGGTTGCTGGTTCAGATCCTGTGTCAGTCAGGGCCTTTCTGTGTGGAGTTTGCATGCGTGGGTTCTGTCGGGACACTTCTGCTTCCTCCCTCTTGTTATCCAGACAAAAATACCCATCAGATTTGTTGTCCAGACAAAAAACTCCTGCGTCTTCATGCACCCACACGCCACTATTGTTTGTGAAAAAGCTTGTCTTCACCGAAAAAGCATACCCCTGTTGTAACACCGCTGTTTCACTACAAACCTACATCGGCAACTACTGGCCTGGCATGCACGCTACAGCATGTTCAATATGCACGATATGAAAAATTTCAGCCGATACCGATAACTGATAATTTCCTGCTTCTCATGGCCGATACCGATAACCGATAAGTTCATGTTTTTATATTTAATGTAATCTTTTTGCATGTTGAAATCTTGCTCCAACCACTGAGCCGTTAAGCTAAGCTTGCTGACTGGACTAACATCAGATGTCCATATGTCTGTGGTAAAACTTACGTGTAGTCTGATCTTGTTTTGTGTTATATTATCAAGTTATGGACGTGTGTAGCATCGATACCTTAGAGGGCATGGAGGGATACATCCAAGAAGAAGCGACGGCTTGGGAGGGTGTAACATGGCTCCAAATGTGCTATTAACTTGTGAAAACCCGTGCTCTCAACGACGGAAAAGGGCTGGTCGTCGAGCGCTATGAACTCCATCACTTTGTTGTTAATGGCTTTAGCCTTTTCACTGTGTCTTAAAAAGTTTTTGCAGTTTTCAAAGGCCTGTTGAATGGGGACATACATGCTCCGTGTTGCTGTTTTTAGCGTTAGCACGCTAGCTTCTACCCCAGCTGCTTCGTCTTCTTTCAATATCCCTTCACTGCGATGACGACTTTTCAGGTGAGCTATAAAATCTTTGTTAAAACTTGAAGTCCTCTCTCCTCCTCTCAGAATTCTCTCCGAACAGGGTTGTGTAAACAGCAATGCTGTTGTTTTCTTCTGCCACTGAGAAAAACAACCACACTGGTGAAGCCATGTTCACTTTTGGTCTGGCAGAGACAGAGACAGGCTTGGGTCCTTCTAGTTAGGCGCGATAGATGACATAACCAGCACGACATGGCTTGTTTTGGGGCTACGCATCCTGCAAACCATTTCCCCAATTTAAGTAATTTATCGGATCTTTTTATCAGATAAAATGTCCGTATTGGGCCAATAAAAAATGACGTAACTTCCCCCCAAATCGACCGATATTATATCGGTCTGATAAATATGGTGCATCCCTAGTTTTCAGTTGTTCTCATCGATCCGTGTAAACGCGCATCATTTTCACATCATAGCAGAGTGCTTTTGAAAACGCAAAGGAAAAACCTTTCTGCTTCTGGTAACAACGTTGTCGTGTAAATGGGCCCTTAGTTTGCGTAGGTGGTCGTAATGCTGTGGCTGATCGGTGTAATTGTTCAATTTGTCGCCTTCATCTGCAGAAATTCATCTCTTGCTTTTGGTTCATTTATGATTCTGAAGATTGGTTTAATCAGCAGACTGTAAGCATATACCGAGCATGGAGAGAAGCCTCATCAGCAAAATGACACTGAATTAAAGCTGGTCCTGTTTCCACTGAGGCAGACAGACCAGAAAGGTACAGGAGTGAGACTGTTGGAGGTAGGAGTGTTTCTGAATGACCTGCAGATCAAACATCACCTCAGTCCACTGGTTCACTCACAGTCGAGTGCGTGCCTGTGTAGTTACTGTATGGTTGCATCATTCGCAGCAGGGCTTTGAAATGGGGTAAGAGGGGAAGGAGGGAGACACAGGGTGGCAGACTTCAACAGATTTTTGTCACACATTTACGGCAACGTTTAGAGATTTTTTCTTCATCTGTCAAAAATCAAGAAATGATGAAAGAGTTTAAGAGACTTGGACAGAGTGACTCACCCGATGACAGGCTTTGAACTGTTTGCTTCATTGAATAACATGAAGGCGTTTAGATCTGAGATCAGCCAACAACAGCCTTAATCAATGTCTCCTGAAGCTTCAGAAAATCACAAGGATTCAGTTTATTCATAAAAGTGAGAGTCATCGTGTCTTTTTGTGACTTTTTCTTTATAGAGTTACAATGTTTTTGAAGGTCGGACCACAAAATGCGTGTGATTCAGATGAAGAAATTCACAATTTGCTTCAATATTTCTTGAACAACTATTTTTTTCTCACTGTTTAAATGTTATTGGTTAGTTATTAGTTTTGACATTATCCAGTTGATGGACATTTTATCAAAACATCATAAGGATCTGTAATCAAGAAAATTCAAAAAATCATGAACAGATTTTGATTAAATTTTCAGTGAATGTTGGACATGATACATGGGAGGAGAAACCAGGAATTCTCTTTAAAGGATTTTTTTTCATGCCAGGATAGGGCAGTTTTTCACAATTTTGCTGGTAAATTAATCAGTAAAGAACAGTTTTTGGTGATATTTTCAGAGCATGTTGGTCATAGAACAAGGAGGAAGGTGTTAACTTTTGGTGGGGATATGAATACAGATGTGGATCCTAGAATTTTTCCAATGATTTGTTAACCTTGGGAGATAGGTCAGTTTTCCCCATTTTTGCTAATAACCGTATAAGTTCTCAATATATTTTAATGATATTTTCAGGGACTGTTTGTCATGACACATGGAGGCAGTGATACAACTTTGGTGGTGATCCGAATCAGAATCCAGACTCAGGAATCTTTCAGTGATTTGTTAACATAAAGAAGAATTCCACATTTTCACTAATATCTTAAAAACTCTTTGACATATTTTAATGGTATTTTCAGGGAATGTTGGACGTTGTACAAAGGAGGAGTGGGTAGATTTTGGAGGTGATGTGAATTCAGGTGTGAAACCAGGGTTTCTTTACATTGTGAGATTTTCCACATTTTTGCTAATATCTCAAAAAGTTATGAACAGATTTTTGTGACATTTTCAGGGAATGTTGATCTTGGCACAAGGAAGAATTGATTAGATTTTGGTGCTGATCTGAATCTGTGTGCCAATCCAGATACTTTTAAGGATTTGTTACCATTCCGAGATAGGGAAGTTTTCCACATTTGTGCTAATATCTCAGTAACATTTGAACAGATTTTGGTGAAATTTTCAGGGGATTTTGGTCATGGCTAAACAGAGAAGTGATCCAATTTTGATGGTGATCAGAATTTTTGACAATAACTCTTGAAAACGATGGAAATGCCTTTGCAGAGTTTTGGGCTTTTGGATCACTTCTACTTCCTTATTCCCCCCCTCCTTTATTCCCTTTCTGTCTTTACCTTACCTTTCCTTAGTTACATCTTTCCCTCCTCTTTTCTCCTTCCTATCCCACCTTACATCCATCCTTTCTTCTCCTTTCAACCATAAAATCTTTCCTCTCCTCTCCTTCCTTCCTCTCTCCTCTATGATAAGCCTCAGCTCTGTAGGTTACCATAGCACCCAAGAGAAAGAGAAAGAGAGAGAGAGAAAGAGAAGTCGTCCCACACAGAGTCTCCTGCCTACCACTCATTCTCTTCCTCTCTTTCCATCTCGTCTGCCGTCATGTCTTTTCCTTCTTCCCCCTCCGTCTACTTCACCTCCCTCCCTCTTTCTCCTTAGCTTCTCCTCAGCACGACACCATTATCATTTCATTGTTTTCTAAATTATTTGATATCTCTGGAGGAATCCTAAAATACAGGAGTATGCATTTGCAGGCCTGTTCACAGAAAGGTTTGCTTATGAATATGCAGTCTGTCCAACCTGACATCTCAGCTTCACTGTCCTCCCACACACAGGATGCCCGTGGACACATTAACAGGGGAGTTGAAGTGGGCGCCGCTCGCTCTCTCCAAAGTTGATGACAATTGCCAGAACAGGCCACTTATGTGTCATTCCTTCACTTTATATATTTGTTTGAATTTTGTTTCAGACTAAATTAGCGTTGGTTACTGTTTGTTTAGAGAATGAAACAAAGCATTTAATTTAAATTTGTGTGCGTCACAGTTTGTAGAGCTGGTGTTTGTGTTTGTTTGACACAGAGAGAGTGAGTCATCCCGCCCCACCATTAGCCAATTAAACAGAGCTCTGAGGTCGAGAGTCGACAACTGCCTGCAGTTTTAACAAGTTAAGGTCACTTTGTGTGAACATATAGGGATGTGCAGCTTCACTTTTCCCATGATTCAACTCGGTAATGATTTTTCAGTCATGATTCACCTTAGTGTTTCTAGGTTAGAAAATCTGCTGCTGATGGGCTCTCCAATTTGAAATAATAGAAACAATTCACTTTTGACCAACTTTTATCCTTAATTTATCTGACTTTGTGTAAAATTTACTGTAAGTGAAAGAAGACAGAACTAGAGTGGGATGTGCAAACCCCAATTCCAGTAAAGTTGGGACATTGTGTAAATAAAAACAGAATCAAAACAGACAAATCCTTTCTGACTCATATTCAGTTAAATACACTACAAAGACAAGATATTTAAAGTATAAACTGATGAACTTGATTGTTTTTTGCAAATATTCACTCATTTCAAATTTAATGGCAGCAACATGTTCCAAAAAAGCTTGGACAGAGGCATGTTTACCACAGTGTTACGTTATCTTTCCTTTTAAAAACACTCAATAAGCATTTGTGAACTGAGGACGCTAACTGTTGAAGCCTTGTAGGTGGAAATCTTTCACATTCTTGCTTGATGTGCGACTTTAGTAGCTCAACAGTCCTGGGTCTTTGTAGTAATTTGTGCTTCATCATGTGCCACAAAATAGGAGACTGGTCTGGACTGCAGTCAGGCCACACGCACTTTGTACCCACTGTTGTAACACGTGGAGAATGTGTCTTCATTGTCTCTGAAAAAGATGGATGGCAGCATATGTTGCTCCAAAACCTATATATACCTTTCAGCATTAATGGAGTCTTCACAGATGTGCAAGTTACCCATGCCATGGGCACTAACATCCCCCTAAACCATCACAGATGCTGTCTTTTGACCTTTGCTCTGATAACAGTCTGGATGGTCCTTTTCCTCTTTAGCCCGCATTACGCCACGTCCATGATGTCTTGAAATGTGGACTCAGACCACAGCAGACTTTTCCACTTTGCCTCAGTCCATCTCAGATGAGCTTGGCCCAGAGAAGCTGGCGGTAGTTCTGGGTGTTGTTGATATTTGTCTTTGTCTTTGCGTGGTAGAGTTTGACCTTGACCTTGTAGATGTAGTGATGAACAGTGTTAACTGACAATGGTTTTCGGAAGTGTTCCTGAGCTCACGTGGTGATATCCTTTACAGAATGATCATCCACGCGTCTCTCGTGCATCCAAAGAGCCGTCTCAGGCAGCTGTTGGATACAGACCTGAAACTCTGAAGTTTTCTTTCCCCCAATCTCACGCTCACCCACACCCAAGGGCAATTATTTGGTCTGTGGGAGGAAGCTGGGGTGCCCGGAGAGAACCCACGCATGCACAGGGAGAACATGCAAACTCCAGGGTTCGTACTGGTCCTTGAAATCCTTGAAAATGCTTGTAGGTTATTTTTTGTAAATGAACACTTAGCATTGTCTGATAATGGCTGTAGTTTAAGTCAGTCATTGATTTTATGTGTTATACAACACAAAAGGGCTCAAATTTAGAGGATGAAGTGTCTGTTTTCAGTATAGCTGTTAAAAACGTTCAACACGTTTCAACATCTCATCATATGATGTAGCATGGGGACTCTGCTTTGATCCAATGTGCATAATAGGTGGTGGTGAGTGAGGGCAGGCGTTTTGGGATGTGTTTTTTGTGCTTCTTACAGTGTGTTACATTTAATTTGACCATTTGTTAAGATTGTTAAATACTGCGTTTGTGCTTGATGCAGAAATACGAGCTTAGCAGGACATCGAAGCCACTCTTTCCCCAATAGGAAGAAAAATTGAATTAGCTTTCGTGCTTGGGTTTGTTTTTGCAGGTGGAGAGATGGGATTTTATTTATACATTGGTCACCAAAAACACGGTCGTCTGTGGTAAAAATCCGTTTCACTCTCCTTACCGCAGACGTTTCTCCGCCGTAACTCTCACTCACTCTTTCCTCACTCATCTGCAGTAGGCAGGAAGAGGAGCAGGCTCACGTGTCGTAAAGACACTTTACCATTGGTTGAGGGAGGAGGCAGCGGTGATGCTGCATTTGGGAGCAATTGCTTATATTGCAGCCCGTGAAATAAAATGCTTAAGAATCAAAATAATAATAAATAATAATAAAACAGTGAATTCGCCATTTTGTGTGTGCATGAATTCTATCACATTATGCAATTTACAACTGCTTACAGTACTTGAAAAGTCTGAAAATTGACCTTGAAAGTCCTTGAAAAGTGCTTGAATTTGACCATAAAAAAAGTGTACGAACCCTGAAACTTCACACACAAAGGAAAAGAAGCCGGGCTCGTGCACCACTGTGCCACCCCGCATTTAGCACTGTTATCATTTTATCCTTATAATTTTGTTGTCATTATTGTGGGACACTAAAATCAGAATCGAAACTTAGTTAGAGCTTTATTGACAGCCTTCAGAGTTGTTCACAAAATTAAGTCAACAGCAGATCAACCTGTCCCTTCAGGTAAATGTTTATTGACTGATCTGACCTAAATCAGGTCAGTCTGTCTGGGTCAAGATGCATCTGCCAGAAGAAATAAAGAACAAGTTAATGGACTGTTCTCCCTCTCAGACTACATAGTCATGCTGACTTTTCAAAGTATATCTAAGTAATATTCTCAAAAAATGTGTATTAGATCCTGAAAAACATGTTTTGATTGGGTCTTCCTCTTGATTTGTCATATTTACGGGCAGATAATGGAAGAGGACAAACTCACATTACTGATCTGAAAACATTTAATTTGCTTTATTGTGATTTTCCCTTTAAGGCCAGACTTTCAGGACACACTAAAAATAGACTGTTATTTTACTGAAATTCCAAACATTGTGGAGGGCCTTTTATCTTCCTTTTATTACTTTTTTATTGTCAGTTTAGAGCCGCTCTAAAAGCAGTGATGCATGCTCAATAGATTTATTTTTATCAAGCATTAAAGCTCGGCACAAACAGAGGGACCTTCAGCATTATTTGTTGTTGGTGTTCTGACAGCAGAGTCGCTGTGTGGCAGTGTGGGCCGTATTTGGTCAGAAAGTGTAGAGTTTACTGAGTCACTCAGCACAAACAGCCCAGCAGGCGAGGACAGGCTGAGAAAATTAAAGTGATTATCAATAAATGTAGAATTTCTTTCTCATATATATGTTCATGTTTGTAGTGTGTGAGGTAGGAGTTCAGTGTGACTGCAGATTGCAGCAGTCGACTGAAATAGCTGGTAGACGTGCAGCTGAAGGAACAGTGAGTGATCTGTATGGCCATGAGTCACGGTGATGAGAGTCTGGAGAAGTTTTTTTTTTTTTTCAAAATCAGTTTTCCATTGAGTTGTTAGAAAACGATCTTAAAGAGACAGAGAAGGTTTCATCCTCTGATGGAGGCGTCACACATACAGCCCGTGGGACAAAAACCGCCCGCTTGAAGGTTTTATCAGGTCGATGGGACCATTTTGGGATCATTAAAAAAGTTATCATTAAATATACACATTTATTAGACCACAACCCATGTAAGGTTTGTGCCACAGCTGCCCTAAAGTAATAGCATTTGTAATCACCAAAATCAACCATTAAGTTTCTGTAATGGTTAATACTGCAGTATGTAGAAGCTCTTTAAGAGAAATTATATTACTAATGCTAAAATATAATTATTATTGTTCTGTTTGATGAATTTCTGGCTTCTCAGAGAAGTCCAGCGAGGCTCAAATTTGAAAAAAAGAAAGATGTTAATATGAAAAAAAAAAACAACCTGCTCTCTTCTTCTGGTGAAATGTTGTAATAATTAGGTTGTAAAATTTCGGAATTTTCAAAGTTGGAAACTTTCCATGGGAGTTAACAGGAACTATTGGGAATAAACGGAAATAAACCTACGAAAATTGAAGGTTGGCCCTTAACAGGGATTTTTAAAGTAGATGGGGAAAATATATTTGAGCATAATCTTGACTAAAATAACCAGATTTCGTGCAGTTATACTTGTGCATTCCTCCATCACATGCACAGATGATTTCTAGAACCCTGGATGATTGAGGACACACATTTGAGGCTTTGGATATAGGATACATTTTTCAACAAAAAAAATTCAAACATGATAAACTTCCACTTACAAGTAAATCTGTTGAAATACAGTGTTTTTGATGGTATTAATTTGCATGGATGTCTGCCTATGACAAAGTATGTTTATGTTTATGTTTGGATATGATACCGTTCGTTCAAATTACCCCCCAATTTACAGTTCATTCCCATAAATTGAAAGCCTCCAATCTGGAATATTTTCCACACCTTTGCAGCCCTCTTAATAATCAGCACTTTCATCCAAAACTGGAAACAGGCTTTGTTTTTACTCAGAGGTTCGCTCTTTGAGCCGAGGCCTGCAGCATGTCTCATTATAGTAAATTCATCCCCAGACCCAAAACAGCCCGACACCCCTGGATAAAGGTTTAAATGTGGACTGAGCGTGTGTGTGGGAGTGTGGTTGGGTGTGTGTCGTCCTCTGCATGCAGCAGGTGGAGCCCTGGTTCCAGAGTTGATCATCACACTCATGATGTGTGTGTGCACCTTTAAGTCACATCCAGAGGACTTTCCCTCGTCTGAAACCCAAAGTGAGCTCCCTGCTAGGTTATGGATTTATCTTGAGTTAATGTAAGCATTAAATGTAGGTTAAGTGTAGGTTAAACATTGGGTTTAGGCTTAAGGATAATCCTAAAGTTAGGGGATTAATGTAAATCAATGTAACGTCTCCCTGAGTTACAGCGGAGGAGAGTCTTAATTTCTGAGGGCAGAAGAGAGAAACTGAAGAAGCTCTGTTTTATTTTTAGAGCACTGTCTCAGTAATATAGACCTTTTCTGTAATGTGAAATCATTGGACTTGGATTTAACAAAGCAAATAATGTCTTGTAGGGATGTATGGAAGCATCTGTTTGGCAAATCAGTATCAGCAAATGAATGTTGGATAAACAGATGTCAGCTTTAGATATGATGATCAGTTTAATAATGGCTTACAGTATCAACTACTTATCTAGAAAAAAAGTTTCTTACTGGGCAGAAAATATGAGCTGTGGACAAACTTGTATTACTTTAATACAGCCTGTGCCTTATAGTTATATAATAATAATAACTTTATTTATATTGCAGCTTTAAAAAAAGATGTCTACAAAGTGCTTTAACAGACAAAACAAAGGCAGAAAAAGGCAGAACTCTGGAGGCAATGAATCAAAAATCAGGTCAAACAGAGACCACAAGAGTCAAAGGATAAGGCACAGAGGGTCATGTTAATGAAAGCAACAGAAGGAAAGAAAATGGTAAACTGGAAGCAGCTTAAGTCATTTAGGAATATACTAAATAAGTACAGCTTATTATGTCAACACATATGAAGAACATTAGTAAAGAAGGTATTTTGTTTTATGATAAGGTCATGCTAAGACAATCAATAGATAATAGATTTATAGATAAATTGATGACTATATTAAAACATGAGAAGACGGTAAAAACAGGACTAAAACGATGAGAGTAAGAACAGTAGAGTTTAAAAATAGTGTAATAAGCCACGGTAAAATAAGTATGTGGATAAAATAGAATAAAATAAATAACTAACAACGTTGATAAACAAGTATGTAAGCAATTGAAAAGCATCATGTAAAAGCACGTCTAAAAAAGTGAGTTTGATGAAGTAATTACAGTAAATTCAGGTCACTTTTTACATCCCCAGTGATCATGATAATGTTAACATGAACTTGATAACTGAAGAAAAAAGAAATCTGATATAACAGATAGATAGATATCACTTCCTCTCCTCGCTTCATCACTCTCCTCTCCTCCCTGCTCTCCTCATTAGTTTCCATGGTAACAGAGTGTTGCTGAGCTGGTCGTCAGGCTGCCCACTCAGACTGCATTTCTCCCAAACACACACACACGCTCACACACCTTCACACACACACACACATGCACACATTCATTCAGTGGTAGATACTCTGACACATTTATGCATGACCCGAGGACACGCACAACACAACAGCACACCGGCGTACAAACAACTGCTTTCAAACAACACGTGTTGTTATTTTGATGCTTTTATACCACATGCCGGCCTTTTGGACCTCTGCAGAAACAGCTGGGTCAGTGGTTTTACACCTGCAAACATTAAAGGTGGTCAAACACATAAATACACACTCAGCATATGTATGTTTGTGGAAATGTTGCTCTGAAGGCTCACACACCAGCACCAAACTCAGTCAGATCTAGAGTGTGTGAGGGTAGTTAGCCCACTCAGAGCGCTGCAGAGACAAAGGCAGAGGAAACAGAAATACCAAAGTAGGTTAGAGCAAAGCATTCTGGGATGGCAGGATACCCCCTGGGCTTCTGCAAGAGGCTCTCTGTCTTTCTTTCTCTTTTCCTCTCGCTGCTTTCTTTCTTTCGTTCTTCCTTTCTTTTTCTTTTCTCTTGTTTTCCTTCCCGCTCTATTTCTCGTCTTCATCAGGTAAAATGCAACTTTAGTTCATGCTGTTGGCGGAGAAAAACAGTCACAAACAGGTAAAAGATTATGTGTTAGATTTGAAAGTAATGTTTTATCTTTCTTAAATATTCTGTTGCATTCTTGCCACACCGACATGAAATGTATTCACTTCATATCGATTCATTTTGAGTTTCCTGTTTCAGTCCTGCCACAGTGCGGCAGCAAGACAAACATAAGATCCACCTTGCGCAAACAAATAGTAAAAGAAATGGCTTCATATTTTTAACTTTTTTATTTAAACCCACAACACTTACACAAACCCCAATTTAAATGAAGTTGGGACGTTGTGTGAAACGTCAATTACAAGAGAACACAATGGTTTGCAAATGCTTTTCGACCTATATTCAATTAAATATGCATCACAAAATATTTAATGCTGAAACTGATAAACTTTATTGTTTTTTTTTTGTAAATATTTACTCATTTAGAATTTGATACCTGCAACACATTCCAAAAAAACCTTGGACAGGTGCAACAAAAGACTGGGAAAGTTGAGGAAAGCTCAAAAATCCCCAGTTTGGAGCATTCTACTGTTGAACAGGTTAATTGGAAACAGGTGAGTGTCATGATTGGGTATCAAAGGAGCATCACAAGGATGGGGCGAGGTTCACCACTTTGTGAACTACACATCTGTGAAGGCTTTTGGAGCAATATATGCTGCCATCCACCTTTTTCAGGGATGTCCCTGCTTATCTCAGAGACAGTGAAGACACATTCTGCTTGTGTTGGAACAGTGTGGCTTCAGAGTGAACATGGGGAGCATTACGCAGCCCAAAAGATAACAACAGAGACCCCGGACTGTTGAGCAACTGAAGTTGTACATAAAGCAAGAATGTGAAAAAATTCCAGCTACAAAGCTTCAACAATTAGTGTCCTCAGTTCACACTTATCGAGTGTTAAAAGGAGAAGTAATGTAACACAGAGGTAAACATGCCACTGTCCCAGCTTTTGTGGAATGTGTTGCAGGCATCAAAATCAAAATGAGTGAATATTTGCAACAAAAAAACAAAGTTCAGCACTTTGAACTGTAAATATCTGCAGTGTATTCAATTGAATATAGGTTGAAAATGATTTCCAAATCATTATTTTCTGTTTTTATTTAGGTTTTACACAATGTCCCAACTTGAATGGAGTTGGAGTTTGTACATGAGGTCTTTAATATTATATTATATAATATTTTATCCGTCATCAATACCGCTTACCGGGGTACAACGTGAACCAGGCACCAGCCGATCACAGGGCCACAAAGAGAGACAGATAACCACTCTCACTCACGCTCATACCTACAGGCAATTTCGAGTCACCAATTAACCCAATGAGCATGTTTTTGGTCTATGGGAAGAAACGGGAGTGCTTGGAGAAATCCCATGCAGGCACGTGGAGAACATACAAACTCCACACAGAAAAGCCCTGACCAGAACAGAGGTGAAGAAGCAACATTCCTGCTGTAAGGCATGCACATTGACCTACTACGCCACCATTCTGCCCCTCTGTTGTCATGCCTTAATATATTTTTTGTTTGCTGGAATGAATCAGAGCATTATAAAGTTTTGGTTTTTATTAAACTTTAAATTAATATAACATTTGTGGAAATGTCACAGTTCAAGTAAGGAAACATTGATTGGATATTCTCAAAAATGAAGGATTACTCTTTTTAAATATCATGTAGTTGTAGTTTTGTTTCAAACATGTAGTTATCCATTCATACTAAAGTTTAATTTCACTGACTCATAATCAGTTTAAATCTCTTCTCTTGTTTTTGTCACAGTCAGCGTACTGAAGTAAGAAGAATAGAGAGATAAAATCAAAGTGGTGGACAGAGGGGGATAAAAGATGGATGGATTAGAGGGAGGAAAAGCTGTTTGGCAGGTTTGTTAGAAAATCTATTGAGTAGTTGAAGAGTTGCTGGCTTGATCCCCGGCATGTGACAGAGCCTACTACAACAATCTGACTCATAATTAAAATCCTGAGGGACATCTTTTTTCTGCTGCTGAAGGAGGCTTAATTATTAACAGGTTTATTTGTGTACGCCATTAATAAACAATATCTCCCTACGTGACTGTAAAGCAGTGTGTTTTACAAATAATTCATGATGTATTTAAAGCAAAGTTAACCCGGGAAGCGAGCTCAGGATTGGTGCAGTCGTTTTTGGTGCATTATATCCTCTGTTGATGTTTTCTTGTTTTCTTTTAAATAAGAAACGCATGGGGAGTGTCAGATTTCTGCTGACATCGAGACAGTTCAGGAGCTTTAGTATTCCTCCCAACACTGCATGACCTCACTTTACTTCGACATAACCAGGATTTTTGTATTCTCCATGCAACATGCAAGAGCCTGCTATATATTTTCAGACAGTACAGGATTCAGGGAACAAGAGAGAGGAAGGAGGAGGTGAGAATATAAAAGGAAAGGGCAAAGAGACATTAAAGAGAAATAGGAGGGAGATAAAATGTGAGAGGACACGGATGGAGTTGAAAAGGGGAAGATAAGAAGGGAAGGAAGAAGGAAACACAAAAGGATAGAAGAGGATGGAGAAGTGAAGATAAGGGGAGAGGAAAGGACAATAGGAGACAGGGGAGCAAATTAGAAACTGAAGTATAAGTGAAGTGTAAGAAGTGGAATATAGGAGAGACAAAAGGGAAAATAGAGAAGGGGACTAAAGTAGGCAGAAGAGGAAATGTAGAAAAGAAAAATACAGAAAAACACAAGAAATACAAAAGGATATAATTATAGAAAATGTGAAGTGAAGAGGAGAAAAGACTGTAAAAGGAAGCATAAAAAGAAGATGAGTAGAGGAGTGTTATATATTAAAAGTTGTGTATTCATGCACAACTGCTCTGAGTTAGTAAGTGACATCTTTGGTTCACTGCTAGTTTCTGATTGAAGGGCACTTGTTTTTGCAAAGGCTTTGGAAAATGAGTAGCTTTAAAGTTGTATTAATTTGAAATTGTTAAAGAAATTGAACAAAACAGCAGCTCAGTCTTTTGGTAAATTAACTGAGGTGTTTGGGGACACTGCATGTCTCGTGCACATGTGTTTGAATGGCACAAAAGGTTTGGTAAAGGCAGAGAGGATGTCCAAGACCATGAACATCCTGGGTGCCCATGCACGTCAAAAACTTCTGAAAACAAATTGTTGAAAACGATGCGTAAGAATGAGAGCAGAAAGGTTTCAGCTGATAAAACTTTTGACTCCTGATCAAACGGTAAAACTCAGGCAAAGTTCTGGAGACATTTTGAAGCGCACTGATGGAAACCTAAATGGGTGAGTACTTCGTGTTTTGGGAAAGCTTTGGCTCACACCTTTACCAGTTCAAATTTTCATGCCAAACTGTCTCTTAATCAGTCTTTTGTGCCATTCAGCACTTTGCCACAATCACCAGCACCTACAGGTAAAACCCTCTGTTATGCAGCAAGAAATCCTGAGCAGAGCCAGACTCATGTTTAACATCTACTGAAGCCATGTTGAGGGTGTGATAGAGAGGAAGGAACAAAGGAATTAAAATAAGAATTCAGGATAGTGACAAATCCACAGACCAGATCATAAATCTGTCCTCATCATTATGTCTCTGCTGAATTTAAATTTATTAGAGGTTAGCCCTTGAGATGTAACACCCCATATTCAAGAGAGTCCTCTTCTGTATATGGTTGTAAATATATTTATTATGGAGGTCTACTCAGTACAACCAGTGATAGAGAGATTCTTGTAATATTAACATTAACAGCTATAAAGAGTATAAGGTGAAGAGGACTGATGTTGATTAATATAGTAGCATCTAGTTGAAGTGCAATTAAATTGGGTTTAAATTGATTTAAAATTAGAATTTCTCTAAAATTATGTCATTTCTGGTGATGGTTGGTGTAGGATAAACACTTGGAGGTCAACAGCAGCAGGAATATATATGTGATATGTGCAGGAACTATTGTGGAATTTAATTTATTAATCACTCTAAGGTAGGACTGGGCAATATATGGATAAATTCAGATTATTTTCTGCAAAAGATTTAAAAAATTAAAAATCAACATTTTTTTTCTTGACTTACTGCAACTGTAAATTGTTGTGATGTGTGAAAATATAAATACTGAAAATGTACAGTTTTCATGATGGTAGCCTTGTCAGGTTTTGCACAAGCACTTTTTAGGCTTGTATTTGTTTTTTTAAATGTGATTAAATATTAATCAGAGAGTTTCATGTTAACATGCTGTGAAAATACCTCACCATTCAGTGTTTTGGAAGACAAACCTGCCTACGTTTGAACCACATAATCAACATTTTATGACAAACACTTGAACTTCAAGAGGGAAATTCTGTTTGGTTTGGGAATATATTTTGACAACAAAAAGACAAAACTTGATTCAGGTCATTTTTGTGTCACTGGTAGGCTTTTTATTTGAGCGGGAAAAAATTGATTAAAATCATAAATCAATATTGTGGGAAAAAAATAGGGATTTTACTTTTAGGCCAAGGTTGATATTATGAACTGTAATGATAATGATATGGGGCTAAAAGAAAGGCTAAATATTTGTAGATGGAGTAGTTGATTCTTTCTCGGTCCACAGCAGCAGGTTGTCCACACCAAGAATACCAAGCAGACTACAAGACAAAAACCAGAGATGGGTACAAGAGCAAACAAAAAAAGTGTTCAGAAGAGAAATGGGACAGTTTTGTAACAGTCATTTACGTTTGACAGGGTTACCACACTTTCTAGAAAACCTGGAAAATGATTGACCAATTTTCCAGTCATGGAAAACATACCGAAAATGAGGAAAAAAGTAAAATGTCCTGGAAGATTATTTATCTTCCTTCTACCTTTTTAGTAAACAAAAATCAAACATAGGAAATGAAGTAAAAATGTACTTGGTAACTAATGCACACTTAGCCATACAATAGGAGTAGATAAAATAATGCAAGTTGAGGAATAAAATATGAAAACTCAAAACAATGGTAACGAAAAGAAATAATTAAAAAATGGCAAAGTAAAATTTAGGCTACTTAAACAGTAAATCAACAAAATATATTTATAAAAAAGCAGAGGAAATAAAGATAAAAGAAAAAAGTATAAACCATAAATTTATAATAGTGAGACACTACATAAAAGCCAGACTAAAAAGATAACTAGCAGACAACGCTCAAGCCTGAGAGTTAGAAATAAATAAATCTTAAGGGGGGGTGAAAACGTCCTGGAAAAGTCCTGGAAAATGAATTCCAGAAAAGAGTGGGAACATGGTTCAACATCAAAAAATACTGTTCTCCCTCTTTTTCATGATCAAGAATGACCCCATACAACAGAAACTAACAAACAAGATTTTGTGTGAATGTAAAAGTATATTTAACGTTTGAATTGTTCTTTAAGATTAAATCAAGCAACTAGAAAATTAAAAATAAAGAAGAGAGGAGAGAGGTTAAAGAGGTGGGTAGAACAGAAAAGAGGAATAACAGGAAAGAAGTCAGAAAGACTTAGAAATGGGACCATTGAGTGTCACCAGCTTGTGCGAGCATCCCTCCTCACGTGTCCTGTGTCCTCCCCCCTCCTGTCCTGCTTCCTCAGTGTCCTCCCCTCATCACTCTCCCTTCACGCCCTCTTCATGCCCCGCCTATGACCATATAAGGATTGGCATGCAAATGATGGGCTGTTTGAAGGGTTTTCTCCTCCTGGGTTATTTATGAGGAGTATGCGTGGGGCTTTTTGCACATGGACGTGTGTGTGTTGGGGGTTTTATAGGGACTGTACTGTTCTGTGTGTCTGTGTGTTTCTCTGTGTCAGCGTCCCAGAAAAGAGGACCTCAGGGAGTTGTGCTCCACTTTTGCTCCGTTATTAATTCATCCTTCGCTCCCTCTCTGTTAGCCGGGATGGACGAGATGGCAGAGGGTGGAAAAGAGGGAGGGATGAGTTTAAGTGAATGAGTTTAAAGGAGAGTGAAACAGAAAGTGAACCATTTTTTAGATGACAGTCATGAGTTATTCAGGTATGAGGTCATGGTGCAAAAATATAATGATTAGTTTGTGAAAGCAACCCATTTTCACCACTTTTCCACACTTTATATATGTTTGTGTGAAGAGTGATAAGTGGAGTAACTTTGGCAGTTCCTCCAGCAGGGGGCGCTGGTGTTAATGGTTGTCTGGCACCTTTAGGTTCATCGTAACACTGTTGGAAAAAAAAAAAAGGGATATTTCTGGATTTTTAAGTGGGATTGTATGCTTATGTGGCATCACCAGACTGACAGGTATCAGGTCTAAGCCTGTGCCAAAAAAGTCGGCACAGAAGCTCAGGCTTTACATTGCAGATGGTGCCATTGAATGATTTTAAGAATTTGAGGTAAAAACTAGCCACATAAAGAGCAGAGGGGGATTATACTCCATCAGCAGATTATTTACTTACTTTTCCACTTGTAAGTTGCTTGTTTTGTGTGCAAAGCACAACCAGCGTGTCCCCGCCAGAAGTGTACTAATCAAGATATGGTCTGACTTTACTTTTACCAATTACACAACCATCACAGCCCAAATAAATATGAGATAATTTCATGAATGTTTGATGATTATTGTAACCCAGGTGACAGATCCTAATTCTGCTCTATATATTACTCCCGGCTCCAAATATCGTGGTGTTTCCTGTCGATCTTGTGGGACGATCACATGGGCCAGTTGGCCAATTGTTTATCTCTGTGGTGACGTCACATGGTCACATGGGTCAGCACGACCAACCGGGTGCAGTTATCATGCCGCTGTGGTTCAGTTGAGTAGGAGCAGAGGGAAGAGCGCATGATCTACTTGAACTACAGGAGCCGTTTACCGTGGCCAAAACCAGAAGAACAAGTCTGTTTAGTATAAACCGAGGACTGGCCAGGCCCTTTCCACAATTATTTTCCCTGGCAAACTTTTCCACCGCTATTTTTTCCCCCTGGACTCAACTTAAACCCAGATGTGGGTTTTTCCCCTATGAACTGTGGGTGGGCTGTTGGGTTTACAGTTTTAGTGTTTGCGCTGAACTCAGGTTTTAAGATCTATTTTGAACTTTTTGACTCTAAAGGTCTATTTGTCATTGTGTATATGTGGGTTAATTGAGTGCTTATCTAAGATTTGAATGGCCATTCTTATAAGGTGTTACATAGAGTTTTCATTGTAAATCATTTCGCTGTATTTTTGTATGTCTTTCACTTTATCACCCATACACAATACCATCTAAAATGCAACCTCAGGACTTCTGAAAACTAGCCTGTTTCCATTCACTGTGTTATACACTGCATAGACATTATTAAGAATTTACCCAGTACTTATTAGCCCTTGAATCATTAAATGTTGACACAGTTGCTTCATTATCGTTCTGACTAGCACAGTTATGTCTACAAATAGTGCTATTCTGCTTCACTTTACCTCCTCAACTACAAAAATAGTGTGTTTCATCACATAAAACTATCAAAACCACAACTTCTGTCTCAATATGCCAAATATTTACTTTGAAGATAAACTTTAATTCGGCTCCTCTGTTTTTTTCCTAAAATTTCTAAACTTGTGAATCTGGTCTGCTCATGTATGAATATTGATTACAGAAGGAAGGCTCTGCTTGATGAATGCTGCAGACTGCAGAGGCAAGAACAAAAGCTGCTGGTATCCTCTGATCTGAGAAAAATCCCAAAGAGACACACATACGTGTATCAACAACAGGTACATGGGTTTCTCATGTAGTTTCTCAAGAACTACAAAATGTCTGCTTGAGGCCATTCCACATTTCAGGCTCAAAACTCACACTGTTCCATGTCGTTAAAGGGATAGTTTGGGTTTTTGGAACGGGGTTGCCCAAGGTTGATGGCACAAGCAAATATTACTGCCACTAAAGCAAATGGCTAACTCATCTCCTGAGGGTAGATAGCTGGGTATGGGCACTAGCCAACGTATCCCCATTATGTCAACTTGTGGCTGGTTGCAAAGCCTTACAGGATTAATGAAATAAAAAAATAGGTTCAAGGCTTTTTAACATATTTATTGCATCTTGAATGTGGGCCTGGAGATATAAAGTTTTGAAAAATATCAGTGTAGTTTCAAACAAGATATAAGTTTAGACAGTGTTGTTTATATCAATTTTATATCAATAGCATCAAGTGAGATACCATTTTAGGTAATTCCCTTGATTCTATGTTTGGCTCTACTCAACTTTCTTCCTCGCCAATAAAGCAAAATTAAAAAGAAGATATTAAACTGCCTGCTGATCACCTGCCCACGTACAACAACAATCCTGTCAGCAAGCTAACGTGAAGAGAAAAAAGTAACGCTACTGAAGAGCTGGAGGCTAGATGGTAAAATGAAACATACATTGGCTTAATAATTCATGTTTAAGGTCTAACTATTCTTTCGACTCTGTGTGCAGTAAGAAGGAAGAGACAGGCAGAGCTTGCCCACCGCTAATTAGCTTACCTCAAAAACTGCGAGTCAGTGGGTAGTGTTAGCCTGCCTCTGCCTACAGTCATCAGATAAACTCTTCAGCAACTAATTTTTTTTTACCATGTTATGTAACATAATCTATTTTTAGACTAAGATCAGCACTTAAGTCATTTTTGAAAGAAATATAAGAAACTAAACCGCAGGGCGCATGCGCAAACCACAACGGATGTGCTTGTAAGTAGGTCAACAAAACAAAGCTCCTCCGCACTGTTTTTTTGCATGCACCCTGTGGTTTAGTTTCTTATGTATTTTTCGCAGTGGGCGAGCTCTGCCCATCTCTTCCTTGTTACTGCACACACAGTTGGAAGAATGGTGTCTATATGCTTGTCATGGACTCGGTAGTGAGGCAAGACACGAAAGCAAAAAAAAATTGTTCCCTTTAAAGGTGCAGTGTGTAGAATTTGGCAGCATTTCACCAAACAGAAACGGTGAATGTAGGATATAATGTTTCTATTTGTGTGTAAAGTCCGTCAAAATAGGAGTACAATCATCCCCATAAAACGTTTGTTTTATTTTTATTTAGTTAGAAAAAGCTTCAAAAAATGTACATTACCGCGGGCTGCGTTCATGTAGGCCGACATAACGATCCGCCATGTTGTCTACGGGTGGATTTTAGGGACAACAACTGACCTATAATCTATAAAAATAATGGTTACAAACTTTGTCACATTAGTAAATGATGCTTAAATGAGAATCTGAACACTGAACCTTTGACTAGTCGATGCAGTAAGATTCTTTACAGCATTTCACAGTTTTCTTGACACAGTGTTTGGAACTTTATTGTGATGCAACATATGGGCTATGTATCCTTCCGCCACCTACTCGCTGCTCTCCTGTCATCAGCTGTTCAGGTCAGAGTGCTGCAGCGGGGTCAGTTAGCCGTCATTAGAGCACAAACTGATATGAACGATATATAAAAAGATATAGGGAGCTCATGCTCACTCAGAGGTTTTATTTTCCTTGCTTATCCTCCTAAAAGGATAAAAATAGCAAGGTATCCAGCTGCTTCTTGCTGGTTCCTGCATCACCCTTTTTCCTCCCTGATTTCCCCCTGGAGGGGTTATTTCCATTTATTTCTGCTGAAACAAGTGCTTATTTTCCTTTGGATGGAAGGCAGAACTACAGAGAGAGAAATAATTGAGGGAAGGAGCTAAAAAGATGGATTGGATGCTTAGGAAAGAGGGTAAAAGTTGATAAAAAGCAGTTTAGGGCAGGGTGCCCTGTCCTGAACCTGTTCCTTGATTTTAATCCATCATTTCTGTTCCCTAAAGGGCCAAATCCTTCTCTGTCCCTCTTGTCCCTGTCCAACCCATGGACTGGGTTAAGCTGGGTTAAAATTCACTCAGTTTGAATGAACAATAAGAAGATAATGGATCCTATGTGATGCCTAACACATACAGATGTGAGTGATTTAGAAGAACTGTTGTAAAATCACATTTAGCATGAGTTTGAGTCCGAGGCCTCCTGGACCACAAGCCTCTTAACAGACTGTACAGCAGAGAGTGCTGCTGTAATAATGGTAAAAAATCAATACCAAACAACAGCTAACAGAGATATTAACCTAGAAAGAGTGAGATTAAGTTAGTGAAGGCAAAGAGTGACCGAGTGTGCACTTTACGAGGATATTTGTACATATTGTTTATTTGCATGTGCTGGTATCTAGGCTAACTCACTCCGTCTCTAATCATCATCATGCAGTCGACACAGGCCTTTGTCTCCATAACGAACCCTCACAATGACTCATACAGCATCGCCATGGTGACGAGCATCCCCGCATTATTGGATGTCATTTGGATTGCTCGGACAGACACACACCATCCCTGGCAGAGTACAGCTGTTATCGCATTGCCGGTTTGACGAATGAAGAAATAATTTCACATTTTCAGAGTGATTCTTCCTTTCTATTTGTGTTCTGCAAAGGGTTAGTTTGGTGTGAATGGACTGGCTGCAAATAGAAAAGAAGGATTTTCAAGATTGTGCAGAGGGCAGCAGCAGTGTCTACTCTCTGCTTGGAAATAAATGTGGAGGAGTTTGTGTTGTAGTCCATTATAGGGTAATGTAAGGAATCCAACACTAGAAATACGCAATCTAAACTGATTAAAATATATTGAGAAGAATAAAAATCTCAATGCTTTTATTTGCAAATATCAGTCTTTATCAAATAGAATAACTTTTAAGATACACTATACCAGGGGGAGTCCAAACTCAATCACAGAAGGGGCCAAAATGTAAAATGCAGTCTTAGATGTGGGCCAAAAAGGATCAAAATTCATTGGACTGTCTAAAATGGACTTATTTTATTCAGAAATATGAATTTAACAACACATTTATTTAAGTCACTTCACAAGCACTGACCACTTATCAGTAAGGGTAAAGCAATAAGAGAAGGGCTGGTGCACAGGTACTGCATGGCAGCTGTTGCATTGTGGGGCTTGTAGTGTGAGTTTGGGGAGTACTATTTAACAGATGACCATTAATAATGTAAATATGAAAATATCCCATGGGCCATATTTATTTATGTACTGGGCCTTGAGTCTGATATGTATGCACCGGGGGACTCAGTCATTGGGCCCTAAATATTTTCTTTCAGTGACAGTGTTGTTAATATCAGTTTAGTTGTTGCTCTAAAATAGCAGTAAGTGAGATACCATTTTGGGTTATTCCACTGATTGTATGTTTGTCTCTCCTCGCCTTTTTTCCTCGCCACAAAACAGAAAGGAAAAAAAAAAATATAAAACTGCCTACCCTTCCCTTACAGTCTTATCAGCAGTGCCAACATGGAGGAAGAGAAAGTAAGGCTACTGTAGAGGATGAGGCTGGATGGTTAAATGAAAAGTGTACTAGCTCAATAATTCATGTTCATTTGAGTAGCAGGAGAATTTGTTTTGTTTTGTTTTGTTGTGCTGAGAATGCTAAAACAAATAGCCAAGAAATCTTTAGCATGAAAAATATTTTCCAGATTCACTATAGAGCCACAAATTCTGATATGATGACTGTAAAATGGTGAGCTGCAACCTCAAACATCAAGCCTTTGCAGCCCTCTGCATCAAAACAATCCAACTTTAAGCTTCATTAATCTGTGTTTTTTTATTTTGCTTTTTGTTGAACATTTTAACTTAGATTTTGCATACATCTGGTACACAATAACGGAATCTATTTTCCCTCCAATACTGCATCTTTAAATCACACATGACACCCTTCCTCAGTCTTTCACCTTGTATCACAGTAATAAAATAACCTTACCTGTTTATATACACCAATAAAATTGTGCCCCTGAAATAGAGGTCATTTACTGTCTCTTGTATATTATAACCAGTTAAACTAAGAGTTCCAGTGTAGCAAAAATAGTGAAATCAAAAAAAATAAAAAATAAATTTAAAAAAGTAATAATAATAAATTAAGAAAAGGAAAACAGAAACAGAGCATTACAACTTCTGTAGCTATGAACCAGGGTACTTTTTCTTCCAATGATGGACATCTCAGATAAATTCTGACCTAATCGGTTTTATGTACTCTATCCAATTTTCCCATATTCTTTTAAATCTGTCCTCCTCCAGTCTCACAGAGAAAGTTAACTTTTCCATCGCATATTTATTGTGTACAACCTCTACCCAGTCCTCAACCTTAGGTACCTCAATCTTCATCCATTTTCTGGTAATCACTTTTTTGCTTGCAATCATGATGATTTTATAAACATGTTTGTCTCCTAATCTTGTATAACCTACAGTGCCCAGCATAAATGAGTACACCCCCTATTAAAAGTAATGTATGACTCAATATCTAAATGAACAAAAGAACAATTTCAAAAGTTTTGACAAAGCTGAGTTTATTGTCACATTTTTTTTTTACCATAAGATGAAAATAAGGGTAATATGATGACTAAAATTTAGCTTTGCTCCCACAACTTTGATTAGGGTGTACTCATTTTTGCATCCTGATCTTTATTTGAGAAAAATACTTTTTTGAGTGCAACTTAAAAAATCTTGTTTGCAATCAATGGCCCACATTTGGGGGAGTACTTTTGTGGTATAGTATGCCATAGAAAATGAAAGGAAAACTAAAGGTTTTCTGACAAATCTGAAGGGATGTACTCATTTATGCTGAGCACTGTATGTCCAATTTCCCCAAGTATAACACCTCAAATGTAAGACATTAATCTGTGTTTATAACAATATTTATCTGGGGAAGATTTCCATCCAGACTGAAAATATCGAGTTATACATTTTGGTCCATATCACCCCACCCTACCTTAAGTCATCTTCAAGTCACTGTCTAGCTCAGAAATCTATATATTTTTTGCAGTATTCTCTGTGGTTCAACAGAATGTAGCATGTCCTGTAAAATAATGTCACCTATGGCCTGTCTGGCATTTTCTAATTTTCGTCCAATAAAACACCTTCTCAACTTTTCAGGGCTTACCCCCACTGTAGCATCACCTCTGTAATGTGATTTTGACGCCTTGGCACCATCATGGGATGAGCCTCTGTGTAGCTGTTGCCAGCACCACCGTCCCCGTCTGTGTGCTGCCAGCTTTGCTGTTAAGGTGATGACATGCGGGGGTTGAACATTTGGGAAACTGAACTAGGGCTGTCACTTTCCCCAAAATCATTCTTGATTGGTTTTTGAGCTTACAGTCCAATGACTGATGATTTTCTGTTTACCTCTCTGAGGCCACACCAGTTGGCCACTTGTCCTTGCATATGAATCTTGCAATCTTGTCCGTGACGGCCTTTTTTTGCCAACAAATGGGCCTGCAGATTTGTTGTGGATCAGAAGTCGGCCAGCTGCTTTGTACATAATCGACACAGCCTGGTCTTTCTTATGCCTGTCCTCCATTTTCTTCATTTTGTTCTTCCTGTTGTCGAGGTAAAAAGAGCAATGGATGGTTGGATGGTTGCTCCAGGTGCCAGTTTGAGTACAGATTTTTAGTACAAGGTGGCAGCTTGTTTGTAAACATGCTCAAGCAGTCATTGAAATTGAATATATGAACCAGAGTTTTGGCAAAATATAACCATAGTTTGATTATCATTTTTAAGTAATTCATAAAGCACATTGTTTTTGTTTTTCTGTTTCTACAGGAACCTTTATGCAGACATCACAAGAAGATTCATGAAGAAAACTGCTTCTACTGACTGTTTAACGGAACAATAAATCAGAGCAAACATGTTTGGCAGAGTGCTGCACCCATAAGGCCTTACAGGGGCCAAGTGGGCAGGGTTACAAAGGGGAGCGGAGATGAACCTGAACAACGACAGGCCGTCACCTGGGGATATAAGCTCCACCCATCAGTGATCTTCAGGGTGACCGACAACTGGACCAACGAGCTATACGTCTGCAACTGAACCCTCATCGGCCCGAAGTACAGGTAGGAAACACGAGGGCGGAGGGGCTTTTTTTGTGGAGTCCAGTTGTAGCTTTTCGTACCATCAGCATAACGGTTAAGTTGATTAGAAGTTGGAGATAGATATAAAATGGAAGAAGATTCATACCATTGACTCTACCGTTCACTCTGTCCTCTCTCTGGTCATGTGGCAGTTAGCAAAAGAGCTAGCTGGACTCATCTTTTGGATGCTGAGGTGGTAGCTTGGCTTACACTAAATTTTGTTTAATGAGGCTGCTGAGAGCATTAGCCTAGCAAAGAGACACATTTTTAAATCTAATATTCATCTATTGTTTGAAATATCACACCAGCAAGTCCCTTTTATTTATGCTCATGAAAGTTTAAAGATTGTTTTTACCATAGACCATACAGGGATATAATTGTTTAATGAATACTTTAACAAAAGCAATTCAAAAGCTGTGCATGAAATAATTACAGGACCATGTGCTTTTCTGACTGTTTTAGCTCAGTGTACATTTTAACAAATAACAACAAAAGCAGTTACATGAAGTTTAAATTTGACCAAGATTAGTCTTACCTTGAAGTTCCACAAAGTCTGTCTGCGCGGTGTCCCATTTACACTGTAGCTTTGTTTCGACCATCGGAAACATATTTAAAGCCCTGAGCAGCGCAACAAACCCTGATAACCTTGAAAAACAAACCATAATTACACAAGAAAACTATGACTTCACGTGGTAATTTCCAGATAACAGGAAGAGCAGCATGTAAACAACAGGTAACATTTCCTGCCTGATGTCGATTTGCTGTTTGCAACAATACAGTTTCCACTATTTCTGCTGTATTTTGAAATTTCAGTTCAGTTCAATGCAACCACTTTATTTATCCCCAAGGGGGCAATTTAAAAGGCACAAGAGTAGCACACATCCAGGGACAAAGTAAAAACACAAGAACAAAAACATCAAACAAACAAAAAGACAAATTTCGGACATCAGGGTTGAAACGGCTCATGTTGAAAATAGACTTGCCACGTATTTCCAGTGAACCAGTGCGGAGGTGGGCTGGCAGGTACCAGATCAAGGGGTAAAACAGAGTGATTGACAGGACTGGGGGAGATTTTCTGCAGCGTGTGCAGCACATATAGGATGTTATGCAGGTGGACTATGTGGAAATTGGGGGTAACGGTAAGCAAATGTTACTGTTAGCTCACTTTCATATGCTATTTAAAGAAGAACGAGTATAAATTAATGTATCTCTTATCGTGGTGTAACTTGAATGTCAACCTGCCTTTTTCTCTGTGATACTCATGCTCAGGTTGCATGCAGTAACAAGCTGAATGAGCAAGCTGAAAGGTTTCCTCAGGTGACCATGAAACTGCAGCTGGGGCAACAGCAGCTGCAGCTGGCAGATTGGCTTTGTTTGACAACTCCGGTAAAGAGAAACTTTGAAATACAGTGAACCAGTTAATGTCAGGAAAACAATAAGCTGATGCTAAATTTAACATGTAAGCTAGTCACATACAAAGCTTATCATAATCCACTGGGAAAGTTACTTGTAAACAGATAGTCTTTTTTTTCAGCTTAAGTGTGTAGCAGAATACTCCTGGGAAATGAAAATGAAAAATGTGTGCATAGATTGTTTCTTCTGGACCCCTTGAGTAGGAGTTAGTGAGCAAATGAGGGTGGTCCTCCTCCTTGTGTCTATGCAATCTGAACTCTTTTTCCCTGCTGGAAGTGCAAAATGAGTTTAAGCTCTAAATTCTGCATAAGATTAAGACCTATTTGATTGAAATATTGTCATACTTTTTGAATTCCTTGGGTATGTTTACCAAAATTTGATCCACAGGTCTAATGTGTGGGAAGCACGTGAGGTTAAAAAGTTTGGTCCTTGATGAGCAGTATTTGATTTTTTAGCTTGTGTGTGTGCAGTGTTAGGTTTTATAGATACTAGAGAAGGCACCACAGATTTGTCATCTGAGAAGTAAGGATGGATATCGATATCTCTATCCATTGGGACTGGTTCTGGATCTTTGCAAGTTAAATATCAGATATGTTTGAGCTTATTAGTACTGCTGTTGAGTCTCTTTGGTCTTTTAACACAACATTATGTCTCACCCAAATGGCATCTTTCAAATTATGTTTCTGTTGCACGAGCATTTCTCAATCGTCTTATAAAGATTTTCTCAATATCCCAGAAGTACTAAGCTTATCAGCACTGTCAGTAAAACTAAAAGTAGAACATTCAACTGTGAGGTTAGAGAGGTCACATCCTGTTTCTTTTTTTAGTTTTACACTCCTGTTAGTGTGTTTAACAGGTCTCCTCCACGTGATCATGCACATCTGAACAAACAAAAGTCAGCAACCTTAAGAGCACCTTGACAAAGCTCTTGGGTTTGGAGGTATTTTGTGATGCTACATATGGGTTACATATCCTTCCACCAACGACCTGCTACCTTCCTCTCGTCAGCTGCTCAGCTCATTGGTCTGCAAAAGAAACAATGGTAAAGCTTTGAGTATTTACCGGTAACATTTTTTTAAGTGTACTATTACTACTTGTGCCACAAACTTGTTGACTAGTATACAGATTTGCCTTACTAGTAAGGTCTATTTGTGCACTAGTGCGCCAAAAACCTTTACAAGTAAACAATTTTTTTTTACTAGTACTACCAGTACACTCAAAATATCTTACTACTAGTACTAGTAGAATGTTAATAGTCTACTAGTAGTACTAGTAAAGACAAAAGATTCACTAGTAGTACTAGTAGACCTAATGCAAATGAAGTAGGAGGGATAATAACCAAATCCAGCACCCTGATTGGTTGTAATATTTTCAAAGCCAATGGGAAGCCTGAATTTGCCTTACCCCGACCCCTTATTAGCATCTAAGGCTCACTAGTAGTACTAGTGAACATTTTTAATTCTACTAGTAGTACTAGTAGACCCAAAACAGTCTGCTAGTAGTACTAGTGACACTTTTTGCTTCACTTGTAAAGTGTACTCATGCACTAGTTGAACAACGTTGAACACATGTCCTTCAAATTTGAGTTCTAGTAGAGCTGAACTACAGTTGACATCATCGATATCAATTTTAATGCCCTAACGGCTTTCCATAGTCTTTATGAACCGGAGCACACAGAGGAAGAACTTTTTCAGATGGAGTCACAGGTAGAAAGAGGGATTGGGGAACTGTTGTGGAAACTGAGGAGCAGGACTGATCACAAGTTACCTGGTGGTGCAGATGCATGAGCTGATGTCCAGAAACCCAGAGGCCCATTGCTGTCACTTGTGGGACTTGGTAACAACACTTCTTCTGGACCTTCCTGGTACTGATGCATAAAATTGGACACTGCAGTTGCAGGAGAGGAAATCCGGATGTCAGTATTCAAAACAACAAGCCAAAGTTGGCGAAACAGCAAGTCAAGCAGTAGAAATCAGTACATTGACCATTTGTTGATACATACAGTATAAATGCAGGAGTGACACATCCTTTAAATTGTCAACGGTTAGATTTATATCAGTTTGTGCACTAAAGACAGCTACCAGACCCTGCTGCAGCACTCTGACCAGAACAGCTGATGAAACATAGCCTATGCCTGTTTCCTGACTTAAGGCCTTTGTCTAGGAAATGTAAAAAGCTGTAAAGAATCTTACTGTACTCTAGTCAGAGGGAGAGTTAGTCAGTTACTTTATTGGCAATTATATTTACTAGTGCCATGAGCCTCAACCTCGCTTTAAAAGACCTGAACTATCCCTTTAAAGAGTCAGAGAAAACTCTTGTTATTAAGCTGCAGTTACTCAACAAAGATTACATAAACGTTTGAGTCATTTTAGGGCAGAGCTTTAATTAAAGCATGAGATAATTTCAAAACATTAAAACAGCTTTCAACATCTGTCTTAATTAGCAAACACCTATTGAAAATCTAACAGTTGGCTTATTTTAGTGAAAACTGTTATTTTTCAACAGTCAGTCTCTGTCATTGCAGTATCTATAAAATATAAATGTCATTGTGATGATGATGGCAGCAGGATTGTTTTTTTCCTGATGAAAATGTTGGCACTCGGACAGACACCACAGGGAGGTGATGTCTCTCATGTAGATTGACTTTCTCATTAAGTTCCAAATATCTGCTCTGGGAATATTGTTTATTGCCCACTAAATTCATAGACAGAGATGAGTCTGTCAACAGCCAAACCTCTGACTGATGAAAGCTTATTTCCTGTTGTGTCCTTCAGAGAAATCTAATGGACCCTGTTGAGAGCATTTTAACTCCTTCTTGTTCAACTTTAGATGAATCGTACTTGGTATTAACATTGTTCGCTTTCAAACTTAAAGTTAAACAGAGAGATGATCGTCATCATAGGTGAATATGGGGCAGCCTCATAGTGCTTTTTTGTCCTCTATTGCTCCTCTTGCTCTCTGTCTCGCAGTTTCTTTCTTTCCATCCGTCTACTGTTGCCACGGAAACCAGTCCTACTCACCCCTGTTCGCTGACTCAGGAAAAGGAGGGTGTAGTTAAACCGGGGTGGTACTATCAGTATCACTAGATGGCATCTCAGGCCCATCTACAGAAACAGCAGCAGCATGGAGACATTCATATTCAGCTAATTGCAACCATAAAATCAACCTGATTTTCTTTTTTTATGAGGAGATCTTCATTAGGAGGCATTATATTCTGCGGAGCTGTTTCCATGGAAGTCTGTCTTCACCCAGTGCCCTTCTGTTTTAAATACATGGGCCAGATTAAGCCATCAGATGGGCTGGAGGGGTCTTGCACTTTTCGTTCCTGCAGTACGTTGTTTAAGGTTGACATTAATGTCTTGATGTTTCCTCACCTCTTGCTCAAAACGTGCCACCTTATTCCTTGTGGTTGCCTGATCTCCCCATTGCCTTGTTAAAGGGATACGCCAACATTTTTTTGTTTTCCTGTCTTGCCTCACTCCAGAGTCCATGACAAGCAGAAAGACACCACTCTTTTGACCGTACATACAGTAACAAGGAAGAAATGGGCAGAGCTCACCCACCACTAGTTAGCTTCGCTCAAACACTGGGAGTCAATGGGTAGAGTTAGCCTGCCTCTGCCTACAGTCATCAGATAAACTCTTCAGCAAATCCAAACGGTCCTGTGTGCTTGTTGTGACTCTTTTTTTTTTTTTTTGTTTACCACGTAGACTAAGATTACCACCTTATGTAATTTTTGAAAGAAATACATACGAAACTAATCAGGGTGCATGTGCAAACCATCGCTGACGTGCTTGTAAGTAGGCCAACAAAACAAAGCCTCTGTTTATGAGTTGAAGAAAATTGGTACTGACAAAGATCCACAACCTTATTTAAGCAGAATATACAGAGGAGGAACTACATGTCTTGATGTTGAGTGTGCTCAAAGAGAAGCTGAGGCAGTTGAACAGTTAGTTTCATATGTATTTCTTTTTAAAATTACAAAAAGTGCTAATGCTAGTATAAAAATAGATAACATAACAACGCAGTGTCAGAGCTAAGCTAACTAGCAGTGAGCGAGCTCTGCCCATCTCTTCCTTGTTAATGCATGCACTTTCTAAAGAATGGTGTCTCTCTGATTGTCATGGACTTGGGAGTGAGGCAAGACATGAAAACAAGAAAATGTTGGTGTATCCCTTTAAGCCATTTATGAAAAGCTGTGATGAAGGCTGTTTTTAATCATGTCCTCTCTGTTTTGTCATATGGATTGGAACAATAAACAATCAGGTAGCAAGCTGGCCGAGCAGGAAGCACAGTAACAAAGCCAGGGTAACGGTAGTTACCTGACACGAACAGTTAACTTGTTAATTTGTTGCAGCAACACAAATGATGGTAAATGGTTGATAGTAATGGTTTAAACTGCAGGTGTGTTTGTTCATCTTGTTTTGTAAGCCATAATGACCAACAACAACAACATGTTTAGTCTTTATCCAGCCTCCACTGATTTGTCCCTGGACTGGTCTATGAACACAAATGCCCTTCACCAGTAGGGGAAAAGCTGGCTCTTCTTCCTCAGTAGGCTCAGGTCTTTCACTGTATGTAGTGAAATGCTGCATATGTTTGATCAGTCAGTTGTTGCCAGTGTTCTGTTCAATGCTGCAGTCTGCTGGGTTGGCAACATGACTGAACACCAGGAGGCTGGACAGGCTGGTTGTAGTTTTGCAGACTGAATATCAACTTTAAATCAACCACGTCAAATAGTACACCATATCAAAACTTGTGGAGGTCATGCAGTAACAGTTATATTTTACTTTTGTTCAGCTACTTTTTGAAAACTGACCTTGAAAGGACTCAGTTAAACGGTTTGTAGGCTTGATGATACTCTTGCTCTTGATGTTTTGCTCCCATGATTTTTCAAACTAAGTCACTGCAAGAAGAGTACAACATGAACACATCATTTTTGCTTATCTTGCCAAGCAAATATTAATCAATATACAACAACAACATTCCTCCAGGACTACGTTTTCCTCACAGGCGACTCAGTGGGGGCTCACCAGCATGACTGCACTGTAATTAAACAATACCGGAGGGAATAGCATACTCTGGATGGCAGTTTTACATGTGCTATAGCTTAAATTATAGATTAATGTAGATTATTAATTTCTTGATATATGTTTATGATTACATTTGCAGTATCTCTGGTTTGTATTTTTTAGACACACTGCTTCTTCAGTTCTTTTGTAAGTGACATTTGCTGTAGTGACTCCCTTATTTTTTCAGGTTTTTTTCCTGTATGGGAGAAAAACAGAGGACGTTCAGGCCATAGTAATTGAAACAATTGCAAATGAAGCCCATGGGGCTGAATCTTCTGTCTAAGCTGAAGTGAACACAGTTAATGGCTTTCGTGAACAACTCCTGTGTGAGTCACTCCTGGGGCCACATTGCAGGAACATCCGAATGAGAAAATCCTATCTTAATCCCTCTTAAAAAAAAGCAATTTAGGGTTTTTATAAGACAGGAGGAGTGTTGCTGGATGCAATGTCTATTGTCAATCAAGCGGTAATGAAACAATCTGTGAACCCTGCACAATCTGCTGCAGAAGCGCTGAATACCATGAGCAGACCATGATTCAGGTTTAATTCTGTGCTTCAGATGGAACCAAGAAAGAACTGAAAATATGTCTCTTTAGACCTGCACACAGAATTAACTAGAAAACACTCGGAGAGTGAAAACCTCCGCCAAGGTAGCTCACATATTGCTGTTACATCTATAAGCAATAGTTCCATGATAAAGTTACCATCATGATATGATTCATGACCCTGAAAACCCACACCTAGCACTCAGAATCATGATGATATCATTATTAGTTAGATTGTTATTGAGTAAAAATGATCGTTCACTAATGGCAGTTATCTGGATCAACACCAAAATATAATCACACTTTTAAATTGGGCCATTGCCAACATCTCCTGAAAATTTCGGCAAAATCTGTCCAGTAGATTTTGCGTAATCTTGCTAACAAACAGACATACGCTGGCAAAAACATAACCTCCTTGGTGGAGGTAATGAACAAATACCATGTTCCCCATGATAACATAGTTTTCTGCTAATTAGCTGATTCACTTTTTGACATCATGATTTGCTGTCAAACTTCTAAAATGAAAACCCTAACAACACTTTTTAAAGGTGACATGATGCCATTTTTTATGGCTTCCATACAAACATGTGCCTCTGGTTTGTCTGCAAACCTCTAATTAATGCACAAAATTTGGTGATTTGTCAAAATTCATTAATAAAGTTATGGACCAAAATTGGTCATCTCAGGGCAACAGCCTGGAAATGGTCAACAGCAACATCAGTCTCTTATCACTCAATCAATCAGTCTCTTAAAATAAATATTAAATATCAAAATTACAGCTGTTATTAAATTTAGCGTTAAAATGAAAAGTAAAGTGTGAATCCACATGCCGACCTCCACAACCAGCCATTATCTCAATGAATATGCACAATTATTACAGATTTATGATTTAAGCATCGATTTTGATCATTGAAACTCAATCAATCGGAATAAGGGTGGAAAACCCAGGCAAGGTTTCAGAAACATAAGTCAGAGTTAATGTTGGAAAGCAGAGAAGTGAGATATGATGCACATAAGTCAACTGAAGTGGATGAGATGAAGTGAAGAAAGCAGATCTGGGAAATCCCTCCTTGGCTGGATAGCAGTAGAGTTGGTCCAGTTGGAGGGAACACCTTTACAAGTGAAACTGCTCTATTGGCAAAAACGTATTTTGGAGTTTGCCCAAATTCAAATTTGAAGAGATTTTATGAGCCAGTGATGAAGTCGAGTCCAACTTGAACCAAAAAAAAGCCATATTTAAGAGACATTTTTCAATTTAGGAAATGCCTCTGTACCTGGTTGATATCAAGCCTCACTGCATCTTTAAAGAGGGCCTGGAGAATATCTAATCAATCACACTCAGATATATTCACATATCCACTTCTGTCTGTATTTTTGTGCCCATTAAAAGTCTTGTTTCTTCCTTTTCAGACTCACTCAGCTATTTGTGGCCCTTTAATTTAGCAGCGTGACCTTGAACACAATCTTTATTGCTGCCAGAAATGTCATCCCATCTCTGCAGAGCTTCCTCTGCTGACCTTGTGGAAACATTGTGGGGTTAGTCCTTATGAGGGGTAAAACTTTTTGGTTCAGTTCAGTGGCTTTTACAGGAGAGTTTGTTGAGTAAGAGGTGAAAACACCAGAGAATTCCTGCAAATCAATGGATGATTGTTGCCTGGATTATTTTAGGGCTTGAGCAGGGGTGTCCAAACTGTTTTCATCAAGGTTAAGAATTGCTTTTTAATAGAAAATATTTTAAAGAAAAAAAAACCTACATCAGTGGATGACAAGGTGAACAGTGAACTGTGTCAGTGTTAATTTTGACAGCACTTTTTAAATTAGTTTAGTTATAGTCTTTTGCCCAAAATATCTTTTAGTTTTACTCATAATTTAGTCATCTAAATTGTTTTAATGAAGTGTAAAGGGTAGGGCATTTTTTATGTTTCCTTAAATTTCTGAAGTCATGTTTTACACTTGGATAAAATGAAACCTCTAATAACCCTTTATTGAACTCTGGTAAAGTTTGAATGTATAAATGAACAGAAACAAATTGAACTTTTGTGTGAAATGCAGTCACCTTTATTTAGGCTACCTGGCAGAGCATCTCAGTTGCAATACCAGAACTGACAACAAACAGTGAACCTGCTCTACATCACAGTAGCTGTGATTGGATATATTCCTAACTTGTCTCTACTTTTAACATGACCAAATTAGGTCTGATTGGTTTAAGTCTCTGTCAGACATTTTAGTCTAGTTTTTATTTGTTGATGAAAATGTCAGTTAATTTAGTTTTATTGTTTGTCCTTGTGCACTTGTTTTTATTAGTTACTGTCTAGTTTTTGTCAGGGGAAAAAAAGTTGTTGCCCAATACCCAAAGGGAAATTCGGAAGAGAGCACAAATTAAAAAAACAATATCAACGAAAGACCAACACAAGAAAAGAAGGTTACAATAGTTTTTGTCAGAAAAAAGAAGAAAATAATAAGCAGGAGGAACTTCAACTGGCTGTTTGTTGGATTAGCACAATAACATTTGACAGTTCTCACTGCCTCATGTCAAACATTATGGATAATAGACGAAGCTTGAAAGGTGTTTAATCTGAAACTTCGAACCTGAAATAAAAACAGTGGTCTGATACATACAATTGTTCCCGTTCGAGGGCTTGTACGTTCAACATGTCTTACATATGCTCATGTTTTGACATATTAATGTATGTACATTTTCTTTGAGAGCAGCTGCATATAAAAAAAAATCATGAATAGTAAATGTGATTCTTTGGAGCGCGTGATGATTCTGATCTGTCCTACCCTGCAGCTAGTAGTGATGAGAGTCAGGCTGTTCCACATTAATCCAAGTGAGCGAGGATGAGGGCTTTGCATACAGCGATGGGGATTTCCTCTACATTTATCTCACAAGGGGTACAACTCAGAGATATAAAGAAATCCCGTCCTTATGACCTCCCTAGGAATACCTCGAACACTCAGCAGAGGAAACAGCATGTGAGCGGAGCAGCTGCTTCAGTGCTCTGACTGTCTGTGCAGGATGTTTAAAGGTCCCATATTTTGCTCCTTTCCTGCAGTTTAACATGGATCCTTAATGTCTTCATTAAACATTAGTGACATGCTTTGGTACAAATAGCCTATGAATAAAGCACAGCTGCAACCTTTCCATGCTCACATAACCTCGCTGTTCAGAACAGCTGGTTTTGAGGGTGGTCACCTTAATATGCAAATGAGCCAGAGCAGAGCACCATACATACGGGAATTCATGATAGAGCAGCGTAACTCGAGTGAAGCGGGCACTTCAGCCACACGCTCCTTACCCCCAAATTCCACATAATGCCAAAGCGCCGCGCAGCGCCGCTCTCTTTAATCATACTGCGGAGCACTTAGAGCCCACTCTAGTCTATCAGGCAAATTCCACTGCCCGCGCCAGCGCCGGCGAGCAACACGGCGCTGGAGATTCGCTTCAGGTCTATTTTCTGCGCGGCCACTTCAAAACCTCATAAATTCACTGTCGTTGAGAAAGCACCAGACAGGAAGTCAATGTGTGGAGTATCTGGAACTTTCAAAATAAAACACAATGTACGGACTCTCGAACGTAAATTTCCTCAATAGTTTGTCATTACTTCACAACTGGAGGTGAGAGCATTAGGTCAACAGTCTGTCAGAGGGTCCCAGAGGCAACACGACACCATGGACGAAGAAAAGTGAATCCTGGAGGTACAGAAATATAAAACATTGTATATATGACACCAAACATCCTTTCTACAAGGATATAGGCAGATAGAAGTGAAATAAATCATGAAGCTGTAAGGTTGGGACCAGCAAAGGGACCTTAGAGAAGCGAGGTGAGGTGTTGTCTGCTTCTTTTCTCAGTCTATAACATGTTTTATTAACGTGGGACATCGCTATTCGCACAAGAGCTTGTGACTCTCCGGAGATCAGCCCCCCTCCCTACAGGTCTGCGCACCGTGGCGCTGCTCGGCGTGGCGCATCCACTGGGGTTTGCAGGTCGGAGCAAGGCCGCGGCGCTTTTGCGTTATGTGGAATTTAGGGGTTACAGTCCTGAACACACACAAACCTCAAATTCATGCCGGTTACCAGATACCAGCGAAGCTCGTTTCCCCCAAACATCACAGGCTAACACACAACATGCTAACCTCGGCCTAGTCACCACAGTGGGACACAGCCGCGACTTAGCCTACCTTCTGGGCTAATGTTAGCAGAAATGGAGGTGTAATAGGGTGGGTAAAGAACTGATTATATTCAGCCAACTGTTAAACTTCTCTTGACTAATGTAAGAATGCTCAGACATTGAAGTTTACCCTTCAGACTTTCAACAAGTAACGTGAACATTGACGAACATGTAATGCAGTTACCTCTGGTTCTCTTCCCCGGGTAGTGACAGCGCTGATGCTACCAACTAGATATGGGACACTGTTTTCTTAATATTTGACATGATATTGCTTTATAGACTTGTTTTCATCGTTACCATTTGTTCCTGATTGTGATATTTGTCAGGCAGGTGCCTAAATGCTATAAGCTAGCTGCTAGAGGAGTTTAGATGCATCAGATGTTCCATAGGGATAAAAATCACTTGAAAATATTATTCCTTTCAACATGTTCATATTTTTTTAATTGTTATGTTATAAGCTGCATCAAGTATGTGTTGACAGTGTATTTTTTGCTTTCAATTAAAATGAAGAAATTCTTTAGGATTGAAAAAATAACTTTTTCTCCTCAATAACCGCTTGCTATCCTGGAAAAAAAATGCCGAAAGCACCTCAGAATGGAACAAGATTAAAATAAGCAAAATGACTTATAATGACCAAGTTGTCAACATCAAGCCAAACTGAAGGAGGTACGTCCCGAACAGTTGGCTAAGTGTGTTGTTGCATCGCTTGTGTGAACATCAATATGTTTTCCAAAATCTGGATGCAGGTGCAGCTTTCTGTTGTCATCTGTCATTTTTTTTCTCTGCCATGTCCTCTTCCTCTCCTCAGGTATCCTTTCCTCCTCAGTGGCTACAGGAGAGGTTGCCATAGCAACAGAGCCTACAGTCAAGTGAAGTGAGAGACAGACAGAAATGAGAGGATAAAAGACAGAATAAAGGAGGAAGGGAGAAACTTTGGGGTTGAAAGTTGCACTTCAAATCGGCGTCTGCCTCACAGCGTCGGTCTCTCTCACTACATCTTGTTTCTTTCTTTTCTAAAATGATTTCCTGGAGCTTCTCCTGCAGCTTTCATCTGTTCTCCCAGTCTGTCCCTTCAGCTTCAGCTCTAATCCTTCATCTACCCCTCTGTGTCCTGGAGTTAGAAGCCAATTACACCTTCTGGCTCTCAGAAAACATGGCTTATGATACAGACTACTGCACTCTCTCCTCTGCCTCCTCTGTACGTGTGCTCTGCATGCACCGAGACTCCTCCTCCTGTGTAAACAGAGAGGGGGGCATCCTGCTCGAGGTAGAATCTGCTTGTTAGATGCATTATTTACTTGTTGTTAGAGATGTTGTGAGTTGATTTTAGGCAGAGAATCAAAGTGACACTGCAGGTCCCCCAACTGGGAAGCTGTCTCATTATTTGGCTCTTAGTTTTTGTCCCCAAATTCAAGGAAAAGAAAAGTAGAGCTGCTTCCTGGTGGTTTTAAAACTCAATGAGATATATTACCGTTACAGTGATGGGACAAAGGGGATGGGCTGGTGTGTTTTTTTGTGGGGCAGGGGGCTGCAGGCCTGGAGCACGTCCGTTTTACTTTGTTTTGCTGCATTTCTGCTCTTGCTTGTTCCCTGGGTTTGTATTGTTTTGGGCCTTGTTTCATTTCTAACTTAATGCATTTGTTTTTAATCTTGCAGTGCGTTATTTCCTTTGCATCGTCTTTCCTAGTTTGTATTTCATTCTGGCTGTTGGTTGTGTATCTGAACCTTAAAGGTGAACAGAAACGATAGGATATAATGTTTCTATTTGTATGTTAAGTCCGTCAAAATAGGTGTACAATCATCCCCATAAACATTTTGTTTTCTTCTTATTAAGTTATAAAAAGCTTTTTATATTTATGTACCACGAGTCTGCCCTTTGTGGAAGCTGACTTGTTGTCTACTGGTGGGTTTTGGGGGCAAAAAGAGCAAAACGCGATTGTTGAAAAGATAGATAAATAGATACTTTATTGATCCTGAGGGAAATTCAAATTAATGTTTGCTTGTGTTACTAAAAGTTTACAAAACCGATACTCATCATCTTAACTGACCTATAATCTATAAAAATAATAGTTACAAATGTGAATGAAAAAACCCTCACCTTGTAACTGTTGTAAATGATGCCCTGTTCACGATCCTTTTTGGTCTTCACTGGCTCTCGTCGCTTAGTGATGTGATGTTTTAGTAACGGACGGGCTCATTCCAAAATCTTAACGCTAGATGTCACTAAAATACCAATTTCTACACACTGCACCTTTAATCGTTTCTGCTCTTGGAGCTGTTTTCCTCTTACTGAACTGCATTGAGCCATTGTAGGCCGTTTGCCCTTGTCGGCCACCGTATAGAACAGCCTGAAGTTGATTGTATCTAAGGCTGGATGATATATCGATTAAATCGATAATCAGGCCCGGAGCACCAAGGGATTCCTCTTTGGCTGAAAAAGTATTTCCTGATTTTGAGTATGTGAAAATGCATGAAAAGTCATGACAATTATCAGGTAGATCAGGTCTTTTACTTTGACATAGTCAATCAATCAAACTTTATCTGTCTAGCACTGTTCATACAAAGTCTTGTAGCAAAAGTGCTTTACATAAAAAGAAAGAAACATAATCAAAATATATAAATAAATGCAAAAGTAAAAAATTGAATACAATGAAAATACAAAACCCCACCCACCCTCACAATCCACATACAGCACACACACTCACTTACACGCACACACACACGCACACACACACACAAAGACATTAAGAAGAGGTTTTAACAGAAAACAGAATTAGAGGACTGAGGAAACACTGGAGCTGAGGCTAAAATGACAATAAAAAACCATGGTAAGAAATTAGATTAAAAAAGTACTATAGGAAAGTAAATACATAAATAAATGAGTAAATAAAATAAAATTTAAAATAATAATATGGTAAAATGAGATAGCCAAACACCAAATGTGTAGCCTAATATAATCTACTAAAGTAGGATAAGAGAAAGAAAATTAACAGAATTTCAATTCCAAACAATAAATCTGAACTGAAATTGAGAAATAAAACAGATTTGAGAGAAATATTCTTGTAAAATCAGGAAACTTGGTGGAAAATTCCCAGGACTTCAGAGGAGGTGGATATGGTCTATGTTGAAGGGCATGGCTTATGGCTCATGGGCCGCTCCGACAAGATTTTCAAAAATCAGCTTTACAAAACATCCATCCATCCATCATTTATACCGCTTATCCCTTTCGGGGTCACAGGGTCTGGAGTCTGTCCCAGCTGACACTGGACAAAAGGCAGGGTACACCCTGAACCAGTCGCAAGCCAATCGCATGGCTGAAAGAGAGGCAGACAACCATTTATTCACAAAGAGACTTTCTTGCTGTGAAGCACTCAATCTACCTGCTGTGCCACTGTGTCACCACCTTACAAAACAAACAAGCAGACAAGAAAATAAACCTCAGGGAGGTTTTGTATGTACATTTTCACGTGCGAGGGCCCGATCAGAGCTGATCAGAGCCCTAATTTATGTATTTTTTTGAGGGAGATTTAAAAATTGAAGACCAAGATATTTTGTCCTTCACTCACTTTTTAATCAGCCTGTAAGTTGTGGCAACATTTGAAGTTCTAAATACTTCCACTGCTTCATAATGGTAGGTCCTGAAAGTTTAACACTGGCACATTTTAAGGCTTGTTTTGTTTTTTTGTTAGATGAGGTATTGATCAGAGAGCTTCATGCTGGAGCAGCTTTCAGTGCCAATGTAGACAAGCCTCCCTACATCCAAACTTTACAGCACACACTTTAATTCTAAGAGGAAGAATTATCTTAGTAATATCTGATGATGAAATTGAAAAACTCTTTTTTGTGTGATTTATGTCATTTGTAGTTTTTATTACATTTGTAGGATTTTTCCCTCTAAATATTTTTTAGTTAATTGAACAACTAGTTTTAAAAACTCATTTGGCTGAGTATGTTTGAAAATGTATTTAGGGATTTTTCAGAAAAGAGTTCACAAAAAAACATTACAACAAATATTTAGCATTAATTTCTTGTTAAAACGTAATTTAACAGACACTAAAGACTGTTGTAGAATTGCTTCCATTTTTCAGGTTGTTATGCCTTTGTGCTTGATATCGTAGGGGCAGTGGGGAGGGCTGTATGTGGCCCCTGTGCCACCAGTTGCCCAACCCTGTTCTAATATGTCCTCATGGACATACTATCTGGGGTAATGTCCTAACAAGTATATTTTGTCTAACTTTCTGTTGATTTAATGGCCACACAGACTATCACCTATGCCCCTTGTTTATCTTAGTCACATTAAATTAACGCATCAGCTCCTCTTTGTGTCTCTCCATGTTGTCAAATAGCAGCCTTCTTCAGTGAGTTCAGTTAAAACATGTGACAGATGTGACTTTTCTGAAGACACCGCCCTGTACATTTTTGGAGAGTATTGGTTTTCAGCGAGAAGAGAGCCGCATGGATGTGTCACAATCCTGCGGCAGCTTGTGTTTGTGTGATGATCTGTGCGGACAGCAGAACTGAGCCTGAACTCCGAGTGTAACACACACGGCGCTGTCACCTCCTCCTCACAGACAACACACATTTGTTACCTTACTGCAGGTAGTGAAGCTGGCAGGTAAAGGCGCTGGGAGAACACAGTGAACCGAATCAGTGTTAATTTTAACAGCACTTTTCAATTTGGTGTTAGTCTTTTGCCTGAAATGTTGTTTAGTTTTAGTCATAATTTAGTCATCTAAATTGTTTTAATTTTATTCTAGATTTAGTTGATGAAATTTCACATTGTAGTCGATGAAATCTACTGTAACTTTAGTCGACTAAAATATGTCTCTTTTTGCTTTGTACTGATATAATTACTGAACAGAGAAAAAGCAAATAAAATAAATAAATGAATGAAAAACATCCTATGATACGACATGTAGGTCGTAATACTTTACACTATTATTTGATTGCATTTTTCCTTCTCATTTGGTCATTAATATTTAGTTAAGTCTATTTTTTCATACAGTTATGGCTGCATGCAGTCTCTCCAACTCCCTGTGCACCATTTTAGTATTCTGTATTTAGTATTTTAGTATTCTGTATTTTGTATTTTGACAAGGAAGAGACAAAAATAGGCTGTGAATTGATTTAACACATTTTTTCTTAAATTTCTATTAATATCAATTATTTTTATCTTAATCATTCAGTGAAAATCCAATATTATGACAGCCCTATCTAAAATATAATCAATTTACCCTCAACTCCAACTGAGATTTGTGCCAAAATTGACAAAAATCTGTCAATTTGTTCTTGACCTTGTGTCCTTGAACTTATTCACTTTTTCCTTGTGAGGGGAAATTTGAGCAAAGTGAGGCATAAAGAGAATCCCTCGAAACATCCTTGAGATACTGAATTCACAAGCAAGTGATAAATACGAGGCCCCATAAACTTGACTTTGACCGTTGACCTACAAAACCTAAACAGTTTGGGCTCTAATTTCCTGGCACAACTCAGGGTGGCGCAGCCTGGCGCACCCCGCGCAGTGGTAATTTTGTCTGGCACACCGCCGTGCGCAGCCAATTTGGCAATTTTGTAGAACAGCTGCGCCGAGATGGGTGTGACGGTGCACCAGGGGGAGGTGTCGAAAGATTCAGCTTGGCACAGGGACAATTTTGTGCCAAAAAACCGCGCGGAAGGTGCGCTGAAAGCCCGCCAGCTCCAACCTGGTCTGGACCAGGCAAGACGCACCCCGGGCAGTGGTAATTTGGCTGACAGGCGTGCTGTGCGCACACGTCACCAAAACCTCACAGGCAGGTATCCAGAGTGTCAGGCACATTTCAATGCAATAAACAATCACAGCAGCCACTATTTAATGTAACCGTCTGAACCAGCATATACGTTTGTATCTATATTAATTGTCACGTCACATCTGATGTCAGATCAGAGACGTTTGTCAGAATGGAAACTCAACCTGACGGCAGCTGGAAGAGTGACGCAAACTAACGAGTTCACATCCCTCAGCCAACCACAAACAGCCACATCATCCCATACGAGTATCCGGCTTCTCTCATCTCATGAAATTTAAAAGAAAAGAAAAAAAGAGAGAGACGCTTGCTGAATAAATGTAAGTCACTCAGTGTCTTAAGGATTTACCTGTGATTGCCCATATTTCTCTGTTTTAATCTTTATTCGTAACGTGATCTAAAAAGATGGAGTACATTATTGCAAGGAGGATGAGGAGGAGATATATTTTCACCTAAGGTTCTGCTATTTGGCGATGACAGACCAGGAATGCAGGTGGATCACAAGCATGATGAATGGATTAGCCTGCTGCTGTGTTTAAATGTAATTATTATGTAATTTTGTACTCCAATTTATGACACAGGAACAGATTACATCTGTCCCACGAGGTGGTCCACAGGGTGACGTGCATCGTGGCCTCCGATGCGCGGCCCGGTGGCCCCTGCGTTCTCCCAGTTGCTGCAAAAGTGACAGCGGCTCTGACCTTCTTCGCCACCGAGGAGAAATAGTCACTGCGCCTCGCCTACAGCGCATTTAAAGGCGGGGAGAGGCGTTCATGTGATTGGTATTGGTGAAGATCACACTTAGCTGTGTTAAACCCACTCACGCCTCTTCTCCTCCCTCTCTGCTACTTGCGCCGATAGGAGGGCCGATAGGAGGGACGAAGGCGCCGATAGGAGGGACGAAGGCGGGGCACACCTGCCCTGCGCAGGTGTGCCCCGCCTGCGCCTGGTCTACGAAATTAGAGCCCTCTATCTTCGAGTTAGAGTGGACATTTTAGCAAAGTGTTAAGAAAATCTCTCACAGTGTTCTAGAGATGTCAGATTCTCAAAGACAGACTGAAAACCAGAACACTTAACCCCTCTGGTCTAAAACTCACCCCTTCAGGAGGCTTAAAAAAATGATACTGAAAATGTAGAAGAAATTAAAAGACATCACAGATGTTCAGAACAAGGAAATGAAAGGAATGAAATGTTTCTGTCCTGATTTGGTGCAGGCTATGTGCTGGAGACAGAGTTAAAGAGTGCTTGTTTGTGCTTGTGTGTCCCTCTGTTTTAATCTCATTCATATATTCATTAACAGGAGAGGTGCTGACACTAGTGTGAGGGAGAGGGAGGCAGAGAGTGTGAGAAACAGTGAGAGAGTCAAAGAAATGTTTCCGTCCAGAGTGTTTATAGTCGTATTTGATCGGACATTTCATATTAACATAGATAAATAGTGAATGAGGAAATCTGAGTGAAAGGAAGACAATTAGAGGTGCAAAATTTGTCCATTAAACAGGATCAAAGCGCCCCAAGATTTATTTATTCAAGACTTACTTGGTGTGAAAGGCGAACTGTATCCTTCAATTCAACAAGAACCTATCATAGTCTGCCAGTTTTTCATTAAAATATGTGGTAAGTAGAATGGAATTGATTAATCTAGTCATAATCACCCGCACCAATCATCTGTATTCTCTCCACCATGTCCTAATTTAATGCATCACACATGAGTGTCGGCTGCTTGACTGTTGACATTATTAAGTTTTATGTTTTATAATTTCAGAATCAAATCAGAATCAGAAATACTTTATTTATCCCCAAGGGGAAATTTGGTTGATTCAGTTGCTTTTATACACAGTATAGCAGTAGGAAATATCAAATAAAGACATTAAAATAGATAAGAGCATACAAGTGAGACTATAAATAAGGCCAAGGAATTCACACTATTAACATTAATAATATTTATTTCTACAAGCAGTCTCTTGTTTTGAGATGTGTGTCGCTTGATTTTCAGTTATCACATCAGCTTATCCGTGTGGATGAGGATTATTGTTGATGCGCAAAAACCTGTTATCCATAATAACAAAAGAGAGAGCTGAAAAACACTGACAGCATTAGCTGCAGAAAAATCCCAAATATGATGGATTTAAAGGATCATATAATTCTAAAACATCACTATAAGTCCTCACTAATAAATTAACTGGAGAACAGAGAATGCCTTTCTCTTGTTTCTCTGTAAGCAGCAGCACAGGTTAGACACTACCTTTTCGTGAGCACTCCTCCAAGTGCTAATCTTACATTATGGTGTAGTGTTGGAGGGCTTTGTTTAATCAAATCAACTCAAAATATGGCACAAAAATTGTAAATTTGTGTTAGCGTCTCTGTGTTGCTCCCTGTTGTGCCGACTCTAAGTGTATGTATGGGATTATTGTTTTTCTGTGTCCCCTTCCCAAAACCCCCTCCCACCACCAAAAAAGTCACTTCAAGGGAAAAGCTAAAAATTTTCTTAATACATTCAGTATCAAGTTTCTCCATTAAGTGTTTGTGTTAAAACAGAAATTAAAAGTATTTATCTGCCCACACTTGAGTGCCCATCTTGTCTTAATAGATATAAATATATCAAAGTGGCATCTCTATACTTATTTCTTTGAGGACTAAAAGAAAATGTTAGCTTCCAATGCTGCATTTCAAATTTCGGACAAATTAAAGTTTCCAAATTAAAAAACATTATTATTGACCTAAATCCAACTTGTAACGTGGAAAATAGCCAATCACAGAGTAAAATTTTGGATTGGACCACTATTTGAGAAACACTGAGGGTAGGTAAGGTTGCATTATTTGCACCTGTAGGTTAATTTGGTTTACACTGAGTCATCGTCCTTTTGTACACAAGATACACCCCAAAGGACAGGAGAGGACAAAACATGATAACATGACAACAGTGCTCAATACTAAGAAAGAAGCCCTTGGTTAAACCAGATAAAAAATGAGCCATTGGTGTAAACAAGGCAAATAAAAGTAAAATAAAGGATGTTTTTGCACAAACCAATAAAAACATGGTCATTAAATTAGAAATAACAACTATTAGCAATTAGTAAAAACAAGGCAGGTAAAAGCAGGAATAGAAAAGTACTGTCGATAAAAACTAAAAGTGTGCAGAGAACATTAAAAAGTCAATGATTAATCCTGCGTTCCTCCCACTTTATGGAGGCTAAATGCTATAGCTTGGTGATCTCCCTGATGGCTGCTTGGACAGAGCTGTCTCAGTATCTCTTAGATTTTCAGGGAGACACTGACACTGGCCCGAGTGTGAGTGCAGCCTGAATCTCTGTTAACCAGCAGGATTTGAGTTAATTTACTGACCAAACTGGGTGATATAGTAGCTCAGATGCAGCTGCTTCAGTTTTCTCTTTCTGATATGTCAGAAATGAGTCAAAACAGCTCAAAATGTTTAATTGATGGAAAAGAGAGAAACTGAATTGTGAGATAAATCATAGAGGAAGGATGACAAGACAGATTATTGACCTCTGACCACACCAGTCCTTACCCATAATTCATCTGGAGCATATCCATACTGTAGACAGCTGACTGGGTCGCAGAGTTAACACAAGATGACATGCGCCTGTTTTTTTTAACAGCTGTAAAGGCCTGTTAGAGCAGCGACAACAAGATGATTACAGGCTGGGTAGTTAGCTAACGTGACATGTGATGTACATGGGAAATGATGTAAGTGAGCGTGAACTGGTGTTTGGATATCAGGCTTGTCTTGTGTTTTGAGCTTGAAGATGTGCTTTTAAGATTAGATTAGATTAGATTACAATTCCCATAATGATGCAAAGGGGGCGAACCATCAGATCACCCGAGGAGAAATGAATGGGATTTGCCATTATAAACTTCAATGTTTTTTTGTGACATCAATCTGGATCAGATCCAGATGAAACTGACCATGATGATAGAGTTACATTATATATATTATCCTCTTAATTTTGAAGCAAATCTATCAAGTGATGTCAGAGATATCATTTTTTAAAATATGGCCTAATGTTAACTTATGGGATTTTTTGCAAATTTTGGGAATTTTTTTCGCATCCAGACAAATATGCAGCTCACCACCAAAATGTAATGGGTTCTTCCTTGGACCAAACCACACCTCTGGTAAAATTTTTATGTAAATCCATCCAGTAGTTTTTGCGTTAACTTGCTAACAGACAACAGACAAACAAACAGACAGACCTTGGCGAAAGATAGATATAAACAAAAAGATAAATAAATATAAAATAAATATAAATAAAATTAAATAAAATGAAATGAAATAAAATAAAAATAAAAAATGAAACTAATCCAAGCAGGATTTTTAAAGGGAAGTTGAAGTTCATTTAATTGACGGAAGATCTTTACAAACATATGGCAAAAAGTTAATTAATATGTTAAAAATACCAATAACATAATATTTTTAGGGGCCCTTGTCAGTCATTTGCCATTAGATTCTTCCTAACTTTTGCCCATTCTGGATACCAAGTAAACTTTCCAGCACTGCAGCCAAATACAAGGATGTTTTATCTTGTGGAAAATCTATCGTTTGTTTCTCTGTAATGTGAATAAATCTAAACTGATTTATCAGAAATCACACAGCCTGTTTCTATGCACACTTTTCCTTCAGTAAGTGCAGCAGATGTAGTGCTTAAATTTGTTGTCTTAATCCTTATTAATCCTAAATGCAAGAATCAAGTTGCTATGCTTTACTGCAGTCCAGTTACCTAGCAACACCCATTCATAAAATGCAGTATAAGGCATAATGCAGTATAGAGGCTGAATATACTCTCAGAATCAAAGAGAGAGAGGGAATAAAAAGCATTTGATATTGAATCAGAGAAAAATCCAGCCTGTTTGAGGTCTCATAAGAACACATCAGAGGTTTTTAGTCTCTTCTCTGTTGACCGGAAAACAGCCGTGCTTTTACTTAACAAAGATCCACACAAGATGGGTCTTCTTCTGCATCCAAACACCGTCTCCCACCTTCCATGTAATCCCCGTGTGTTTCCTCAGTCGCTCGATCAGCCAGCCAACCAGCTCGCTGGCCAATTAGTCATCTCAGTGGGAGCAGACTAAAACTTGGTCTCAGCCCACACGTAATACCTAACAGATCTGACGGCTCACGGTGCAGACAGTAATGGGCAGCTTGCACAAGACAGCTTTATAAACTGCAGCTTTTTTGGCCTCTTAAAAAGAAATAACTAAAACACGGTGATTCATGAAACTGTGTTTCCATAGCAACCCTGGATGTTTCATACCGGCAGGAGGAAGACTGTTGGACAAATCTGCCCACTGCTCATTTCTCCTGAGCTATGTACTTTGATGTTTCTATAGATTTGGAGCATTTAAAGACCCCATACTCTGCTTTTTTAAGGTTAAATGCCCTTTAGTTTGTTTAACACATCTCCAGAGTACTTCTATGCCGGAGCGTCGGGACTTCACCCCCTCCTCCTGTTTACAGCGCCAGTAGCTGTCTGAAACAGCTTGCTCCCCAGGCCCCAAAAATTGACCTACCAGTGTTACAGAGTTGTGAGCCTAGTGCAGAGCAGAGACTTTAGAAAGAATGCAGAGATGTTGACAACATGGCGCTGAACGGCTTTGAACAACCCAATCATCACCAAGTAGACCAATCAACCAATCAGATAGCTGGATCAGGGGTACAAAGTAGATAAAAAACAGAAGGCTTTTTTATAACACATTTTATTGAAGTTATGAAGTGTGAACATAACACACAATACCCCTTCTCAATGGCCAGACAGTATAGCAAATAGAAACAAATAGCATGCATATCTGTGACTTCATAATAATACACGGAAATAGTTATATCCATAAAAGGAATAATATGAAAGGAATAATAATAATTAAACAAAATAATAACAATAACAATAAAAAAATGCTACTGCTACCAAAAATAATGGCAGATATATAAACTAAAATAACAATAGAAACACTTAATAAAAACAGGATACTAAAAAATAATGTTGGAAACAAAACCAAAAACAACAATTAGATAACATTAAAATATAAAAATAATGCTAATAAAAAATAAAAATATACATACATTACAGAAGACTTTTTAAACATTTGTTATTCTAAACAGTCTAGTAGTCATCAAAAATGAATATATGAACCCAAATTAAGGTGAAATGAAGGTTCTTTAACCCTCCTATTATCCTCAAATTTTACTAGCAAATTCTACCCTTGGGGTCAATCTGACCCCAGGGATATTTGCATCCAGAAAATTATTTACATAAAATTGTTGACCAATTTTTTTGTGTCAGGCACTTTGTGTCTTTGTTGAATACTTAAACAACCCCTTGATAATGAAACCTATCGGTGAGTTAAACTGTCCTCCAGGCCAAACTTTTAAATGAAAATTCATGTATTTTGAGAAGTTTTCATGCAAACATACATACTGACCTTTCCTGTAGTGCTAATGTCAGGTCAATCTTTCAGTTTTAGAGTAAGTGTATCCTAAAAAGCTTTCATCCATTTTTTAAATTTTGGGGTGCACATTGGACTTGGTAAATGGTAAATGGACTTGAGCTTATATAGCGCCTTTCTAGTCTTTGAATACTCAAAGCTGCTTTACACCGCAGGTCACACTTACCCATTCACACCCATTCTCTCTCACATTCACTCACTGATGGTTCAGAGTTTCTATGTTAGTTATCCATCAGTATCAAGTAATAATTTCACGCCCTTTCATGCCCATTTACACACCACTGACGCAGCAGTGGGAGCAACTTGGGGTTAAGTGTCTTGCCCAAGGACACATCGCCATGTGTCGCCCCGGAGCTGGGCTTGAATCTGCAACCTCCCAATCACTGACCAAGCGCACTATCCAGCTGCGCCACCGACGCCCCACATTCATGACTCTTACATAATGAACCATATTGATTGATGTTGGTGGCCCACCTTTCCTCTCATTAACGTATATATTTCCTTATTTTTATCTTTTTGTAACATATTTGTGGTTCGTCACTATAAAGTCTCACTCACACCTCCTCTTTTGTTATTCCAAAACTTGAACAGGCATAGTTCCTGGAAATATTGCCCTATCAGTCTCAGCGTTTCAAAGTCTTGCTGTTGCTTCACCTTTTGATTTGTAAACTTCTGCCAAAATGAGCAAGCCAATGTCGGCTTCTAAGTCAACTACATCCAGGTGTTTCTAACTGTCCCCATACACATGCTTCCGCTCTAAATTTGCCATCTAAGTACAGTATTTTCAATCTATGGTGTTATGAAATAACACCATAGATTGAGTTCACAAGTCAGGTTGTATCCTACATGCCCACACTACGAGAAGTGTCAAAGTTCCTGTGGGAATAGTTGTTTTCCCCATCCCCCTGTTATGTATCAGCTCAAAAGTATCAACCCTGCTCCTGCAGGTGTGGGAATGTTGGGTCACACACACAACAGACAAGCTTTACACAGCTAAAACAGCTTGGGGTCATATTGACCCCAGAGGAACACCAATGCATACAATAAGTATTCTGCACATTTAAAAAAATGTAATTATGATAATTTTATGCTTAATCAGCTGTCCCAATCAAGTTAGGAAAAGTCATAAAATATGAAGCCAAAAAAAAAAAGTCAACTATTATTTTTTGAATGACAAACATTGAATGGGGTCAAATTGACCCCAAGGATAATAGGAGGGTTAATGATTTTTTTTGTTTTTTTTTTTAGCTCTGCTGCTTTTGTTGTTGTTCGTTGGTCCATGAGGATGGGATATTTCATCTTTAATTTAGGATTGTAAGTTCAAACAGAAGGCAAACTCTCTCCTCCCTTCTGTCTTTCTGTCTGTGGTTGTTTGCCATTTGTGCTGAAGCATCTGAAAGCCTGAAACTATGAAGGAAAAAGTCTTGTGAAGATGATTCATTATTTACAATTGTCGCAGTCTTGTTTCTGTTGGTCTGCTTGATGAGCTTAACCTTGCATTGCAGCTGGATCCGTCTGATTCAATGTCTGTAATCAGGCAGATTGATTATAAAAAACAAAACACTGAAAACATTTCTCCAAAGAAGGATAATTTTTGCTCCTTTTCCAATTTGTTTCAGTAAGAACTTGTTCTAAATTGTCTCACGTTTTGTACTTTACACCGCGGCAGTAGCACCCACTTTCTTTGGGCTGTTGTCCAGATGAACTAGTGAAATATATTGAACAGTACTGGTGTTTCAGATTATGATAAGCTGAAATAATGTTGAAATAATTTGTCATTACAGGAAGGTTTGTTCTAACATTCATGATTCAGTCTTTCCATTTCTCTCCCTGTGATCGGGAAAGTTAAAATCAAGATGTCCCCTTGGTGCTGGAATAGCTTTAATTAGTACATTATAATTTTCATTTTAGTGGTGCCCCTGTTTTTACATATTGGCTTATTTTCTTCTCCAGTGCATCAAGAGAGGTATTGCAACTGTTTGAAAAAACTACATCAGTATATGATATCCAGGCTTAAATATATACTGTTTTTTAAATTTTTTTATTCACGTCTCATCAGGGAGATTCTGTACCATTTTGGTCAAGCTGGTTGTATTCTCTTTGAAATGTTCAAAGGAAAGAAGGGGAAAATGAGACGGAGACTGAGAGAATATAATCATCCAACTATAAGGGAGTGAAAGGCATTCATTTATAATTTACATATTGTCCACCCATGGATACATGTATGAATGAGTTATGTCCTTGCTGTATAAGATATCACATTAAACGATATCTTTTTTCTTCTTCAGGCGGTCAGGAAACACTCTTAGAGATTAGACTTTCTATACCACAGTCAGTGTGGATGTGGGTGAGTCTGCCCCTCACTGCTGTGATTGGATTTGAGTTAGTGTCTCCATGAATCACTTTATAATCTCATATCACTTATTCATAACGTCTGAATTATGGAAACCTCAATGAATCCTTTATCTATCTGCAGCATCGCATGACTCTTGTGTATTTGTGTGGACTGCATGAAACACTCTGATATGAGGAACATTATGGAGAACATGAGTTATTATGATCTCCTTTGCTTTTCTTACCTCTTTCTTTCACTTTACAGCTGGTTTGAAAGCTAGAAATATGGATTTTAAGGGAGAATGATCTTATTATAACTAGGGGTACAATATAGTATCAGAACAATAACTGTATGGGCCGATAATTGCCTTAAAAGTTGATTACCATTGTCAACAGATTTGAACATTTTTGCCAACATTTACAGCTAATATTTTAGCCATATAAATTGGCTATAAATATTTAATATATTGGCAAAATTTAGAAATGAAGAGGGATGCATGATATTGGATTTTTGCCGATATCCACATTGCTGATATTTCCAAAACTATCTCTTATTTCTCTAAAATAATATTATAATATCTTCTTACTTTATAATAGAAAATAGAAACATCACCCCTCTTTCATTTTGTCAGACATGAATTCCCTCTAAATCCAAACTTATGACACCATTTACTGTAATTTCTCTATTATAACACAGACTTTTTTGCTTTTAAATAAGCTCTAATTTTTCGGGTGCATACATGAGTACAAGCAAAATACTTAAAATATTTCATCTCGCCAACATGTGATACAAAAAGCTGAATATTCTCTTTCTCTGCGAAAACACAGGCAAACACGGGGCGCTGCCATCTTGTGAGCAAGGGGATGCAAAATAGCTGTGCAGTGATTGGTCGAAGACATTGGCATGTTGATAGCTGCTCTCTGATTGGTTGATACACTCGGACTGAGCATGCTCGGGCAGAAATTGAGTAATAGTGCATGCTGAAGCAAAAGGTGTTTCCGCATCCATCTGAGAGAGAGAGAGAATTGTGTATTTTTGTGAAAATACTGAAATTTCATTGATTAAAACTTTGAATAAAGGTAACTTTTGAGTTGTCTGAGAGAGTAAGGTTTGGGCAAAATTTGGGTGTGTGTTATATTCGAGCATAGTGTTTTTCAGGCAAAAATTGTGAAAATATGGGGTGCGTGTTATAATCGAGTGCGTGTCATAATCGACAGTTGCTCGGATTTTCTGGCATGACCCGCTGATGATGATATTAAGAATAACTCTGTATCATCTAAAGGATAATCTGCAAATAGTCTAATCATTGTTGGAGCCATACCTACTGTATTTAAAGTTCTTCCTGCACCATGCACTTCATCTTGGTGTTCCTTTTAAGAAAGACAAACACAAATACAGAATCAGCAATATTTTGTTAATCCCCAAAGGGAAATTTGTTTTTTTCAGTTGCTCTTATACACAGTATTGCAGTAGGAATATCAAATAAAGACATTAACATAGATATGAGCATAAAAAATCAAGTAAGCAGGCTGCAACATGCAGAATCTTGAAGCAATATCAACTTCCTTACAAAGGAAAATAAATAAGATAAGTAAAGTGAGATGATGAGCAAGGCCAAGGAATTTACATTAACAATATTTACAATATGAATAAAATATGACAGCACTGTTTGACAGTAGACCACACTTGACTGAGAGGCAAAGTTTGGCAGTCAGGATAGTGCACTGGATATTATGTTTGCTTGTTAACTTCTTAACAAATTAACAAACTATGGACCACCAGAGCCCCTTTTGCTTATTTGATCTGTCTTCTCCCCAAACCACTGGAGTTTGTTGCCAGAAAGTTTATTCGGATTCTTAGAAATGATCTGAATTAAGCCTTGATCCCAGCTGCAGATACTTCTCTGAAATCCAAACCTCTCATGTAATATTTCACTGTTTACAGCTATTGATGTTTTATTTCCTTTTCTTTAATTTTGATATCTCCCCGCAGAATATGGCTGCCAAGTGATCTTGGCCAAATCTCCTCTTACTGGCTGGAATTGTATTTGTTGCTTGGCAACATTAACTAAGTGAACACTTTAACAGGAAGCAACTATGGAGGCTTCAGTGATTTAATGACACAGCTCTCTCTGCAGCAGGCTGTCACAGCGCTGCATGATGTCCTGCTACCTGCAGAGAGCCATCTCATACTCTCATGGTCTCTCCCAGAAGCAATCGTGTGTTTTTGCGTGGATTAATGTGTGTGTTTGAGCTTAGAGATTGAGCCTCCTTCAGTTGCTGGTGAATGCAGCTTTAATGACACAATTCTGTCATCACCAGTCCCCGTCTGAATCCATTAAGTTTGTGTCTGGATGCTTCTCTAACAGTGATTGCCTTCATTCCATTACCATCACATTTACCTGCCTAAATCCCGTGAATGATTATGATTAGGTCTTTTCTCTCAAGTATTGTACTTAAGCTCTACTTTAAGGCCCAGTTCTCGTTGAGGGTTTCCATTTTCACACCACCGGCTTGTTCTACACCACTACACTTTACTGTTTGTTCATGAGGGAGCTTAGGGTGCTTTCTCACTAACACATTTGGTCCGGGCCAAACAAACTGGTTTTTGGAAAGTTGGGTTCATTTAGGGTGGTGTGAAAGCTCTGGTGAGGACCAAAGAACCAAACTTGGGTCCACAAATAAACAGGGGTCTCGGTTCGCTTCCAAGTGGACCAGAGTTTGTATGGGTGTGAAAGCAATCTGTACTTAAAGGAACACGCCAACATTTTTGTTGTTTTTGTCTTGCCTCACTCCCGAGTCAACGACAAGTAGATAGACACCATTCTTATGACTGTGCGTGCAGTAACAAGGAAGAGACGGGCAGAGCTTGCCCACCGCTGGTTAGCTTAGCTCAAACACTGAGAGTCAATGGGTAGTGTTCGCCTGCCTCTGCCTACAGTCATCAGATAAACTCTTCAGCAACTCCAAATGGTCCTGTGTGCTCGTTGTGATTAGTTTTTTACCCCTTTATGTTACGTTACCTTCTACTATCATCGTGTTATCTTCTTCTACTCCTAAACAGAGGCTCTGTTTTGTTGACCTTTTATAATATAATATCCTTTCCAAAATGACGGCCACTGTTATTTGACTTTAAAACCCCTCTTGAGAAATATATCTGTAAAGCTGATTTAAACCAAAGTCTCTTCTTAATTCTTAAACAAAAACTGAATGATCCGACAGCTATTTGAAGAATTAATAATTGTCAAAAGTACACTATCTAAAATCTGCTCACTTGAGTTCTCTGGCTGTCACAAAAATCTCAGCCAGAAGATCAAACATTGAAAGATTCTGAATAGTTTGCAGTTTAACCCGACACTTTAATAGCTATTTCTGTCACTAAATATCTTCTGCAGAGCTGAGAATTCTCCCCGATGTGATAATATGAGGACTTTTGTTACATGCAGAGTGAACACTCATCGGATGGATAATTCTTTTAAGAAAAAGATATTTGATTCCTCAAATGTGCAAGAAGTCCAAAAATACCTCAGTGTGACCTACAGTATGTTTTATGGTGGATCCGTGCTTTGCTTTCTAAAACCAGAGCAGCCTAAAATAGGACCTGTGGGCAAAATCAGCTGAATGTGAGCTCCTTGTAATAAGACCTGTGGGCAAAACCTGGCTCTTATTAGAGGAGTTTAACCCATCAAAAGGTTTCACAGGCAGTCAGATTTCAGGTTTTCACTCGTTTTGTCCAAATTTGGTTGAACTGATGAGACTTCTTTAGCCTCTCAGGTTTGTCATAAATAGTGAGGATATCTTGTCTTGGTTTGAGGCTGTTTTCTACTCCTGCAGCAGTTACAACTTTTCAGCAGGACTCCAGAAGGAAGAGTAAGAATATGATGGTTGTGCATTTCTTATACAGTGTGATACACCTCCTCCATAACTTAACCCTTTAATGCCTGAAAACACAAATTATGGCCAGAAAATTCAGATCTTTTGTACCTGAAATGTTTATTTCACTCTGAACTGAAATCCAAAAAATCAAAATTTCAGTAAAATTTAACATATAGATTTTTTGTATCTCATTTGATAGATTAGGTGTTTTTGGTAACTGATAATCCACTTGAGGACATTTTTATCATTTATCTGATTGTATTCAGATGTTTTGTAGTAATTTGTTGATCATGTTGATTAGATAGAGGTATCATAAAAGTATGTATCAAATATGATACAACAGACATTAAAGGGTTAAAAGAGTCGGACTCTATAACTTAGTAAGTAATATAAGTTCATTCGGTCTGTCTTTGACCTCACTTGGTCCTACGTTTTGGTGTTGCATGTACAATTTCTGTTGATGTCCCTCCAGAGTTACATATTGCTAATATCAGACCTTTACTTGTTGAGATTTATTGAATCATAATACTGAATTATGATTTTTAAGGTCTAAACCAGTGGTTCTCAACTGGTCTGGCTTTGGGACCCACCATCACCCCTTAGTTTCAAGCTGAGACCCAAATCGAGGAAAATTTTCAACGTCTCAAATTTGTTTGATAAAAATATGCTGCACTTTGAACCTGGGACAGTACAGAATATCACCATATGCCAACACAAAAAAAAAGTCCAATGAGAAACCAAACTGACCTGCATGTGGCGATGCTAGAGAGGGAAATGTTCCCTTTTATGCTCAATTCACTGAATTTTAATTGAAACAAAAAGTGCATCTTAGGGACACAAGGTTTTAGTAATAATAATAATCAGTAGCACTAAATAATCAGAATCTCTTTATTGTCATTGCACCAGTGCAACGAAATTGAAGCAGCAGCTCTCACGGATTCAAATATTAAAAGTACAAGTTAAAAAAACAAGGCAATAAAAACAACAACTATAACTATAAAAGATAAATAAAATAACAAGACTGTTATTTTGCTGCTGTACTGTAAATATAATAGCACACCAGAATATTACATAGACTTAAGAATGTTGCACCAAAAGGCTGTATATTGTGAATGTTCATGTCCCATTACACTTGAACATTCACAATATACAGCCTTTTGGTGCAATATTCTGAAGCCTGTGCAATAAGCCGTTGATTATAGGACTGTCACAACACACAAAACGCTTCAGTAACTTCAGCCTTTTTTAACAGACCCCACAGAGCTTTCATATACAAACATGAAATGAAAAAGTCCAACTACTTAGGAACCATTTCCAAAACTATTAAAATATGTAGCTTAAGTTGAGTACCTACTTAGTGAATATATAACAATCACTGTTTGATTGAATTGCGTGTCAATTAGCATTACAGGGTATTACTGTCACCTGTTGTTAAGGAGTGTAAATATGGGCATAAAAACCCTCTTCAAAATGAAAGCACAGGACTTTTTCCTAACATTTTTTTGCCCAGATACAGAGTAAGTACAAGGGTAAGTAGCATGCAGTAAAAGCTAATAGAATAACATAAAATATAATAGATGAGGATCAAAAAAACTGTACAAATATCAAACAAACTAAATAGAATAAAGTAGAGGTATTTACAAAATTCATCCAAATTCAGCAAACAAGGAGTGTATTGTGAACTTGGTATAAGTTTAAACTGAAGAACAACTCTGAATCTCTACACATTTAAGTATTTCCACCCCTGCAGACAGGCCCCGAGCATGACATCCAAAATGCTGAAAAATATTCATATAGGATTAAACCTTCAAGCAGCAGTCTGTCATAAACACACACAACATAAGGCTCAGTAAAGACCTCCACATATTGATTTTAAATCACTTTAAAGCTTGGCCTCTTGTGGCTCGCTGCTTTCATAAAAGATAATGTAATACATCACTGCAATCAAACGCAGGGTTAGAGAGAGAGAGACTGCACTGCCGCTTCACAAAAGACTGAAGCTTTTTGTTTTAGAAAATTCTCAAGGATGCTGATTATTTTAGACAATCAAATATAACACAGGTAAAAAGTAACCAATCTGCAACAAACACTCTCCAAGGACATGCATGATTTGTTAAAAACCCCTCTCTTCCATTTGCCCACCAGCCTTGAATGACTCTATTTATCATCCTTTTCAAAAGATTCATATTTTTATTCTCTTTTTCTCGGCTTTGTTATCTTGTTTTGGAAATAAAATATCTTTCATACTCTCACTAAAAAGCCCAAGGCTCCTCTCAGTGTTGACAGGCAACAAACAAACCCAGCTGCTGTCAACAGGACTTTGACTGTAACTTTTCCAAACTCCCACTCAAGAAGAAGCACCCCAGAGTCAAAACTTGATATTAAAGTCACAGTTCTCATGCCTCTGTGCTTTTGTCTTTGGAGGTTTTTGAAGCACCTAAAAGGAAAGAGATGACCTGTTGACTGTCAGAGCGACGGGCTTTTGTTTCCTCACAGCCTGTTGTTAAACTCAGTTAATCTTGGAGAGTCTCAGCGCTGCCGTCTGGCTTAACTGGAGCTTTTTCCTGGCACAGCTCGCTGGCGCATATGGCGTAAAGATACTTTGTCATTTGTTGAAGTAGACTTTGTTGGAATGATGTGAGGGAGGGCTGCAGGTTCTCTGTTTGTTATGCCTCTGCAAATGTGACAGTCGTGGCCAGAGGCATTGTGTTTTCAGGTTGTTTGTCTGCACAGCTGTCACTCTGTCCAACTTTTCAAGGTAGGTAGGCGTCTTTGTTTATAGCTTTCTTGCAAACACAACAACTCAGTGATGGTTTGAGGGATTTTCCCCAGAGGTGAAGGTCTTAAAGGAATATGCCAACTTTTTTTTTTGTTTCCATGTCTTGCCTCACTCCTAAGTCCAGGACAAGCAGATAGACTCCGTTCTTTCAACTGTGCGTGCAGTAACAAGGAAGAGACGGACAACGCTCACCCACTGCTAACTAGCTTAGCTCAAACACTGGGAGTCAATGGGTAGTGTTAGCCTGCCTCTACCTACAGTCATCAGATAAACTCTTCAGCAACTCCAAACGGTCCTGTGTGCTTGTGACTTGTTTTTGACATTTTGTGTTACATTATGTATTTTTAGACTGAGATTGGCACTTTATATAATTTTCGAAAGAAATGCATACGAAACTAACCAGAGGGCACATGCGCAAACCACCGCAGACATGTTTTTTTTGTTGACCTACTTACAAGCATTTCCACGACGCTAATCTAAGTCTAAAAATAGATAACATAATGCAGTAAAAACACGATTACATTGCTACTGTAAGGAAATATCCTAAAGTCACATTTTAAATTTTCCATCTGTAAAATATCAAACATGTACATAACCACTGTAAATACCACTTACATATATTTCTTATTTTATTTTTCATTTGTAAGTTTCTGTCTTATACTTCTTCTTTGTATCCTGCAACTGCTGTAAATTTGGAATTTCCTCCTGTGGGACTGATAAAGGAATATCTAATCTAATCTAATCTAACCTAAATAACTAAATAATTATGTTTAGTTTAAATATATTTATGATGAATCAGTGACACATAGGCCTACATTAGTATAATTGTTTCATTTGTGTTTTTGGTTATGAAATCAATCAAATCATCCAAAAAATTATATGCCACTTAAGTCTTTAATGGTGGAATATCTGCTAAATTTTTTTTCTTTGGACTAAGACTAAACTCATTTGATGGGTTTGATGGTCAAGCATCTGGACAACATTTTTCTTTATGCTTGGTCAATGAAAAATGTAAAAAACTGACAAACATTTTGTTTGCATTGTAGGAGATGATTGGTATTAGTATCAGAAAAATTACATCCGTATTGTTTTGATCAGTGTTAATTTGGTCAACTAATTATTTTCATCATAGTTTTCGTCAACAGCCTTTTTTCTCCTGATGAAAACTAGACAGTAGAAACAAGTGCACATGGACAAAACCTAAAACTAAATTAACAGACATTTTCATCAACAAATAAAAACTTGACTAAAATGTTTGACTGAGACTTAATTTCATCATGTAAAAAGTAGGGACAAGTTAGGAATATATCCAATCACAGCTACTTTGGTTGTGTGGAAAGGTTGGATGAGTTAAGAGGGACATCCAATCAAAACTGCCTTAGCTTCATGGTGGCGGGATCCAAGTGTAAAACATGACTTCAGAAATTCAAGGAAACCTAAAGAATGCCGTACACTTTACACTTCATATTTTTAGTCGACTAAATTTACAGTAGATTTCATCGACTCAAACTAGACTAAATTTAAACCAACACTAAGTAACTTTTCAGCCTTCATAAAATATTTTCATAACTTTTGTGATGAAACATCGACTTACAACTAGTTGAATGACACCTCTGTGATGGCCTGGGGGGGTCTGTATCGCTTTCACTGGCACTAAGCAACTTTGAGGAGGGTGGCTGCCAAACAAAAAGACTACGTGCAACTAGTGCTATCATGGCAGAAGCTGCAAAACAAACGAAGAAACGAAAAGTTTTGTCTGAGGAGACAAAAAAAAGAAAGAGGGAGGCTACCCAGATAAAAGGACAGTCAAGGATAAACATTGGCCCAGCTTTCACTCGCTGGTGTGAGCTCAAAGACGAGGAGGGATTTCCGACCGACGCTGCCTTGGCTCTGTTCCTGCTGGACTAGTAAGTAGCTTCCTCCTGCCGGGATCTGTACGTGTGTTTACTGTGAAATTAGCCAACATAGCGTTTTATTTATCGGTTTCGGACTCGCTGACGAGTCAGGTAAGGGGGGGGCGGTGGGGGGATACGGTACAAAACAAAGTTACACGTTTATTTTCAACATCGTCATATGATATTGTTTAGCCACAATTAGATTCATTACCTCATCGCTTTTCATCCTTCACACAGCCGCTGGAAACAGAAATGTAGTTCAGTCCAACTGCAGGCGACCGGGAGATCAGGATTTTACGGTGCTACGCGCTGGGCCTCATGGGAAATGTGGTCTTCTTTCAGGCAAAACACTACCGCCTTTGTCCACCGGCGCCGCCATAATCAACGAAAACTGAAAGTTCTTAAGTGTTGCTTTAAAACAACTAAGATGACTAAATTTTGACTAAAACTAAAAGATACTTAAGTCAAAAGACTAAAACAAAATTAAAAAGTGCTGTCAACATTAACACTGATATTGATTTGAAAAAGTCCAATATTGCCCCTCACTACTGCTGATACCAATATTGTTTCAGTGATTTCGTGCATCCCTAATTTCTTCACTGCAGGTGAATGTTGATTAAAATCAGACATTTTTTGGCAAGAAGTCAGAAGAACACAGTCCTTATATTTGAGCTATAGCAATGCAACTGTAACACATTAAATATCATGCACATGCTCATCTTTACCACCTTTTATTTTTGCTCTCATGATAAATGTATTTTATCTCATGAGGTGACAGAGGCAGCATGGCAACAGTCTCAGGGACGAGCTGTGTGCAGAGGGAGAGACACAGGAAGAGATAAAAGACTTTCTCTCCTCCTTTATCTCACAAACAAAGATGTCCGCGCACAATTAGGCTTACAACACACTGATACACGCACCTTCATGCGCACGCGCTACTTCTGCGTCCTCGTTCCATCTTCATCCATCTCTCCCTCCTCTCCCTCCCTCCCTCTCCCTCTCTCTCTCTCTCTCCACGGGGGGGACGGATGGGAGGAGACGCTGGTGCTGGATGTGTTTTCCCTGCAGCAGGGTTTACGGTAGAGAAAGAAGAGGAGGAAGAGGAAGGGCACCGCTTTCAGACTCGGTCACGGATCCGTTATTTGCCTAACCGCGCGCTGACCTTTCTCTGCGCGCGCGGCGGAGCGGCATTTCTCTTTCATCTTCTTTAATGGAGGCGGCGCGCGGCATCTTCTCGCCAAACCTGCTGACTGAAAGCAGCATCACTTGGATTTAATAAGCCCGAGACATGAGCCTCCTTTCCCGGGTTGACGTGCTCGTACCCACCTCGGTTTTCCGGGCCCGGGGGTCCTGCTGAAGATGCGGCTGGTGGTAGCGCGGGTGTACCTGTCCTGGCTTCACACCGGCTCGGTTCGTCCCGGGAGAGACTGAGCTGACTGCCCGGCGCTGCGGTGACCATACGGGGGCCACCAGAGATTGTTTTTTTTTTACCTTTTACTGGATCCACCAGCAGCAGCCTGACAGATGGATAACTACTCTACTTTACAATGTAAGGACACTACCTGCTGCAGCACCCCGCATTTCACATGCATTCATCATCAAGCGTTAAATCAGGGGTTCTCAATAGGTGGGCTGGGACCCCAAAGTGGGTCTTTTAGGTTATTCAGGTTGCAAATATGAGCCTGGAAAATGTAAGCAGACATGCAGAGGCTGCTGCAGGTTTTAATTAACTCCTTTTTGCATTGATAATGAGTGCTTTCTATGCAAGATCTCATTAGAAATTCTGCAGTTACGACACTTTTAAGGTTTATTTTGGGGATTGTATGCCTTCACTGTGATTGTGCAGTGAATAGAGCAGTAAGTAGTGGAAGAGACGGAGAGCAGGGAATGACACAAGAAAGAAGCCACAGGTCAGACTAGGGCTGGGTGTTTCCAGCAACCTCATGATATGATGCGTACGCCGATACTGAGGCCATGATATGATATGTATCCCAATACATGTGAACTGTGAACATTAAGTACGCTATTAACAGAATTCCAGACAATTTTTGTTTTTTTATTACAAGAAGTAAAAGAACAAGGATGAGTATTAAATGATTCTGCAACTTAAGAAACTTAAATTCAGCTCTGTAAAGATGGAAGACTTAGGGTCATGTTTAGAACAAGTGCTTCATCATGTAGTTTGGCTTCTACTTTGACCTGAGCCTTTGTTAATGTTACCCAAGGTGTATTGACAACATCTGTCCAAACATTGAGACTGTATCGATTCTGTAGAATCTGTATCGATACACGTATCCCCAAGGAGCACGTGATGATATTTTGCCATATCGGTATTTTGAGCACAGACCTAGCTCAGACTCAATCCAGAGTTGCAGTTTCTCTTTCAGTTGGTTGGGATAAGTCCTGAGGCTTGCCCAAATTAGAACTACTGCATTATTTGACAGTGTATCAAAAGAAAAATAATGCTGCATAAATCATCAAACATGCATCTAACCAGACATACAACTAAGGAGGGCAACATTAGTTGTGTTAAAAAATTGGAGGATACATGGGAAGGCAATTATAATTATGTCAAAATAAAGGACAATATTTCTATGTATCAAATCTGTCTTTAGACTGAAGATACACTTCTATGCAGATGCATGATGGCCGCCAAGCATCCCCAGCATCAGTTATGCACGTCTGCAGGGCACATTCTCCAGAATTAACTCGACATGGATGACAGATGAAGTAGCTAAATACAAATGACTGGTAAGATCAGAGTAGAGGCAGTGGTCCACGCAGAAGGAAGAACTATGAGGATTTCTTCAAACAGTCTGATAAATCAAGTTGATAATTATTCACACATGCACTGGCATATCTCTAGAATAAACTGTAGCAAATAAATTCCGTGATAGAAGTAGGCGTTCGACCCATTAGACTAATGAAAATCAGCTTCAACCAGTACCCATGTTAACTGGTGACTTTTGTTTAAGTATGTCCATTGTTTTGTGAATATTTATTTAATTATAAATGAAGTACATTTCTAATATGGAAAATGTAACTTTTTTTAAAGATTATTTTTTGGGCATTTTTCAGCTTTTATTGACAGGAGAGAGAGAGAGACAGTGAATGGGCTTGTGAAAAGGGCGAGAGCAAAACTGACAAAAGGCTGAATACAACCTGGGTCGGCAGAAACATGTGTATATTGGTTGTGCCTGGTTGCTTACCACTCCGCTGAACCAGCACACCAGAAAAATCTAACTTTTAAAGCATTCAGGAGGACTCTCCACATTTTCAGTAACTACTCTTATGGAAGTCACCACTTAGTTCGGTAACTCATTTAACGGCAGCGCGAGGACAAATATGACAGTGCATGGAGGAAAATGTCAACGCAACAGAGAGCAGATGGTTAAGACCACCAGTCAGTGGTCACCTATGCTCATCAGATAACAACACTGATCATTATACAAACACTTTATGTTAGTTGAATTGAGTTTAATTGAAAGCTTTATTTGAAATATGTGAGAAACAAAACATGGGTTGTCACCATAGAAATAAAAAAATACACAATTATACCAAAATAAACAGTTTATATCAGAGTTAGCGTTACAGTCGCTGTGTTTCTAGTTTACTGCTTGCACAACAGATAGTTGCGTGTAGCCTGAGCTCTTTGGCATACCTGTAGTGGTGTCCTCCACTACAGTAAATGCAAGGACAGATAGCTGGTAAATCTCGAGCCTAAGAAGGTAGTACATCAGCTGGAGCTGTCACTTTTCCCCAGAAATTAAAAACTCGATCAGTTTTTGAACATACTTCCTAATAACCCGAGATGTTATGTACTATATACTCCTGTATGAATCGAGCAATCTTGTGTGTTTTGGTCTTTTTTCCGACATGGCCACATGGTGCTGAACACTCGACAAGGTGCCGTCTCCTCTGCCGCCACACTTGGGTGCTTATGGGTTTGTCGTGGATGAGGAGTTGACCAGCTGCTTTGCACATTATCGACACACAGCCCTGTAATGTTTCCATGGATTACCTTTGCTTGTCCTCAAATTTTTTGAGTTGTACTTGGGAAGTATTACTTCCTTGTTATTGAGGTCAAGAGAGCAGGGGATGATCAGGCTGCAATGAGAGCGCTCTCTGTTGGATCAGGTGCTTCACTGCTCCAGGTGCCCTAGTGTGCTGCTGCTACACTGAATAGTTTTATTTGGATGTGTATTTACTGTTCAAGTACAGATTTTTACTCCCCAAATTTGAACAGATATTGGAATATCAAGAATAAGGGGACAGCGCCTGTGGGGACATAAGGTATCAGACTGATGCTTAGTCAAATAACCTGAACGTAGAAATAAAGCCTGGTTTGGTAGTTTTTAGTGAATTGTGCCAATAATTATCTTCTTTTCATTTGATTTTATTACATTTGAACCTCCTCAGGAATTCTTTGCGAGAAAGTAGGGCTGGGAAATATATCGATAAAATAAATTAATTCAAATTACTTTTCACAGACGAATTAAAAATTAAAAATCAAGATTTTTTTTTCCTGACTTATTCCAATTGTAAGTTGTTGCAATGTTTAAAAATATAAATACTGAAAAATGCTGTTTTCATGATAGGCCCTGTCAGGTTTGCACAAGCACTTTGATCGGCTTGTACTTGTTTTTTAGATGAGATTAAATACTGATCAGAGAGCTCCATGTTATATTCTGTGAAAATAGCTCAGCTTTCAGTGTTTGTTTCGACAAACCTGCCTACGTTTGAACTACAAAATCATCATTTTATGACACACACTTTCAATTTAAGAGGGAACTTATGAATGGATTGGGAATATGTTTTGACAACATAAAGGCAAAACTTGATCCATGTCATTTTTGTGTCACTTGGAGTTTTTTTGTGAGGGAAAAAATTGATTAAAAATTATGGGAAAAAAACTGGGATTTTATTTTCAGGCCATGAAAATAATTCTACTTATTGCACCAATGCATTTGTTGCTGTGCATAGGGCTGTAGAAGAAACCCCTTATTGGCAACTTGTTTTCTTGGCGCTCACATTTTTTTGATTATTGGGATTGACTCATTGGGCTGCATTGACTAAGAGGGGAGCCCACACTTAGTCCCTGGGCAGCCAGTCGCTCACCCCTGCATCAAACACTTGAAAATGTGCCTTTTGATGCTAATACAGACCTTTTGTGATGACTATTCATCTTTATTAAGGATTATGTCATGCATTACTTCATATTTGCATGAGTATCAGCGCTGTATGATTACATCCCCCCTGTCTTATTTTATCCTAATGGTCACCTCTTTCTCCCACTCGGCCTCTCGAGCTACGCGATGAGCTAATGAAACAGCCATGACTGCAGAAAGAGAGAGTGTTGATGATATACGACGCAGCTTCACACACACACTCCTGCTTTGACATGTTGCCCCCCAGCCGTTCTGATATGATAGCTCCATGCCTCCATATGACACATCATCACACACACACATTAGACACCTGTTAAATCCTGCAGCCCGAGGTATTGTAGCTTATTAGCTTATCTCACCCATTATTTATCCTGTATCAGTCACGCTTGTAATAACAAAGCCTTGTTAACCACCCGACTAAATGCTTTATTGCAGCTGTTATGATATTACTCCTGTGTTTTATTGCCTGGATCGTAATTTTCGGGCGTCTCGTGCAGTGATTTTTGCGTCCAGTCTTATCTCCGAGCAGCACACATAGGCGCTGTATGTCTCACTCTCACACTTGCAGGCAGCGAGCTAAAGCAACATGCAGAAGAAGGGGCTTCATCTAATCAAAGGGAATATTAAATTACAATCTTCAATGCAACACATTTCAAAGCTTCTCTGTCTGCAAGCCTCTAAGATGAGCTCTATTTATACATTCTTATATTGAGCCGGGCTGTGCAGTCACTGCTAATAGACTTATTTTGTAGAATTTTGCAAATGTGTCATGCTGTGATTTCAGTGTTGGTCTCTCTATGTGGCATTGTGAAACACGACAGTCCAGTCAGTTTATGCCTGTGCAGTTTATGCTCTACATTTAATCCCTCAGACATGTATAGCAATCTGCATAAGGTCTGGATATGCTCCTCCTTTTTGTGCCTTTCAGACAGAGACATAGCACATTTTCTGAACTTATTTTAAGAGGCTCTGGTTTGCATTGAAATAACAAATGGTACAAAATCACTCCATATATATTTATTTTATTCTCAGCTGTTCCTTGTTATACTGCAGTTTCTGGGCAGTATGACCTAAATATCATATTACAGTCTTTTTTTAAATTTCTCTTCATGGTGTTGGTGTTATATCAGATATTACAAAATTAAAAGGATTCATGCATCTTTTTTGCATTTTGAAGTGCTACAACCTCCTCTCTTCCCTGAAAATAACCCTGTGATGGCAACTTGTGTTTGTGCAAAGAAACACAGTATAATGCCTCATAAGGGTGTTTTCACACATATAAAGCCGCATTCACACACTGATGTTTTGGCCAACGTATTTGCAGATGTATAGAGAGTAAGACTGTCACTCCAAATCACTCAAACGCAAATAATTAAAGATATTTGGTAATAGGGAGAGAGTCTTGTCTTTTGATATAGTTCAGTGTTTGCCCACATAGCATCATACAGTTTCACAATGTGGCTGGAAATCATGGTGCGGCTCGGAATGGTGTGCTGTGGCTCCAGTTTCTATCATTTAATCCCAAAAACGCTCTCCCGTAACCACAACAATTGGCCGCATATCCTTGCATATGAATCTCGCAATCTTATCCAGGATGGCTTTTATTCCACACCTCTAGTTTGCTTCCAAGCAGATCAGAGTTTAGCTTGCTGTGGGCGTGAATGCCATCCAAACCAAACAAGGACCAAACAAGGCCAACAGACCAAAAGTAGTAAATTGGGGCTTGAATTTGGCCAAATATCACAACAGTAAACAAGCTCTAGTAGTGATCACTTTAGCATTGCAGGCATCGCCAGCCTCTGGTCTCTATAACAGGGGTATATAAAAATCACATAAGCATAAATGGGCTCTTTGAAGTCCTATTTACTCAGAGCAATGTCTCTCTGAAGTAATATCCTTATTTACACATGCACAAAACCTTGGATTTACCTGGTTAAGCTGCATGTGGGAGCTTAAACTGAAGCTGCTTCCATCCAGACTTAACCCTGAATTTGGTACTCCCCCCTCCCCCACCTAGCTGTTACCTGACAGGCAAGCTGCAGGGAAATTTCCTGCTGTGAAGGACAAGTGTGAACAAGGCAGTCAGGAGATGGTGGCATGTGTAAGAAAAGCTTTGACACATTTTCCTCACTTGGCAAAGCTTCCTCATTCAGTCAGAATTCTTATATTTTAGGAGTGACAGCAAAGGAAATAGTGACCACACAGGCATAGCATGGGACAACTTCATTTGCACACCAATCATATATCGGTTCATAGTGTCCTGTTAGTGCTTGGTAGGGCTGTCACTTCACAAAAATCAAACTCGGTTTTCAAGGATACACTGGAGCGACTCCCCCACCTGGCCAATGGTGGGCCGCCTGTCCTTGTGTGTGAATCTTGCTCTCTTGTCCGTGATGGCCTTTTCTCTCACACCTTTGGCGGGAGGCCTGGTGAGGAGGATGTGGTCGCTCAGGGCTGGATTGTGGTAAGTGGAAGGCCGACAGATGGGCCTGCAGATTTGTTGTAGATAAGGAGCGGGCCAGCTGCTTTTGCACATAATAGACACAATGCCTGGTCTTATGTTTTTTGCCCATGCTGTGTGGAGCTTCCATGGAGTGGTTTGCCTGTCCTCCACTTTCTTGAGGTGTACTCCCTGCTGTTTAGGTCAAGAGAGCAAGTGATGGTTGGATTCTGCTGGAAGTGCCGTCTGCTGGATTGCAGAGCTGTATATTTTATATCTGAACATATATTAACAGTTCAAGTAGGGATTTTTACCCTTATGCTTGAATGGATTTTCTGATATCGAGAATAAGGTAAAGGCCCTAGTGGTTGGCTTGGGGGATTGTTTTGAGATATAACTCGAGTCATAGAGCATAGGCCTTGGGCTAAAATAACCACAGATCATCCAACTACAAACTATCATGCTTTGTCATAAGGCTCTAGGAAACTTAACAAATATTAAGGGGTCTGCTAGTCCAAAAAACCCAATAAGGTATTGCCATTAAATTATGAATGTTTGAACGAAGGAACCTTTTGTTGTTGTGTGATTTATGATAGCTGTGTCAGGATGCTAGTCTTTTAACTGTTGTTTTGCAAAGAGTTCAAGGAGTTTTATCAGCAGCATAGTGACCATTGAGGGTCAAATCCTCAACTGTCTTGTGTAAGGATGGGAATGGAAAACCAGTTCCAGTTGAAAATCGATAACAACTCCCTCAAAGAATCGATATCAGTGTTTTGGCTTCGCCAATCTCTTATCAAAAGTGCACATCAGAGGCAGTTAGCAAAAATGGTTACAAAGAAGTCAAATATCATGGTGGATAGCGGGAAGAAAACGTCAAAAAAGTCTTACTTCTTGACAAAAAGACAATTCCTGAACGTTTATTAAGTGAAAACACCAGCAGCTTGCAGAAGCATTTATCTATACAGCACTGCATTGAATGTCATGAGTGACATGTATTTGACATTGTTGTCTCTGGAAACCTTTTTAGGCTAACTTTACCCTCACAGAAAATCAGCAGGCATTGATGAGTAGAATCGTTAAAGAACTGGATCGATAAATAGAATCGTTAATGGCTCTGGTATCCATTTCCTTCACTTGTCTTGTAGTCACTTTCTTGTCTTTAGTGGTCCAGCTGGACATCAACAGCGTTTTTATGCAGACTTTAACATAAATATAATGTGGAGAGATGGCTTTTCACCATGATATAATAAAAAGTATGTAAATAAGTGTTGTAATTATAAGATTTAAAATGCAGGTGCAGATGTTGTTACTTTGGGAAAGTCTTCAGTCCTCCTCCATGCCTGCCAAACAGTTCTGCTGCGAGGTTAAGAAGCCACCTCAGCCAGCTGTTCAAACAGCTGTTGACTGCAGTCGCCCTGCATTAAATCAGTTGATTGATAGAAAATAAACCAAAAGCTATTTTGTTTATTCATTTTTCATTTGAAAATATAAATTTGGGCAGAATTTCTTAAAAGTTTAAGCTTCCTGCTCCTTAAAACTGGTGGTTTGAGGATTGTTTGCCACTGGATTGTAAAACTGGAATTTGAAGGTGTAAGCTGAATCAATCACACAATCAATCTTCATTTGTATAGCGCCATTTCATAACCGGTGTTATCTCAAGGCACTTTACAATAGAGCAGGCTGAAGCCTTATGCTTCATTTTATAGATACATATATATGCATAGATACAAATACATATAATAAATATATTTGTACATACACATACATACATCCAGAGATGGATCCATCCAGGCAGAGACAAAGAGACAAAAATACAAGAATTTATGATAAACCAATGGACGCCCAGATCATAAATCTGTCCTCATCACATTTGTCTCTGCTGAATATAGTTTCAATCACTCAATCTTTATTTGTATAGCACCATATTTGTTTAATATAAATGTATTATAGGTAAACCCCTTGAGTTGTGGCATTTCATTTTCAAGAGGGACCTCATGTCTGTGTGGTTGTAAAGATAGTTACTATGGATGTATAATCAATACAACCATAGATAGAGAGATCAGTCTAATATTAACATTAAAAATTATTATAATGAATATAATCTGGAGAGGAATGATGTATATTAATATAGCAGACTCTAGCTGAACTGCCATTAAAAAAGGTTCAACTGGTCTGAAAATATGAATTTATGTTAAATGATTTCATTTGGTTTAACTAGTTTGGTTAATTGATTTTACAGACCAAATGAGTTATTATTGGTGAAGAAAATACTTTATACTTGTAGTTCTTCAGCCAGTAAATCAATGAATATAGATACCCAGACAGAGAAGTTATGGTGTTATGGTAGGGTTGATGTCTCTGCCCTGGTTCTGTATGGTATTTGTAAATACATCCATATATATAAAGAGATTTCTAACAGTTATGATGTTAAATTATTTAGCATATTTACATGTATGTTGCCTGTTTCTACTTCGTTTTGGCCTCATTCTGCCCCGCTATCAGCCTGACTATAGCTGTCCTCTTGTGTAAGTCCTTTTGTGTCAGTCTTCATTACACAAAGTAGCTCCCGTGTTGAGCTTGATGTTTGAGGCTTCAGATCCAAACACGATAAATGCATTAGCGTTCCTCTTCAGAGGGCTAGCTCACATGCTGGTCGAGGAGAAAACTCGCCTCTCTCTCTCTCTCTTCGCTGCTCCGCTGAAACCCCGACAGGACTCTGCTGCTCCTGCTGCTGCTGCTGCTGGTGCTGATGCTGCCGGTTGCCTAGTGACTGTATCCAAGGAACCGGCTCCCATCGTCATGGTGACGGGCCGAGGGAAAGAGAGAGACCCAGAGAGGGAAAGAGGGACCGAGCAGAGATAGCAGTACATCTGCAGTGCTTCACTATGAGGATGAATTGTGATAATATCGGGGGTGATGAGGACGGTTATGGTGGCTCGGACTGGGATGTGATGGTGTTGTTGGTGGTGGTGATGTTGTCACTGATGATGCTGAGGGAGGGTTTTAGGATTTCAGCGAGGGCTGCTTGATAATGGCTAAAGTGCAATTGAATGCAATTGTTTTGATAGATACTTTAATCATGACTATAAAACTTGATTACTTTCTGGTTTTATGACATGCAGCACATGCAATCACTGAACTTAATCGCTCTTTCCTCTACCAGTCTGACATTGAAGAACAAGTAATAACTGAAAATATGCTTCTGAAAATAATGCTACATTAAAAAAGAGCAGCATGTCGTGACACGGTAATCATTAAACCATGATTATTCAGTTTTGTTATTGTGGGAGGCAGTATCATTTCTGTTTTTGCTGGCGTTTGTCAGTTTGTTGGTTTGACTGACTATCAGCAAAATAACTCAGAACCTTCTCAGTGGGTTTTAATTACATTTTTAGAGACTATTGGTCTTGGCACAAGAGAGAAGTGATTAGTTTCAGGTGGTTATCCAGCAGTACCCACATTTTGGATAATAGCTCAAAAGCTTCTCAACGGGTTTTGATGAAATTTTCAGCCAATGTTGGCTCCAGCAAAAGGTGATTATATTTTATTGGCTTGTGTTTTTCTTTCTGTCTTACTGTCTGTTTCAGAGCAGGATAACTAAAACTTCACAACAGATTTTTAACAAATTTAAAGTGGGGACAATATACCAATTAAATCAGTTAATTTGAATTATTTTCTGCAGAAGATTTAAAAATGAAGAATCAAGATTTTTTTTTCAACTTCTTCTCCAATCATAAGTTGTTCCAGTAAAGTTGTTGAAAATATAAATGCTGAAAATGCACTGTTTTCATGGTGGTTAGCGTTTTTAGATTTTGCACAAGCATGTGTTTAAGGCTTGTGTTTGTCCTTTAAATGAGATTATATTTCCATCAAAGAGCTCCATTTTAATATACTGTAAAAATAGCTCAGCCTTCAGTGATCATATAGACAAGCCTGCCTAAGTTCGACAAAATTACAGCGTGCATTTTAATTGTAAGAGGGAAAGTCCGTTTAGCTTTGGCACATATTTTGATAACATAAAGGCAAAACTTGATTCATATGATTTTTGTGTCACTTGGAGGATGTTATTTTTCTTGAGAGGGAAAAAATCGATTAAAATCGTTAATCGAATTTTGAGGGAAAAAAAATCTGAGATTTTATTTTTAGGTCTTATCGCCTAACCCTAATATTCAGGGACTGTTGGTCATGGCTAAAGGAAGAAGTGTTTAGGTTTTGGTGGTCATAAGAATACAGATATAAATCAAGGATTTTTTTTTTTACAGTATTTGCTAACGTTGCACAATCAGGCAGTTTATCCACATGATGCAGAATTATCAAAAAACCAAACCAAATCTAGTGTAAGGTGTAATAAAATTGAATCAGAATTTTAAACTTTAACAGCCTCACCCTCAGATCCCTTGCCATTAAGTTGAAAATAAGTGTATTAAGATGCTGTGTAAAACATTTCACATTTGACCAAAAAAATCTGTTTCATGGTGAACTTGGAGCTTCAAAGAGGATGGTAACTTATCATGAAAGCAGTGAATTATGAGTTGCATATACTGAGCTTATCTGTACAATAAAAAGAAGAATATGCTGCAGAATAGAGCTGAAAAATACTACGATATGATTGAACCAGAAAATGAATCTTCAACTAGTCTGAAAAGAATATTTTCAAGTGTTTCTGATACAAAGGGTTTCTGCTTTTCCTGTTTTATTGCATCATATTAAGGTTTTGCACTCCCAGCTGGTCAAAACATGAATTTTAAAGCCTCTACGAGGAGTTTGTAGCTGCTTATGAAACAAACTGAAATTGAATGTGATGCCTCTTTGACCTACAAAAGCAGACATGTCCATCAGCAATTAGACTGTTTTATATGAATGTTTGTGTCTGTGTGGATTTATTCTAGACAGCCTTCCAGTCATAACCAGTTTAATTGATGATGGGACCACCACAGACAAAAGGACGGCTTAAACTGATCTTTGAAATTATAACTCAGCAAACAAACACACAAGATCAGGGGTGGGCAGCCGATGACCCAGGGGCCACATTTGGCCCCCTAGCTTCTTCAATGTGACCTGCCAGTCGATTAGAATATAAGAAAGTGTATTTACAGTAGGGAAACGTCACAAAATCTAGAATGACAATATTGAAAATGGCAATATTTTCACTTTACCCAAGTTTTTACTGGCTGGTGTGTTTCTGTAAAACTCCCTTTTATGAATTATGACAATTGTAGAAGTAAAGAATATAATGAATGACAAATGTAGTTTAATAAGCAAGAAAATCACTGCAACTCACAAAAATGTCAGAAAGATGTGTTTGATGTTTCATAACTGCACGTGTTTGTCTAAAACTGTTGAGTCTGCTGCTGTCTTGGCCAGGACACTCTTGAAAAAGAGATTTTTAATCTCAATGAAGTTTTCCTGGTTAAATAAAGGTCAATAAATAAATAGAAACAGGCTTGAATTATGAGTTAAGCTCATTAAATCAAGTATCACTGCTTGCATTTGAGTCTAAATTCATTAAGGATGGGATAATATCTACTTATTGATGCTCATAGTTTTTCTCTCTTTGTTAGTCCAAGGGAAATTGAAGTCTTCCAAGTTGGGAACATCCAACAGATACAACAATTTGGCCATCTGGCAATGAGGACAAAATTAATGTGACCCTCTTGTTGACAGAAGTTGCAGATCCCTGCTCTAGATGATTGGGTTGGATCTTGAGACCACATACACCTGCTGATTATACTGGTGATATCACAAACAATAGAGCTCATCATAACTTTTGTAATCAAACTTTTTCTAAATAGAAAAACAAATGCTGGGGACAGTCTTTCTGGTGCACAGATTGTCAAAATCTTGGCCAAAACAAAAAAATGCTGATACCTTTGCATTTTTTGGCATAATACCCCCACAATGCCATCATTTCCTTTCATTTTTGATTATGAATACAGATCAGAGTCTGTCCAACAGGTCATTTATTTGCCAAATGATAATAAAAAATCTTGTCTGAATCAGCAGTTCGGTTCCTCAGATGCCAGGATTTTAATTGAAAAGACGCAACAAATAAACAACCACAGCTATTTGTTGTCTCACACTCATTTGTCAATAGCTGATGTTTGCTTCCATGGTGGAAAATGGCTGATATTGGCTGTTACAAAGGCACCGATGTTGTTGCCACAATTTCACAAGCTGGTCTTCTTTTTCAAAATTCCAGTTGTCTTGGGGCACAGTTGTGTCTGTGTATGTTGCCATCCTTTGAGCTGTAAAAGTATGTTACATCTAGATGTCATTGGCTATTGCAGGTTTTGGCTATTTTGTTGGAGGCTGCATAGTTAGGTATGATGTATATAAAATATGTTTGACATTCATGATTTAAGAGGCTTCAACTTGATTAGAAGCAATAAAATAGTGGAATGAAAGCTGATCAGCCTTGAGGCCTTTGCACATTAAGTCTTTGATTCGCCTAAAATTACCACAAGTTTGAAAACATTTAACCTGTTCACTTGTTGGATGATCCAAACGGGTGTTTTTGGAGCATTCTCCCAGTCGTTTCTTGCCCTTGTCCCAGCTTTTTTGGAACATGTTTCAGGCATCACTTCAAAATGAGTGAATATTTGCTAAAACAATGAAGTTTATCAGTTTGAACATTAAGTATCTTGTCTTTATAGTTTATTCAAACAAATAAACGTTGAAAAGGGATTTTAAATCACTGTACTGTTTTTTATTCATGTTTGACACGATATCCAAACCAAACAAACATGTTCCTACTGAACATGGTTTGATATGTTTGGACCTAAGATTGAGTGGGTAAATCAAGAAAATAGTTTTCACGTTAAAGGATTAAAGTTGTTTGCTGAAGCTTGTTTTCTTGATTACAGGGGAACTAAACCGGAATCATTTGATGTTTTCCTCCACAAATTCATGCAAATGAATGCAAATTCAAGTAATTAAAGAAAACAATGGACCTGTTCATCGACAGTCAGTCAGAGTTAATTGAAACCTTGCTTATCAGTTCTGCGAGATTGCGTCTTGACTTTCAAAGTTTTTCCATTTTCCATTATTTTCCACTTTTTTACATTAAATAAAATGGAGCTGGTGATGTTTCCAGCCTGTGTGGAGGTTATTTTTGGTCTCTTTTGAATAAAGCACGACTCGAGGCATTGCCCAAGTTTAAGCAGAGACTACACTCTGAGTGTAATACAGTTTTTCTGCTTATACTTAAAACCTTTAAATCCATGTACGGGAAACTGTGCAGAATTTTTGAGCAGCAGAGAGGAGAGGATGGAGGGCGGAGGAACAGACAGAAACATTATCCCCTCGGTCACGGCACGTTCTGTACGGGAGGTTCACACAGGCTGCATGAAACTGGTCCAACCTGGGATAAATTTAGCTCATAGGTTTTGTTCATCTAAACGCTTTAATGTGATCTGTTTCTCTCTGTGAGTGCAGATTCATGTGGGAGCACCTTCTCTGTCCTCTCTTCAGTCTGGGTGACAGTGCTGCCATGGTTGCATCATGCACATTGTTCTCCCCGGGGTGACATAATTCTTTGGCTCCAACAACAGATTCAGGGTCTTGTACTTGTTCACTTGAACAGGAAATTGACTCTAGTATGAAATATTTAACTTCATCAGATGCTCAGAGAGCCGTTTCTGCTTCAAAGCATAATCTTGTTCTACTTTTTGTGTCCCTTTAAGTCATATTACATGGTTTTCACACCCACAGCTCTGTTGTTTTGTTCAGGCTGAGTTGAAAAAAAGCTGCAGATGTGCGTTATTCTTTAGATCATTTCATGTTACTTCTGGGCAGTGTTTTAAAGCGAGCCAAGTCCAGGGCAGTGACACAGGCCCAGAAGTAACATCTCATTTTGCACCGTGCCACTGGTATTGAAATTAGACCCCCATAGCACCATCGTTCACATGTCTTTATCCCAGATAACAGATGAAAACAAGAGGAAAGGAAGTGTTTCTGTGTAGTTTCTAGGGTGTAAAAAAATCATCGTTTAGTAGATGCATCGTGATGTGAACATAGGTGAAGATGATCAATGCAGGGACAGTCAATAATTGTTTAATCCTGCAGAGGCTGCTGCTCGACTGCAGCATCAGTTTTATGTCTGAGGAAGAAAAAAACATAAAAAAGGATGAAACCTATAAAATGTGTTGATTTTGGTTTACACTGAAAGGCGGTGTTAATTTTGTCGACTAATTGTTTTCGTAATAGTTTTCGTCAACAACCTTTTTCCCCTGATGAAATCTAGACTGTAACGACAAAAACAAGTCCACATGGACAAAAGCTCAAACTAAATTAACAGACATTCATCAACAAATAAAAACTAGATGAAAATGTTTGACAGAAACTTAATCCAGTCAGACCTAATTTTGTCATGTAGAAAGTAGGGACAAGATAGGAATATATCCAATCACAGCTACTTTGGTTGTGTGGAAAGGTTGGATGAGTTAAGAGGGACATCCAATCACAACTGCCTTAGCTTGGTGGTGGGATCCAAGTGTAAAACATGACTTCAGAAATTCAAGGAAACCTACAACATACCTTACACTTTACACTTCATATTGTAGTCGACTAAATGTACAGTAGATTTCGTCAACTAAAATATTGTGAAATTTTATCAACTAAAACTAGACTAAAATTAAAACAGATTAGATGACTAAATTATGACTAAAACTTAAAGATATTTTTGGCAAAAGACTAAAACTAAAACTAAATTAAAAAGTGCTGTCAACATAAACACTGGTGAAAAGTCAAAAGCTATTTCTAATTAATAAAATCAGTTCATTTGACTGTGTTGTTTTATCTAAAACAAAAGAACTAGCCTGGTGCAGTGATATGAAAAATCAGGAATACTTCTCACTGAGTTGCATCGTGATAACAAATTGAATTGAATCATTTACTTAATAACGCAATCAAATCAAATGGTTAGACTAGTGAATATGGACAGCTCTATTAGTTCCTGTCGCACTTTGTTTATTTTCTTGGAACGATTCAGGCAGGACATTTAAGGGCATCCGCTCAGGCTCTGGGAATTGTCAGTTTTTCTTGTCAAGTTTTTTTACTTTTTGGAACATTTTTGTCTTTACAACAGAGATTAGCAATTGCAGACGAGAAACTGTTAAAAAAATGGGGCCATGACGCTCAAGTTGTATGTGACATGAACCTCGTCAATGACAATCCCCACCAAGTTCTCCAGGTAAACTTCTGAGGAGGGCAGATTATGCCAGATATCACTGAGTAACCATGACTACCATAGACTAACTGGCACTGCTGTGAAGGATTTCAGCATCTCTCCTAGTTTCCCAGTAGTGATCCACATATCTTATGAAGCCCCAGATATTGCTGCATCCATGGAGACCTCTTCAGATGCCGCCATTGTTTTCAAACATGCACTCACTTCCTGCTGTCTTCACGTCTTCAGTTTCCCCCTCTCTTCCCTGATTTGGCCTTCCATCTTTTGGCCATGAAGTCGTAGGACTGGAGCTTGGCAAGATGGATCTGTGTGATTTCAGACAATGAATCAGGCAGGTCCATCTGCACTGCAGGGTTAGCTCAAAAGTGGAATGATGCAAATTTCTGTGCAGCGTCTAAACTACATAAATACTCTTGCAACATTAATGACTGGAAACAACAAAGCTCTTGGTTTTGAGTCCCTTTTCTGTGGCAGACAGACAAAGAGATCATTTAATCTTTTTTCTCTAGTTTTAGATAGAATTCCAAAATTTGTGACATCTGGACAACACAGTGAAAAGGCATTTATTTGAAATCAAAATCCAGCATTTTAATTTTGTGACTTGCGATGTAAGAAAGAAAGTTTCTATCAGATCATCCTGCTCAATCTGTCTCCTCACAATGTCTAAACTATGGTTTATATCACTTAGTAGCTGAAGCTGTATTTTTCGTACTCTCCTTTTTCTTACTGCTGGAGAGCTTGCCTTGCATGATAATCACAGATTCCTTGGAGGTCATATCTGATCTGATCTGATAGTGAATTTATTTTAAGCCTGCAGATAAAACAAAGCTGAGCTTTGTGCAGCATTGTGGAGTCTTTGAAGAAGCCTGAGACGCTCTCTTGTTGTCTTTGACCTACTTATTATTATTTAGACGTACTTCCAGTGTTTTGAGCGGAAGCCAAAATTATACCCCACTGTGCAAAATGGCCATTACAGCAGAGTCATGTGATCCCCGAGGCTTCAGGGTCCGCAGCTGCTGCTCAGCAGGCGTCTCCTTTATGATACAGAGAAGAGACAGGTCACGGAGCTCGCAGCATCTTTCTGTCTCAACAAAAAGTCTCTGCTCATCCTTTGTGACAACTACAAGAACATGAAAGCAGACGACCTGTCACCAGCAGTAAGGGAGGCTGGGAGAGATATTGAGCGAGTATTTGTATCACGTCTGAGAGATAATGCGGCTTTTTCAGGGGCGGGGGGTCAAAAAAATGAGTTTGGGTGGTTACTGGTTCACAGAGAGAATAAAAACACTGGACAAAGGAATCTGTACCACAGTTATTGTTGAAAGCCAACTGTACTTCAAATGGCATACATATATTTAAGAATATATTTGTCTGTACTGTAAACATAGTGAATATTGCACTGAAGCTTGATTTGAAGAAAATTGTGAATCGAATTGAAATCACAATATCTGCCAGAAAAATTGCGATTACATCTTTTCCTGAAATCGTTCAGCCAAATACCAAAATAAAATCATATCAAAACAAAGGGACTTGGTGGCAAAATCAAGACATTGTAAACAAGTTGCGAGAGCACAAACCTCTGCCAAGGCATTTTTGACATTGTTAGTTGAGTTATTAGCAAAAATGTTGAAAGTGCACTATTCTCAGTGTTAAACTAGAATGCACTTGGAGAGCGCAAACCTTTGGGAAGGTAGCTCACATATTGCTGTTACATCTATAAGCAATATTTCCATGATAAAGTTTCCATCATAATATGATTCCTTGATCCTGAAAACCCACACCTAGCACTCAAAATAATGTTGATGTTATTATTAGTTAGACAGTTATTGAGCAAAAACGATCGTTCACTAATGGTGATTTTCTGGATTACCACCAAAATCTAATCAATTTTAAATTGGACCATTACCAACATCTCCTTAAAATTTCAGCAAACTCAGCACCAAAATTGAATCACATCTCCCTTGTGCCAAGACCAACATTTCCTGGAAGTGTTGTCAAAATCCATTGAAAAGTTTTAGAGTTGTCATGCTCACAGATAAACAAACAAACAAACAAACAGTGGGAAAAACAACCTACTTGCAGTAGGCTGTGACCACCTCCATCTCCGCTGATCAGATTGGGCCCGATGTCCCTCATAGGTTCATAGACAATGGAGGGATGTAATGCCGTATGTTGTGGATGTTAAGTGAATCATCAATTAATGCAAACACTTGACCGATGAGTTCATTCCACATGTTGATTAGTCAGGAAGTGTTTGCACGGACCTGATATCACAGTCTTTTATTTAGTGCTCATATGTTTGGACAGGAAACATTCTTGCACACACCAAACATCCCTGAACGTCCCTGCAGGACAGAATCACAGTGTTTCACACCGTCCTGTGGGCTCAGCGTCCGTGTTTGTTCATGTGTGTGGAAATAGCTGAGTCTTTCACACTTGTCCGATGTGTGACACAGTGTGACCCATTGTTTCTGCTGAATCTGCTAGGTTTGGATGTGTGTGTGTCTGTGTGTGTCTGTGTGTGTGGAGTCTTCTTCATGTTTCTTTTTTATTTAGTTTCAATTTGGTGGGAAGTGCCGAGGAGAGTTTTCCTACTCAAATTGACCCCCTGGAAAATTCATTATTTGAGTATGTCTGATTATTTTATCATTAAGCTGGGGAAAATGACAAATATATGTCAAAAAATGAATGAATGTGCATGTTTTATTATTGTCAATAACAAATAATCACTGACAACAACACACAGCCTCCAAAAACCTGTTTTCCTTTTTTTAAGTTGAAATAAATAACCAAAAGGTTCAACAGATCAGTGTCTCTTCAGGATCAGCCATGACAGGCACCCCAGAAAAAATTAAACAACACCAATTAAATGAAAAGGGAACTACTTTTTTTTTTCCATAACCTGATATATTCAGATATAACAGAAAAATACTGTATTACAGTACCAAGATGGAGAGAATACAAGACCAAATGAAAAGAGAAAGGGCAGGACGAATATTACAATCCCAAGACAGAGACAAAAATTAAATAAATAAAATAATAATAATAAAAATTAATAAGTTACTGCTGGCCAGTCCAAGATCCATTGCGCTGGAATTGGTATCCCTGAGGTACCTTGTCGGTCACTCTGGAATAACTGAGAGGTCCAGCTCACGGACATACTCAACAAGGGATCCCACATCTAATAAAATTTCCTAAGGGAGCCCATCAAAACACGCCTAATCTTTTCTAATTTAACAAAATTAATGACTTCTTTTATCCATAATGTGAGTGAAGGAGGAATTGGTGACTTCCATTTCAGCAAAATCATGCATCTCACTAATAAACGAACAAAAGCTACAACAGCAACAAAAGGCAACTACTTTAAAAGTGTCACAACATGTAGGCTAAGGCCGAACAAAATGTTATTTAATATCTTTGCATATAATGTTGGTAATGCTTTGAAAGAATCAGTGGTCCTTCAGGCAAAACCCATTTAAGTTCGACTCCTGATCAAAATCTTGAGTAAATGCCTTGGCGAAGGTTTGAACTCTTCGTGAAGTCGAGTCATTGGAGGTGATTCACTTGACTTGGTAACTCAGAAACTCACATTGATCATTGACAGGAACATTGATTGATTGATATACAAAGCAGATATTACACAGAACTGCTCATAGTGTTTATTTTGATATCACCTCCCTATAGTAGGCAGGTCATCATAGCTTGGCTGTGTGAAACTGCCATGACGTCAGAGGTGTTGCTGGCTCTCGGTCTGTGGCTTTTTGTCACCATGTGGAGATGAGTTTTGTTCCTGCTATGCTAACAGGAAGCAAAACTACATACTATTGAAAGCTAAGGTGTTTTTTTGGGAAGTGATACATCGGTGTTGTGCCCACGATGGCAGGCATTTCATTTTTATGTTGTAATACTCTGGCCATTCAGTGCTCTGCAGTGTCTCTTCCTCATGTTTTAGTCTCTGCTCGGTTGGTGAAAAATGCTCAATCTTTAAAAGTTAGCCTCCCCAAAAAAGAAAGAAAAGGAGAGTCAAGGCAAGGACAGCCAATACCACATGTGGAAATGGCCCACCAACGACTGGAGGTCCCATTTTTGTACCTCCGCCAAGGAATGTTTTTGTCTGTTTGTGAGCAAGATAACTCAAAAAGTTCTTGACAGATTTGAATGAAATTTTCAGTGAATGTTGGTCATGGTCCAAGAAAGAAGTGTATAGATGTTGGCGGTGAACTGCACATGGATACAGATTCAGAATTTTTTAAAAGTGTTTTTAACTTTCTGAGATAGGGCAGATTTCCACATTTACGCCTATGACTCAAAAATTTCTTGAGTGATTTTGATGAAATATTCAGGGAATGTAGGTCAGTAGACGAGGATGAAGTGATTAGATTTTGGTGGTAGATTCAGAGATCTTTCTAAACTGTTTACCAACATTCAAGAAATTTCAGTGTCAGTATGAGCTCTTGACTGATTTTGTGGTCGATGTGAATATTTGACTTTTTTAAAATCTGTCCTTAATGTGAACAAACTTTACTGTTGATGTCATTTTCATGTTGACTGTCTTAGTACAACTGCAGCAAAACAAAGTTTCCCCTGTGGGACATTAAATATAATATAAAACTTTACCTGAAGTTGTAAAGGCCAGTCTGATTTGATAAAGGAGAAATTTTTGGTGCATGCAGAATGTTTAACTAACTTTATTCATGCAGAAGCAGCAACATTTCTGAGGGACAGCCATATCTCTGCAGCTGCTGTCGAAGAAATCTAAATGATCTCCTTTAAGACGAGCACTTTCTCAGCACTAACTCACATATTTCTGATTCTCAGTTGTCTTTTTATAAACCCAAACCTGCAGCCCTTTAACACAAAAGACGATAAAATTCCATTTAGAAATTTAGCACTCAAGAGAGCCAAAAAAGCACCATTTCCAGCAAGGCGAGTGATCCCTGCTACGCTTAGAAAAAAATCAATTACAGGCTCCATTTTTTCAGCACAGTTGTGTTTTATTCTGCAGACAAATAGCTGAGTGAAATGCTTTAAAGTCCTTGTAGAAATCAGTTTATATTTCTTTCTTTGTGCTCAATAAAATCAAACTTTAAGTGCTCTTAGGAATAAAAACTGAAGGATAAATATTATTCAAAGGTTTGTTTGTGAATTGAAAGTCAGAATGTAGATTTCTCCTCACTCTCAAAGTTTCAAAATCACTTCTTACACCCATAAACTGTAGCTTTATAGTATGACATTTCCGTGGATTATCCCAAAACACGTGCTAATTGAGTTGGTAATTCCTGGAGAGGGAGTGAAGAGTGTGACAGCGTCCCAGGAGACAGAACAAGGACGAGAAAGGAGGCAGGTCAGCCAGCGTCCTGCACTGGTTGGTCCACGTGTTGCTGTGGGCGATCTGGTCTCCTCTTAATGAGAGAAAGGCCCGGGTCGCGTGTGGTCTGAGCTACTTAAAGGACGACTCGGGATGTTTGAATGTGAATGAGAGGAAGAACTAAAGAGCCACCCTGAGGCTTCTTTCAAGAGCCTTTAAGATCCTCTCATCCGTCTCGGACTGGCAGCTTTTTACACGGACATCATTTAAACCTATTGAGTCTATTAATAAGAGCTGTTCTCTGTAATAAAAATAACCTCCATTAAAGACAGACGCAGCAGAAAGAACGTGATTGTAATGCATACCTGCTTTTCTTTTTGGCACGACTCAGATTCAGTGAAGGGATAGGCAGAGCGACGGGGTGAACATTGAGACTGAAAGGCAGAAAAGAAGAAGAATGATGGTGAAGTTTGGAGCAGTAGAGTAATCTCTCTTAGTCGACAGCATCTGTCTCCTGCCCTGCTCGCTCTGTCTGAGTTCAGCTGTCATTGGCTATCAGACAGGAAGAGGCTGAGGGACCACTTCTCAGTGTCTGCTGGGGTTTGCTGTTCTTTCATCAGCTCAAAAAACCCCAAAACTTTTTATCCATGTTTAAGGTGCCTGACTAACCCTTACTTACCCAACCAGCCGGCGGGATCAACATACCACTTATTTCTAAATGACTGGCATTTACAAACCATTTCTTCTATCCAGGAACGGAAAACACTGGTGTAGTCGTTAGATTATCAAGTTTCCGAGGGTACCTGAATGTATCACAAGTAACGTTGGCAACATATCGAAACAACTGGGAGAATACGGGCAAATTTCATGAGATTTTAATTCTCATGTCTTATTTGAAAATTTGCAGAAAAATAACTGTTTGCTCTGGCCAAATACTGTAAAACAACAAAAAATCTACGCTTCTTACTGTGTTCAACAAGACCTGAATGATTCACATACTTCCTGAATTTGCTGTTCAAAAAATCTTTGAATTTTCGTCCCACGGTGTCAAATTCCTGCTCAGAGCCATTAAGCACTAATAAGTGCTGAACAGCGACACCTGCTGTCAGTGCCTTGAAGACCTGTTACAGGGCAAACTTTTCCCAGCAAACTGATGTTTTTACCAAGAAAGGAGTGCTTTGCAGATCGCCTCTGCAGTGTAGACTGTAAATAAATAATATTAATATAATTAATAAAAATAAGAGAAATTCAATGTCCGCTTTTCTTTTTTTTCTAATGAGTTGTAGCTTGTAAATTTTGTTACACTGCATGTAGACATAATTGAGTTACATCAGCCTATAGCCATGGTTGTGCTGAATCTATAGAGGTGCTTTACTTCATGTTGCAGAGAAAAATGAGACCACAGTGAGTAAAAATGTGAGAGAAGCAAAAAACAAACAGAAACTGCTTGGGAAAGGAAGGGTTGATATTGGCCGATATTTGTCAAAAAAGCTCATCAGTTGATCAAAATTAATGTCTGTAGTCATGATACCAATCACCTGTGGATTAGCCCCATGTTTAGCTGTGGATGTCTCCTCTGTTGCTCTGTCATCCTTTTAAACAAACTGTCACAGAGTGTCCAAAACTTTATTCTGTCCTCTGAGACAAAAACGACAAAAACAACAAAAACGTCAGAAAACAGAGAGTTTTCATGCGTTTTGAAAACAGGAATCAAACAGGAATCAGCGTTGTCGGGAAAACAGTGACATACGGCACATGCGCAGTAACCTTGCAGAGCAGATGGACCTGCCTGATTCATTGTCTGAAATCACGCAGATCCATCTCGCCAAGCTCCAACTTCCAATGACTGTCCTTTAAATAACTTCACTGCAGGAAGTGGCTGCATGTTTGAAAACAATGGTGGCTTCTGAAGCGGTCTCCGTGAAGGTGGCAATATCTGCAGTTTTATCAGAAATGGACTCAATTTCTTATTTACAAGAGAAGCAAAGAACGTTGCTTAAAGCTTTTCTTAAAAGAAATCATGTTTTTTTTATTTTGGACGATCAAATCAGAGAAGCCAGGGATCACTGCTGGGAAACTGGGGGAGATGCTGACATCCTTCGCGGACGGTGCCAGTTAGTCTATGGTAGTCGTGGTTACTCAGTGATACCTGGTGAAATCTGCTCTCCTCAGAAGTTTACCAGGAGAACTTGGTGGGGATTGTCATTGACGAGGTTCATGTCACATATAAGTGGTAAATGATACATCTGTGTGGTATAATTTAATGTAAGACGATAGTCTAAGGACTAAACCGTAGTTTAAGCTAATGGCTAACAACAGGGTCTAGCTGTTATGTCATACTGTGGCTTGATATTATCGGTCTGTGATGAGTGTGACTGGCAGAACAATCGTCTAATCACCAGCTGCAGTTGTTTTTTAAGGTTCTGCCCTCTGAAAACATGTTCTATGGGCTCTTCTCCAGATGGACTAATGAAATATTATTTATATGGAACTGTCCGTCTGGCGTGTCCGGTTACATGTGCAGTACTCTTTCAGATGAAGGTTGCACGCACCAAGGAATAACAACAACAGCTATCGAGCAACATGTGTGCTGCTAACTATGCTCAGTTTTTATCGTTCCTCCAACATTTGTTATATTCGCAAAGGACTGAGTCCTTGGCAAATTTAACTGAAAGTTTGTCTTCACTGGAAAGCGTTAGTGCGCAGAAGCGTGTTGTGACACCGCTGTTTCACTACAAACCTACATCGCCTACTACTATCTTGCGGATCTGTGTGAATGCGTATCATCTCCTTGTGAACTTGGAGCACTTTTGAAAACGCAACGGAAAAAGCTTTTTGTTCCTGTTGACAACGTTGTCATGCAAACGGGGCTTGAGACCATCAGGATGACAGCTATTAAGCTAAGTTAAATGAGCTACAGAATATTACACAACATACTGTGTGCACCTCCTGTTTAGTGATGTGTTTGGTTCCAGGCAGAAACATTGTGATGCGTTCAGGTTGGCTCAGTAAATTGAGTATTGAACAAAGCTCAGAACACGATGTGGTAAATGTAATTTGAAGATCTGGAGATTTAGTTTTTGGCTAAAACCTTGAATGAATAATACTGAAACGGGGTGAAAATTTCAAGATTCATCTTTGCTTTTGAATTTATTTTTGAAGTGCTTTGTCAAAATTTCAACAATGGCATTTTTACACCCTGCAAATGTTTTTTAAACCAATTACTTTGCACTTTTAACATTCAGGGTTCGTACGGGTCCTTGAAATCCTTGAAAATGCTTGTATTTTAATGTTGTGTTTTCAAGGTTTGGAAAGTGCTTGAATTTCGATGTAAGTGCTTGTAAATGCTTGAAATCGTAATCATATAAATTTTACAATTAACAGCAATCTGGCTCAACAGATCGATCTAAACGAGAGAATAAAAATAGTGAAATGGGGGGAAAAAACGTTCTCCTTGAAGGGCTTGTGTGTGACATGCTGGTCAGTTGTCATGTGCGATGTGACGTCCCCCCTTAAGAGGACAGTGCGCAGCCCAACATGTCGGGAGGCTGTCGGGTCAATGACCGTTGGCTGGATATTGAAAAATATAAACCATGGATAAGACGTGGCGCAAATCCACAAGTAGCCTGCTGCAAAGTCTGCAAAAAGGAGATCAGCCTTTTCGCCATGGGAGAGTCGGCACTCTCCAGCCATATGAAAGGTACCCTGTTAGCCCTACAGGTGAATTAGCCTACTGTTTGTTTATGCTAACCACCTTTTTATATGCTAGGCGTGCATGTGTGATGTAGAAGGCACTGTTCCATGTAACATGTAGGTGGTGTGATGATTCCCACCAGCCGTACCGCTGTCACCTGTGGGATGTTTGTTGTTCGAGGCAGATTATCACATGGCCGCGGTCGGTCGGTGACAAGTCTTGTCTAAAAATACCGAGTCGTGCCTGGGCCGACGGCCGCGGATCGGGAGGCTCTCCCGCTGGATACGAAGGCACGAGACCTTACAGACGGACCGCGGTCATGTGATAACCTGCCCCTAGCTACAAACACCCAGCGGTTGACAGCGGTACGGCTGGTGGTTATTAATAACAGTATCAATAACAATGTCAAGAAGAAAAGATGTGAAAAAAAATGAATGCTTAGAAAAGCATTAGGCTGATGTGCCCTGTTAAGGTTTAAAACTTACATGACTACACCTGATATAATTTGGCCAAACCAGTGCAAATCGTCATGCCTCTCTTACTGTATGATGTCTTAATACAGTGTGTGGGATGACACATACTAGGGCTGCTCTATTCTGGCAAAAATGTGGATCACAATTATTTTGCTTGGAACTGAGATCATAATTCTCTGACACGATTTTACTCACAAAATGTTTATTGCATTGATTAACTTTAAAGAGCGTTTTGCAAGTTATTTTTTGTAAATGAACACTTAGCATTGTCTGATAATGGCTGTAGTTTAAGTCAGTCATTGATTTTATGTGTTATACAACACAAAAGGGCTCAAATTTAGAGGATGAAGTGTCTGTTTTCAGTATAGCTGTTAAAAACGTCAACACGTTTCAACATCTCATCATATGACGTAGCATGGGGACTCTGCTTTGATCCAATGTGCATAATAGGTGGTGGTGAGTGAGGGCAGGCGTTTTGGGATGTGTTTTTTGTGCTTCTTACAGTGTATTACATTTAATTTGACCATTTGTTAAGATTGTTAAATACTGCGTTTGTGCTTGATGCAGAAATACGAGCTTAGCAAGACATCAAAGCCACTCTTTCCCCAATAGGAAGAAAAGTTGAATTAGCTTTCATGCGTGAGATGGGACTTTATTTCTACATTGGTCACCAAAAACACGGTCGTCTGTGGTAAAATCCTTTTTACTCTCCTTACCACAGACGTTCCTCTGCCGTAACTCTCACTCACTCTTTCCTCACTCATCTGCAGTAGGCAGCAGCAGGAGCAGGCTCACGTGTTGCAAAGACACTTTACCATTGGTTGAGGGAGGAGGCAGCGGTGATGCTGCATTTGGGAGCAATTGCTTATATTGCAGCCCGTGAAATAAAATGCTTAAGAATCAAAATAATAATAAATAACAATAAAACAGTGAAATCGCCATTTTGTGTGTGCATGAATTTTATCACATTATGCAATTTACAACTGCTTACAGTACTTGAAAAGTTTGAAAATTGACCTTGAAAGTCCTTGAAAAGTGCTTGAATTTGACCATGAAAAAAGTGTACGAACCCTGAACATTTTAATATGTTACTTTTTATTTATTTTACTTTATTCATTATTTTACTATTTAATTTCCTTCTTGTTTTAGTCTATGGCAGTCAATTTCTGTTTTTTATTTCCTGCACTTCTTCATTCCTCTGTAAAGCTTCGGGCTGCATTCTTACTTTTGAGAAGTGCTATAAAAATAAATTTGAGTTGAGTTCGGTCTTTGCTCTGTCTTGACATGGTCTTGACTCATTTCCAATCCCTCGAGGATTTTAACTTGATACACTCTGGCTTTGGTTGTGACTTGACCTTGGTTTTGATACAACTCTTGCACGCAGTGAACAATATGGCCGCTGAAAAGTTAGGTCATTTTCTTTGCCAGACCTAAGAATAACCTCACAAACCGGAGGGGGCATGAAGACTTGGAGGAAGATGATTTGGAAAGTTAAAAGCATCAACAGCGTTGTTATTTACAGCCACTTGTATCGACACAAAAATAAGCTAGTTTGAAAGGAAAGTGAGTTACTTTCTGTTGCTGCAGTTCTTTTTTTTTTTCAGAAAGCAAAATCAATAGAACGGAGAGGCCCTAGACTTTGGCGCTGTCCTTGGATGTTTTGGGGGAGTCAGCCCAACTTGTGTGATGGTTGGAGGTGTCCCATCTTTCGTCAGCACAACGTAGTAATACTCCAAAGAACTTTTCGTGGTCTTATTCAAAGAAACTATAACTATGCCCCTGTGATGTTTTACTTTAATTCTGGGAGAATGAGGGGACAAGATGACTTCACATTTGTTCTATGTCCAGTGGTATCAGAGGCTAAATAAAGGAGAGAAAGGAGAGCATGCAGAGCCAGGGGGGAGGCACAGAGCTGTAGTAGTCATGAAATAAATGCTGAGCTGGGCTCTTTTGCACCCCCCTCCCTCAAAAAGCTTTAGTGCAGTGCAAACTGATAAAAAAAATCAATTTGCACTGCACAAAAATATAACCTCTTTGCCATTAGTGAACAATCGTTTCTGCTCAGTAACTGTCTAACTAATAATGATGTCAACATGATTCTGAGTGCTAGGTGTGGGTTTTATAGATGTAACAGCAACTGGTGAGCTACCTTGGCGGATATTTACGCTCTCCGAGTGATTTCTAGTTGATGGATCTTTATATCAACCATATTTCAAAACATATTGAGAAAAATCTAACTAGCTTTATTCTTAACCCTTTGCCTTCCTCCTTTCTAGAGAGAATCAGTCTTTGTGCGTAAAATTGTAGAATTGTAATGATTCATACTATATTTAATATCATAGCTGTGTGATACACTGTTTATTTTTTGAACTGTGAAGCATTGTTCAAAAAAAATGTTAATCATTCAAAAGTATAAAAGCCTTAGCTTAGATATTTACACATTATGAATCCTGACAAGAAAACCAGTAGAAGCATTTTGATGTATACTGTGTCTGTGTAGCTTACAAATTGAATGAGTAGCAATGGTTAAAAAACGTACAAAATAAGTTGCTAGTCTGTGAAAAAAAAGAATAGAAATCTGTTTACACAGACTTGCAACTCAACCAAGGTGTTGACCTAGTTTTCTGTGCATCATTTATATATGTATATATATTTGCTCTTGCTCTGTGAGACTTCCAAGGAGCCGTGCAGCACCAAGTCACTTCCATTTTTTTCACAGTTTTATGACAATGCTATGATTGTACCACCCAGTGAATATAATCAATGTTACATACACTGTTCATGGAGGTGAATGAGAATAAATAACCAAAGATAGGTTTTCAAAGTTTTAAATACAGCAATATGACGTCCAATAAAAAGTCAACCACATGGTTGCAATGCCAGTCAAAGGGTTATACGGACAAATAATAAAGATTCCACTTAGAATGTTGTATAAATTATCAGAGTGAGTGTTGGACTCCTTTCACTCTGGTATTTCTGCTCTGCTAACATGTTAGCCAAAGGACTGCTACTGTTACATCACTCTCATTTGTGACCTGCTGTAAAGCGTGAAAACTGACATAAACGAAGGGGGGAGATCATCAGTATTAATTCTGATCCCAATCAGTTAAAAAAATGCTCATATCGGCCCAGATCTAATACTTTTACCCATACAATACAGTATCGGGACGTCCCTTACTTTTTTAGATTATTATTTTCACCATTTTAACTCTGCTGCCCTGTTCTGCTTTTACAATTTTAGCAACTAAATGCTCCATTTCAGATGTTCATTGGCCTATTACAATATTACAGTAGGCTAGTTGAGTTAAAGTGCTTCAAGAGATGAGGAAACAGGCTATTATTTCTCCGAGTAGACTTCCTCTCCCTGCTGAAAGAGTCCTTCCATTCATGACTTCATCTCTGGGATGAGTTGTGTTGCTGTAATTTTGTTTGACAGCGTTTTTCTTTACGTTTGACCAAAGTCCCGGGGCTCACTGAAGCCACCCATGTGTGGAGAACGTTAATAGACCACTCGGCTGCACGTGACCAGGGGAGACCTCGGACTAGTGTGTGTGAGGCGGACTGTGTCACTGTGGAGTTTAAGGGACCATCCATGCGTGTGTTGAGTGCAGTCAGTGGAGCTGTGTGTGATGCTGTAAACTCCATGAATTGGTGTGTTTCTCTGAGTTTGTAGACATATATTTGTGCGTGCACGTTTGTTGACATTCACATGCTCAGCTACAGTATTGTTTCCTCATCTAATGATGTTTTGTCCTTTAAATAACTTCATATATCTGTGTGTTTGTGTGTGTTAGTGTCTCTGTGTGTTTTGTGTGCATTACGTCATGGCTGTATCTCTCTCTTGCCCTCTCTCCTCTTGTTGACTGTCTCTATCTCGCTCTCTTTGTGGCATACAGTATATGAGCATATGTAGGCCAGCTCCCACAGGTCTTATGGGCTCTATAGGTCTCCATTGGACTGCCTGCACTGTATGGCAGCTGTAGCATAAAAGCGTGTTCTGCTGATTTAAATATGCAGCCTGCTCGCCTTATTTAAAATTCAATCATGCCTGTTGAATAACAGCTTTACCATATAGAGGCTGATACTGTCAGAGTGATGGGATTCGGTTTAGATCCCCCTACAATCATGTTTTTTATTTTGGTAAGAGGAAGTCGGTGATAGGGGAACACTGGTCCTAATGACTGTTTCACACTGGATGCCTGTGCCAGCTTTGGCTCGAGATGCTATGGCTTTAGTTACAGGCTCATGCCTGCTATGTCTATAGATGTCAAGGAAAAACAACAATAAATCTCTCCACAACAGGGTTAGTTTTGACAGCACTTTATGAAATATCTTTCAGTTCTAGTCATAATTTATTCATCTAAATTGTATTGATTTTAGTCAAGTTTTACTTGATGAAATTTTACAATATTTTAGTCAAAAATATGAAATGTAAAGGGTAAGAGTTGAATTTCTGAAGTCATGTTTTACACTTGGATGAAATCAAACATCTAATAACCCTTTACTGAATGCTAGTAAAGTTTGAATGCATGAATGAACAGAAACAAATTGAACTTTTGTGTGAAATGCAGTCACCTTTATTTAGGCTACCTGGCAGAGCACCTCAGTTACAATACAAGAACTGACAACAAACAGTGAACCTGCTCTACATGAATAATCAGTTCATAAAGAGAGGAGCTCTGATTGGATCGCTCCACAACCACCACCAAGCTAAGTAGCTGTGATTGGATGTCCCTCTTTACTCATCCAACCTTTCCTTTACTCATCCAACCTTTCCACACAACCAAAATAGCTGTGATTGGATATATTCCTAACTTGTCCCTACTTTCTACATGACCAAGTTAGGCCTGATTGGATTAAGTCTCTGTCAAACATTTTAGTCTAGTTTTATGTGTTAATGAAAATGTCAGTTAATTTAGTTTTTGTCCATGTGCACTTGTTTTTATTAGTTACTGTCTATTTTTCGTCAGGGAACAAAAGGTTGACAAAACTATGACGAAAATAATTAGTCAACATAATTAACACCGCTCCATGAGTGACTTGATTTATTGATGTCTGGCTATCTATCTATCTATCTATCTATCTATCTATCTATCTATCTATCTATCTATCTATCTATCTATTGTTTGTTCACAGATATATGTCAAATTATGAGCTCAAATGAAGCTATAGCCACACTGACAAACGCCATAAAATGTTACAAATTTTACTTTTAAAGGTCAATAATGGCATCACGATCAAATAAATCTTATCTGTTTTCATTCCTATTTATCACTGACTTGTGTTCCAGGAGATAGTGCAACCACAAATACATACAGAAGTCCTGACCGCACATTGTCACCTGACTTTAACATGCAGTAATCTCTTATTTAACAAGTTTTGTGGCACCATGTCTATAAATATGTTTCAGCGTGCTCGTAAAGTATTCTCTTTGTTTGCAGTGATTTCATATGCTTAACTATCTTCGTAATAAGTTATAATTGTATCTAACCATTTCAAGCAAAACAGTGTAGCTGCTGCACCTAAAAACATTTGACTGTGTGTCTGCACAGGTGTAAACATTTGTTGTGGTGTGTGTTGTGCCTCTTAATTCCCTCTCTGTGCCTGTATTTGCACTCTGTGACTTGGATGGAGTGTTTTGCCTGAAGGCACACACCTCCAGTTGCCTGATTTAGCAGCATGAAAGACTCAATGGTCGATGTTAGGAGACCAAAAAAAGAATCTGATGAAAAGAAGAGGAAAATAGAGAGTGACTGAGTAAAAGACTGGACAAAAAAAAAATCTTGGACCTGCTTCCCCTCTTTGGCAGGATAATTAAAACAGAATTGCGACAGTAAGGGATTACCAATTCACACACATAAAAACAAGGGTTGCAAAATGAGTTTTTTAACAGGGATAAACAATATTTACAGAGGCAGGGGGATGTTTGTTCTCCTGCCAAATCCTCGTAATTATCTCACGATGCCACAGTTTCATCTTGTGAACAGTTTGTGGAGCCTCTACCTCAGAGTTTGGAGGCACTGTTGCTGAACAGTTTGATATAATCTGTTTGGTATAGGAGTTTGGTTTGTATCTGCCCTGTCTTTTACTATTGTTACTATTGTTTTTACTGTTTGATGGATTGATACTGTTAGATCAAGCGCTCTACTAAAAAAACAGACGGATAGAAATGAATGCATTAGCTGCTGATCACAGATGAACATCGCTGAAAGTGTAGCTACGATAAAAACCCAGGGAGCACATGTGGACAGACTCTGCGTCCACACACATGCAGCCAATTAGAATAAGCAGGACATGGGTTTGAACAAGTGTAGGGCTGGGCGATATGACCTTAAAATAAAATCCCAGAATTTTTTCCACAAAATATGGTTTACGATTTTAAGCGATATTTTCCCTCTCAAGAAAAATAATACCCATCAAGTGACACAAAAATGATAAGAATCAAGTTTTTCCTTTATATTATCAAAATATGTTCCAAAACTAAACAGACTTTCCCTGTTATGGTTTAAATGCATACTGTAATTTTGTCATAAAATGTTGATTATGTAGTTCGAACTTAGGCAGGCTTAGAACACTGAAGGCTGAGCTATGTTCACAGTATATTAACATGGAGCTTTCTGATCAGAATATAATCTCATTTAAAGAACAAATACAAGCCTATGCATGTCCTTGTGCAAAACCTGAAAAGGCCTACCATCATAAGAACTGTAAATATTCAGTATTTATATTTTCATACATTGAAAAAACTTTTGATTGGTGTAATTCGGCAAAAAAAAAAACAACTTGAGTTTTCATTTTTAAATCTCTTGCAGAAAATTATTTGAATTAATCGATTTAATCCATATATAGCCCAGCTCTAAATAAATGCAATGATCTCAGCCCTACATTTGTATAGGACACTTTTCTGCCTTCCATTCTCAGTCAGAATAATTCATATTATCGGCAGATAAAAACTACAGATGGCTTACGAGGACATCATTGATCTCCTGTCAAGCTTTGCCTGTTTTCATCGTTACTGCCTCTGCCAAGGAGGTTATGTTTTTTCTGGCGTTTGTTAGTTTCTTACTCAAGAAGTTATGAAGACAATTTGATGACATTTTCAGGAATGTTGGTTATGGTTCAGGGAAGGAATGATTTTATTTTGGTAATGATCGAATCTGAATGTGGGTTTTTTAAAATGATTTGTAAACATTGCAAAATAGGGCAGTTTTCCGCATTGTTGCTAATATCTTAGTAAGTTCTCCATGGATTTTGATGACATTTTTATGGAGTGTTGGTCATGGCTCAAGGAAGAAGCGATTCGATTTTGTGGAAATCCAAACCTGGATGCAGATTTTTTAAAGTTTTTTTGTTTTAACAGTAGAGGATAGGGCAGTTTTCCACAATTTTGACATCAACTCATCAGACAATGTTGAAATGCCGTGGTGGAGATTTTTTGCTTTTGGTGCACTGATAGTTTATTTCTGCTTTGGCTCATAGTAACATAAACCAGCACTGTGACTCACTCTTATAGAATGAGAGGAACAAGAGAAGGGAATGACATGAGGGAAAGGAGCCATAGGCTTCTTATGAAACCGATTCATGAGCATTTAATGCAACAACCTCTGAACAAATATACTTTTGAGATGAATTTTCAACAGCATCAGCTCTTGTTCAATGTATGCTGCAACTACACTCATGACAGGCCTTATTTTGGAACTTTAAGCCGCTGTATTGATTGCATACATAATGCTGCTTTTTAAAATTTGATCATATGTTTATTTTTAACAAGGATCCCCATCCCCAATAGTTCCTGACCTTTTTTCCTTGGAGCCTCCCCTAGTTGTACCTATGATTAGATGAGTCCCCCTCACAAAAACTGGAAAACAAACGTACATCGCTCTACAAAACAAACACCAATTTGAGTTGTTCTCATGGATAAAATCAAGTTAAACTGGGCTGCCAAATTCTGACAACCTCAAAGCTGACAGAGCCTCATGCCCCCCTGAAACCCTCTGGACTAAGGCTGGGAAGCAAGGTCTTAGAGCACAGCCAGTCCCTCTGAGGTATTCATCAAAAAAGACAGACTAACAAGCAAATCAAACAAAGACTTGACGGCATGATGATTTAAATTCCTGTACACAAACCCTCCAATTTAGATAGTAAGGGTATTAAAAGTTCATGTCGTACGCCAAATTTTATAACGGTTCCTACATTCCTGCATCTTCATCTGGTGTGTAGATCAAAAGTATCACGTGTAAAATACACAGGAGAGATTGCACTGATGTGTGCATGGCATGCTGCTTTTGTTACTACAGAGGGATGATGAAATGCTTTGTAGGATCCAGTTTGATGGGCAGACTTTTCTATGTGAAAGTCTTACAAATACCAGAACCCTGCACACAAATGCATTCACCTCAACCCTCGGTTAAGCTTGTATTCAATGTACAGCTTTAAATGTGACTTGTCTTTGTCTTGCACTGAATACCCTCTCTTTAAATGGTCCCTTGTTTAGCTTGCTAACTGTGCAATCATTTGCGAGTCATTCTAAAATGCGAATTGCCATAGTATTTGTAAAATAGTATGTGTAAAATAGTTGATACAACAGATCCTGGGTCAGTCAGGAGCGCTGCAAAAAATGGCAGCTTTGGCGATCACATGATTGCGTTGTCGATCTGAAAACAGTAAATCTTTCAGCCCTAGTTCAGTGAAGTGGCTAAAAGTTCTACCAGGAGCAGTATACCTTTAAGGAGAGCTAGCTCAGACTACCTGTAAAGTACACTACTGTTGGCGGGTAGTTGTGTTATGTAATTGTTTGAGTTTTACACAGAAACAAGCCATGAAACTATGTTTGGTCGAATGTATGAGTGGGCGAAAAGTTTTCAAAGTGCTTTATTTTTCCTCCAGGAAGTGTTTGGCACTATTTTACGATGCAGCAAATGGCTATGTGTTCTTCCACCTGTGCGCATTAATTCTAGACTCAGGAACACATAACAAAGGCAGAGGAACTGTCTGGTTTCAGCATTTCTTTTAAGTTTAGAGAGGATTAACTTTCCTGTGTGTGGGCGTGGTTTTAATACATTCAACAAACACACCTACATTGTACTTTATCAGGGATTACTGCTTCATTGGCATGATTTTGAGACAGAATTTTACATTATTACAGATGTTTTAAACACTGAAAAAAATTTTTGGTGGTTGAAGACACCATCTCCTGCTGTTTCAGTATAAAATAGGATTTTTTTTTGTTTGATCAGAGGCTTGATGTTTGGTCAGTGGGGACAAAGTTGCACCTTTAAATAGATTACTCTCAGTCTTAACATTAGGTTGTCCTGCTCTATAAGGCATTTCCCTTTTCCTCCTCATATTCACCAGCATGAAATATTTCCCCTCATGAATGAGCGATGATTTGCATTCCTTTCAAGCTCTCTGATTCGTGATGCTGAGGTTTCACGTCGCCCAGGTATGTAGGAGTGAGGAGTCTCACCTTCAACTGACTGGCCTGAAATTGCCTTGTGATACTCACATCACCACAGCGATGGCATCCTGTTGAAAAAAAAAAATAAAAAAACATTTCCCCAGAGCGCCTTTTGTGTCGTGACTAGAGGGCTTCACACTGATGAAGCTGCCTCCTCGCTCTGGCTGGTCTCCTCCTCACTGTCTTGCTCTGTCCAGACAGTGAAGGAGTCTGTGCAACGAGCTCAGTCTGCTGTGATAACTGATGGTGACGTCGTGGTGAAGCGGGTCGCAGGGAGCATTCGTTAGAAATAAAAGAGAAGTATTGCTGAGCTTGTTCCTCAGGTCAAGCAGCTGCTTTAATAAAGTATTAAGATAAAGTCTGTGAGCCAAATTAATCCACAAACTCGTGTTTTATTTATTGTAAAGAAGGTTTCAGATCTTCTTTTTCAGATGTATTTCCATGCGTGGTCTTCTGGGGTCCAATGGTTCAGGGAAATGTCCCATTTTAAAGGTCGGTGATTTGATCCTGAGCACCAGCAGTCTACACATCAGAGCACCACTGTCACATGATCTTTGAGAGCTCATATTCTGCCTTATCTAAAGTTCATTCAATTTTAATCACTCCCAGAGTAAGTCCACAATCACAAATCTTAAAAAAAAACCTAATTATCATATACTGAGTTCGAGGGCTGTATGATTTTAGGAAAAGATCTGCGATTTCAATTCAATTCTCAGTTTTCTTCAAATCAAGCTTCAGTGCAATATTCACTATGTTTACAGTATAGACAACAGTAAGGAAATCAGTGATCAAAAGCACATAACGAGTTATTCATCATCTAATACTGATGATAAATAATCTATTTTCATTATTTAAGGGATACTCCAACTCCTACTCCTAAACAGAGGCTTTGTGTTGTTGACCTGCTTACCAGCACTTCCCTGGTAGAGATGTGACGTTCGTGAACGAGTCGACTCTTTTAACAGCTCTTTTAAGTGAACAATGAGAACCGATTTGCAGTTGTGAGTGAGCCATTCATTTGCGAGTCATTCTAAAATGCAAATTGCCTGGAAATTTGTAAAATAGTATGTGTAAAATAATTGACACAACAGATCCTGGGCCAGTCATGAGTGCTGCAAATAATTGCAGCTTTGGCGATCACATGATTGTGTTGTCTGAAATTGCAATTTTGATCTGAAAACGATGAATTGTTCAGCCCTACTGAGTACCCCTGATCCAGCTGTATTCTCAGTCACTCCGTCAGAGCTCTAGCCACTCCAACAACCCCATCATGACGTGGGCCCAGCACACTCTGATTCATTGACCAATCAACTCTTTGGTAATTGGGCTGGTTGGCATCATGTTTGCAACAACTTTGCTGTCATTCTGTGCTTGATGCTCTACTCTGAGCTTGCAAACCTCAGCCAATGGACTTAAACTGCTGACTTAACAATGTTTTTACAAGCATACATGCTAAAACCCAAATATTTGAACCCCTTCTTGAAGAGGTTTCGTCACTTTTTGAAAAGGCGTCTTTAGTACCATGAGTTGACTAAGATGTCTCTCAACGACTAGTCCAATAACCATCAGGTGACCATCCAGATTATTTGCATGTTAATGGTTTACAGGGGCTTTATATGTCAAGCTCTTAGAAATGAAGAAGCCTTTTGGAAAAGACTTTAACCAGTCTAGTCGCCATTTAGCTCAGCATTGGATAACCATAACCTTGGATGACTGAGAACCTACACAGGCAGCATTTACCTTCTACTCTGAAGGTGCTTGGTGTCTGCCATGTTTGATTGCACCGAAGTCATGTTTGACCATGTGATAAGATGTGAGAGAAGAGAGTCTAGTGGTTGGCGAATGAGTCTGTTGATGTGTTGTGTGCACTGTCAATCATCCTATTGCAGGCCACACACTACAGGAACAAAACTGTTGCATCTGATATTATTTGTCTGGTCACAATTTCCAAATTGGTTTTATTTTCAAAGCACTGTTGGCTATTCTGTGGCTCAGCAGCTCAACAGCAAATCCCCACACAAGGAGAGCCACATCCTCCTCTGGTCTTGGTTTGTTACCTCATAATGTAAAAGTAGTTTGACAAAGCACTTCAGGACACCACCGCCTCCCACTATGACTTTAATAATAAGGTATGATTATCATTTTTCTTAAACTGTATGATTAAACACCAAAATGAGTAGAAGATGTTGAAAGTAAAATCAATGCTAGAACTGTATAGGCTGCATTTGAGAACATTTGGCATCTTAATATGTCTGACTGGCCATTTACCTGTTTTTATGAGCCTGTTTGTTGGTGCAGTCTGCATTTTTGATCACTAAACATGATTGGTTTAAGCTTCCCACAACAAATGAACACATTGTGTCGCTTCTTTTGCTTGTAGAGTTGCCTAACTTTTAGCTAGCTTTTAAGAGTCTGCAGCCCATTTTGTGTGGTTTTCATAGTTTTGAAACAAATGAGAAGACATTGCAAAAAGTCTTTTCTGAGGTGGCATTCATGTATAAAAGTTGGCAGACTTCGTTCTGTTTGAGGGGGTGAAGCTGCACCATTGTTGCATTTTTTTGGACCAAAGCCTGTCAAATGTTTTGTAAACTGGCCAACTGTCATGAGATGGAGCTGTAGCTGCAGTCATTGTTTAAGCCATCTATTGTTGCACTATGACGAGGAGAATCGTAGAAATAACAATGTAATGTATGAGGCACAGCTGCTGTGTTTTTAGCAATAACATAAAGATAAATAAAGATAATGTTGTAATGAGGCTGCATGAAATTGCTCTGGCGTGTTGACTGGAGTGATGTGCATCCATACTTTACACAGTCATGATAGACTTAAATCATAAATGTTGAACAAGTTTAATATTTACGATTGTCGACCCTGATCCATTTTGCAGTGGATTATTGGGACAAATTTACTCGTAACACACCTCAGACCACAGGATCATCTTAAAGGATAATTTTATAAAACAGAAGATAATCTGGTGTTTGCTGTCCTTGATTGGGAAGGGGGAAAGTCGGGACAAAACCAGCCCGATAATCTTTTTGTGTATACCCCACTAAAGTTTGAGGTGTCACATGACGCCAAATAAAACAAACTCTCCAACAAAGCCTTCCAGATGGTGCAGACCAAACATATTAGGTGTTGAATCAGCCTTAAACCTTGTGTTATGCTTTCATCACAGCAACATTAACAAGTATAAGAAAGGTGACACTCAGTCTTGATGTCATCCTGTCAGGTTACACAATCGTCCAAACAGTTTTGGGTTTAGTATGATTCTGAAGATGAGGGCATTGATAGAATAAGAGAGGAGAGAAATAAGATGATAAAAAATACCCTGAGTGTTTGCTTCAGCCATCAAATGATGTAACATCCTAAAGCTGGTAATTCAAAATCTTTTTCAGAGGTCACTGTCAGCCACTAGCTGAAGTTTCATAACCAGTCGCAGCACATACGCAGCCACTAAATTTAGTCTGATACCCAAATTATTAAAAACCTGGTGTCGAACAGACTTTTGGATTTCTATTCACACTCCAGCAGTATAAAACGCTAACAGTGGGTGTTGGGATAATTTCCATTCCCTGTCTTTTTTCCTCACCTGAGGGTTTTCGGCAGTGCTGCATATGAAAATTGTCAAAACAGTGCTCCTAGCCAGGGCTTTTTTAATTAGTCTTTTATGGTAATTTGGTGCAATAGAGTCCCCCTGTAACCATGGCAACTGCTCAATGTGCAATTTCCACGGGCTGTTAAGAAAAGCTTCAGGGATGAAACTCACTAAAGGGTGTTTATGCAAATGGTGGCTGTTGTGCAGGGCGAGGAAAAACACTGGAAAACCTCAAAACTTGTGACTTTGGAGGGAGACTGAGCTGCTGCTGAAAGGTCATAAGTTTGATTTTGGAGTCAGGCGGAACGAGATGGTGATTCTGTGCTGCCTGTCTGAGGATAAAAGCATGAAAGATATCAGTGCATCGGTGGAAAGCGTGCTATTCCATCTGTTTTCATTTGGAGAGGGTCGCAGAGAGGAGAGGATGGTGGAGGGATGACAGAGGCAGCAGCAGGTGATAGATGGAGTGAATGCATGAATAGAGATCCAGACAGTCGTGCACAGCTATCAGCTGGCAGTAAAAAAAAAGAGAGATTGACTCCTGGCCCGGAGAGAAAGAGAGAAAGGGATGAGAGAAAGATGGAGAGGCTGTTCCAGATAGCAGCAGGTCTCACAGTGTGTACAGAATGAGTTTTTCAGGTGAAGGTGAAGCGTTCTTGTGCAATCAGGACTCTGTGTGCTCAGAGGAAACCAGACATGCAGCAGAGATAGAAGCTCAAAAAGGAATCAAAAGATCCTGTTCTTAGTGGGTTAGGAGCAGAGGCTTTCTGAGGACATGCATCATGGCTTTCTTTCTTTCTTTATGCTGCCACAAAAAAGGTAATAAACTGTTGATCTTGTGCCATTTATCCAGCTTCTTCTGCGTAGCAAAAGCACAAAACAAACAGGAATATGCCTGCGACCCCCAAAAGTCTGCTCAGCCTCAAATTCTTTTTTTTAAATTATTGTTATTATTATTATTATTCACCAATAAGTGCATGCAAACAACTAGAAAACAAACCTCCGCCAAGGTAGCCCACATATTGCTGTTACATCTATAAGCAATAGTTCCATGATGAAGTTACCATAATAATATGATTCCTTGACGTGAAAACTCACACCAAGCACTCAGAATCATGTGGATATCATTATTAGTTAGACAGTTATTGAGCAACAAGATTGTTTGCTAATGCAGTTATCTGGATCACCACCAAAATCTACTCATTTTCAAGTTGCGCCATTACCAACATTTCCTAAAAACTTCAGCAAAATCCGTACAGCAGTTTTTATGTAATCTTGCTAACAAACAAACAAACAAACAAACATATGCCAGCAAAAACATAACCTCCTTGGGGGAGGTAAACATATGTGAACAGACAGATATGTGGGTAGCAAGTTGTGGTGTTGATTTACAAAATTCTACACAAACAATAAAAATAAAAAAGAGACAAATTGACAAAGAATAACAAAACAAGGAGGTAAAGAAAGAGAGAAAGCCAAAAAAATAATAATTCCAGCCACATACTGTGCAGTGCAAATTGCTCCTGCTCCAGTCAGTCTTTTCCACATCCTGCAAGCTGATCTGTATCCAGCACGTACCTCAGTGCTGCTCCAATGGAGAAATGCACCTAGTCTATTTTTAATGAAGTGTTCAGCATATGCTGTTTTAAATACATTTTGACTTGACTTTATAGAGGGCCATGCAGACCAGCTGTGGATTTTGGGTTAAAAACTTCCCAGTCATCTAGTTTTTCATGCTTCAGAGTAACAATGGGGTCAAGTCTGCCTCCATTAAATGGGATAGGTCAGTGGGTGATCCTTCAAAGTGAGGGTAGCTTTGTACTCGTCTCAGCTTTTTGTCTTGTAGGCAGCTCTGGATTGTTGGTGTGGACCTGCATAGCTTTAACTACTGTAATTTCTTGATTATAATGCGCTCTTTTTTGCTTTTAAATAAGCTTTAATTTTTTGGGTGCTGAATATACACAAGTACAAGGAAAATACTTACCATATTTTGTCTCGCCAACATCGTGATTGCAACAGATCTTATACAAAAAGCCGAATACTTTCTTTCTCTGCAAAAACACAGGCAAATATAGGGTGCTGCCACTTTGTGAGCAAGGGGACACAAAATAGCTGCGCTGTGATTGGTCGATACATCGGCATGTTGATAGCCGCTCTCTGATTGGTCGGTACGCTACGACTGCGACTGAGGTATTTCCCTACACACTCTTGTACAGTAGGTGGCAGTCTGCACCTGAACGTTGTTTGCGATCCGCCATTGAACAGAAGAAGAAGAAGAAGAAAAAAAGGTGTTTCCGTATCCGTTTGAGAGAGAACATCGTCTACAGTGTTTGTTGGGAAAATACTGAAATTTAATTGATTAAAACTTTGAATATAGGTATTTTTTGAGTTGTCTGAGAGAGTAAGGTTTGGGCAAAATTTGGGTGCGTGTTATTTTCGAGTACAGTGTTTTTCAAGGCAAAAATCGTGAAAATATGGGGTGCGTGTCATAATCAAGTGAGTGTTATAATCGAGGAATTAAAACAACTGCAAATATTTGGCCTTTCTTTTAGGCCCATTCCATTATCATGACAGTTCCTGATTTCAACTTTAGAGAGATTGGTCTGATAAAATACATGGTAGTTCCTGCAGATATCACAAATATATTACTGTAACTGATGCGACCAACAATATCAACATCCTCTCCTCTTCATTCTAGGAGTTAAGGATGATTTTTGAATGATTTCTCTATCCATGGTTGTTTTGCTATTGCTATTGCTATTTTCTCTGCCTGGATGGGCACATCTCTGGATGTATGTATGTGTATACACAAATATATATATATATTTATATGTATTTGTATATATGCATTTATGTGTATCTTTAAAATAAAGAGTATGTCTTCAGCCTGCTCTATTGTAAAGTGCCTTAGATAACACTTGTTATAAACTGGCGCTATGCAAATAAAGATTAATTGACTGAAAATGGCCTTAATGAGTAAAACTGTAGTATTTCATATCAATCATAGAAAAAGAATCAAAGATCAACTTAAAGTTTAGAACAATTTTACGTTGCCTATGTTGTCAGAATTTTGATCAAGCCAATCTTAACATGATGTCAGATTTTATGATCTAATTTAAGAGGGCAGATTGTTCGTGTTAGTTCCTAAATATGTCAGATGAAATGAACCTAAAGGCCTCTGCACTGACTGCTCTGTTCTCTATATGATCTATAATTAGTTTGCAGCTTCTGGGTCAGCAGTGTGAGGCTGAAACACATGACGCTGTAATAGTAGACATGTTTTTGTTCGCAGGCACGTATCTGCTTTTTGCGCCTCTCTCCTTCAGGCTCTGAGTGTTGAATGAGCTGCTGGGATGCCTTTTTACCAAGGTGACCTTAAATAAAGAGCTAAATAACACAAACAAACACGCTCTATCACAGACTGACATTGACATAAGAATCCATTTCAAACCCTCTGTTTACGTCTCCTCTGTTTAAGACTTGTCTTCTGCTCAGTGTCATCCCAATTAGTGTATACTCAAACATATTGGGCACCAATAAACAGAGACTCGTTCATGTTTTGCAATTAATGAGTTTTCTCCCCAGCAGATGTTTGTATTGATCATCAAAAAGGGTTGAGAGAGTGTGATCAGCTGCATAAAGACTCACAGAAACAGGAAACAAGCAAATAAATGCTTCAATTTATCTCATAAAAATGCAGTTTGTTACTTTTGGGCTTTTTATGTCTTGTTTGTTCACACACAAAGACATTACAGAATAGTCAAAGGGGGCTAATGTAAAGAAAAGACGAGGGATGCACCATATTGGATTTTTGCAGATATCTCATATGCCAATATTTCAGGACTCATTATTGGTGTTACTAATGTCTTCACTGATAATTTATGTGAAGAACTTTTATAGTGACAGTTAATGTTTTTTAAAAACAGATGTGAGCTAAATTTGGTTCTTTAATTTGCAGGCAATTTGCATTTAAGAATGGTTCGTAAATGAACGACTCACTCACTGTGAATCGGTTCACATCTTCACTTAAAGGAACACTCCAACATTTTTGTTGTTTTCGTGTCTTGCCTCACTCACACAATAAGGAAGAGATGGGCAGAGCTCGCATACAGCTAATTAGCTTAGTTCAAACACTGGGAGTCAATGGGTAGTGCTAGCCTGCCTTAGCCTACAGTCATCAGATAAACTCTTCAGAAACTCTAAACGGTCCTGTGTACTTGTTGTGACTCCTTAATGTTATGTTATCTTCATATTATCTTCATATTATCTTCTCCTCCTAAACAGAGGCTTTTTTTGTTGACCTACTTCTGCGGTGGTCTTTGCAAGAGATGTGACATTCTCGAACGAGTCGAGTCTTTTGATCAGCCCTTTTAAGTGACGACGAGAACCGATTCAGAGTGTGAGTGAGCCCTTCGTTTGAGAGCCATTCTTAAATGCAAATTTTCTGCAATTTTAAGAAATGATAGCCTCACTCACAACTGCAAATCGGTTCTCCTCATTCATTTAAAAGAGCTGTTCAAAAGACTCAACTCGTTCAAGAACGTCACATCTCTCACGAAAGCCATCGCGGAAGTAGGTCAACAAAACAAATCCTCTGTTTAGGTGGAGAACAAGATAATATGAAGATAAGATGACATTAAGGGGTCTCAACGAGCACACAGGACTGTTTAGAGTTGCTGAAGAGTTTATCTGGTGACTGTAGGCAGGGGCAGGCTAGCGCTACCCATTGACTCCCAGTGTTTGAGCTAAGCTAACTGAAGGTGGGAGAGCTTTGTCCATCTCTTCCTTGTTACTGGATGCACAGTCGAAAGAATGGTGTGTATCTGCTTGTCATGGACTCGGGAGTGAGGCAAGACATGAAAACAACAAAAATGTTGGAGTTTTCCTTTAAATGTATTATTGTTCCATACTTGCTTTATGAAGACTTACAGGATCTCCCTGGGCTTATTCTTTGTTTCATATTTTGCAAAATATTTCAAGTAAATGAGGACCACATCCATCATACCATCTGGATTCTTATACTCGTAAGCTTGATTTACAATAAAAAGAACAATAGCAGTATAATATTATAATTATTGTGGATCAGTTACTCACAAACAGACTTATGATTTAATACCAAAATATCAGATCGGGTCAGCTTTTTAAGACGTTGCTGATATGAGTGTCTATCACGAGCAGAGAGAAACTTTAATTCTGCATAATTCTCAGTGAAGTCCTGATTTACTTTTTCTCCTGGCATCTCAACGACCGAGACAACAGAACTCAATCTGTGGAGATTTCATCGTCCTCGAACACAACACAATGAGTTTATCTTTGCTGTGAGTCACCTCCTGGAATTTAAAAATGGATTTAGATGGAGACGCTCCTGTAGAGAGGAAACAAAAAGTACCGCGCTCGATTTAACATGGCTTCTCGTTCTGTACTCCTGGTTGGGGATGGGATGGAAGGAGGGAGAAAGTAAACAGAAAGACAGAAGGGGAAGGAAAGATAGAGATTGAGAGAGAAGCCTGTGAGGAGAAAAGAGAAGACAGAGAGATGTGCTGGAGTGTCTCAGGCAGAACTGGGCCACTGAGCACAACCCTGGAAGAACAGAGAAGAAAAAAGAGCAGACACTGGCCTGGAAACAGGGCAAGAGAGAGAGAGAGAGAGAAACGACTGGAGAGGAGGACAGGCTCAAATGAGAAGTCTTTTTCTGAGCTTTTTGAAGAAACAACTGGAGCAATGACATCTTGAAATGAAACTGATAACATGTTGGCCTGGAAATACTTGTGAACAGGCAGCTGATGTTGCTTTTTCACACGTGTTCCTAAAAATTCTGGCTCTCTCGTTCCTCGGAGCAGGGAGAGGGATGGAGGGAGAAGAAAACCTGCAAAGAGGTTCACAGGAAAAAAGTCTTGCTTAAGCCAGGGGGAAGAATTTGGCTGCATTGAATCGCTCAGCTCAGCCCTACAATGAGAAATTGTGGGAGCTTTCTCTATGAGTAAAAGCCATAGTTGTGTAAATTCGCTGTAATTTTGCCATTGAAACAAATACTGCCAATTCAGTTCATCTTTGCAGTGTCTCCCAGTCACCACAACTTTCCCACAACATTCAGTCTACTCTGTCCTCACTGCCTGGTTGAAACAGATGTACGCCATGTTGAGCATCTTCCCGAAGCTCTTCTTTGTACATCGAGGAGTGAGGATTGAGAGGAGAGGAGGGAAATCTGTTACCTTGCAGTGCAGCTGTATCCACCTGAATCAATGTCCAGAATCAAGCAGACTCATCTTACTAAGCTTGCCAAGCTCCAATCTAGCTATTGAAGCTAACAGAGTTGGTCTGTAGCTGTCTCAAAATCATTTAATCATAATCTTTGTATATTATATGTTTTCTATGTCACTGATTTATATAGAATATAAAGACTAAAACTTAAACTGAAATTCATAAGATATACTCTCTGCTTGTTTCTCTTTCTACCATTAAGACTGAAATTAAAGTCTAAGTAAGGTGAAGTGTATTTCATTTGGAAACACTTTTTTACATTTTATCATTACATAAAGTTAAAAATAAAGCCGATCATTAATTTTCAATAAAATTATAACCAAGTAAATAATATAGGGCTGCAGATACATCCTAACAGTATCTGTGCTTATAAATTACAGAATCAGAAAAGGTTATTGATGTCATCATTGAATCAAAACAGAATTATTCTTTCATTTAATAATATGGTATTTTACACTTAAACTATAAACAGTTTTTCCCAAGCAGAGAAATTCACAGAAAATGTTTAGATAACAAAACAGTTTTATCAGCCTTCACACAGAGAACTTTTAAAAGCATAAGGTGGCAGAGGTTTCTCGTACCAAAGAGGCAGCGTGTTGTATCTAGATGAGGCGTACAGGCTGAGAGCTCTGCAGCATTTAATTTCTGACCATGGCGGCTGTTTTGTTTGCCTGCCTTGGGGCGCTGCAGCCAGTGTCCTAGAGTGCCCTACTTATTTCTGTCCAATTAAGGTGACTAATAATCTGACCCGAGCTAAGACTTGTTTACAAGCTGTCTGCCTGCGTTTCTTGACATTTATCAATTCTTTAAATGTTGAATTCTGTAGTTTTTCCACCATTTAGAAAAATGAAACAGCAGTAAATAGCAGACTTTTGTTATAGTCCTGTGTAGAAGCCAGACAGTAGTTTAACCCTTTATCTGCATTTATTTCTTCTTCTTCTTCTTCTCTTTTTATTTTGAACTAGAATAAATAATTTAATTAATTTCTATTTTTATATACAGTGTTTCATATTGTTGACTGTTTTGTAAGCAGAGCTCTAAAATTTCATTGTACTGAGATGCAGTTACAAGAAAGGCTATATTATTCTATTCTATTCTATTTTATTCTAAACCTATAATACTTTTTTTAAGCTGGGACACACTCTGTTATGGCATCAAGTGCAGCCATCTCGATCACACATCACACAACATGAAGCCATGTAAGCTCACTCTAAATCAGTGTGCAGTGATTGTAAGAGTTTTACCCCTTCTTACCCTCCTCATGTTGTAATCCTGTATTTGAATGAAACAGCGAGGTAAATAAGCGGCGTAGTACTAATTTGCTTACATTTTGCTTTACTTAAAGACTGGGCAGCTCATATTGTCAGACTAAGTTTTAGTTTCACAACAGTCCCTTCAGGCAAGAGTTAATTTACCTCCAGATAGCCCGATGAAGTGCAGGCTCTACATTGAGCCATGCAGCAGTCACACAGAAACTGCACATTGTGGTCTTTACTGAACGCTATGCTACACACGTTTTGCCACTGAGAGACTCAAAAGCATATTGTGGCTTCACATGCAATGGTAAATGGAATATAAATTAGAATTGCCCATTAATATTTTACTGACTGTTTGAATTTGTTTGTTTGGGAAACTGGTGAGTTAGTTATTATGTGTGTTGTAGTATATAGGATATATGTTTCTTTTCATTACCTACGCAAAGTAAGTTATGATTTTGCGGGCGTTTGTCTGTTTGCTTGTCTCTCTGTAAGCAAGATATCTCAAAAAGTTATCGAAGTACCTTGATGAAATTTTCAGGGAATGTTGCTCATGGCTCAAGGAAAATGTGATTTGATTTTGGTGATGATCTGATTCTGGATGCAGATCCAGGCTTTTGATAGAATAGGGCAGTTTTCCACATTTTTGCCTCTAACTTGGCTAAGAACATCAGTGTTGCCTTGGCAGTGGTTTTTGCTCTCTGAGCACTTCTAGTTGATATCTACTACTGAAAATTTTGGCATTATTTAATGTATGTGGCTGCAACAACCAATTCTTAAACTAGTTTGTTTTCAAGGATGTATATATAACCAATAAAATGTTATCCTGCAACCCATAAACAACTGTTATATAAGTCTGCCTGCATATTTTCCCCTTCATTAAGGGGACTATTTGAAGTTTCCGGAAAAGTAACATCTCATAACTTATGTAATTTTATTACCTATTTCCACTCACCTAAGGTTAAGTCTGCACAGCCCATGAATTAAGACTCCTGGCTTGGTGCAGGTGACCCAGGTTTGACTCCAGACTGTGGCCTTTTTCCTGCTTTGCTTCACTGACTCCTTCACCTCACTTTTCGACCTTATCCACAGCCACTTGAAAAAATCTATAAAAAAACATTTCTCAGGGCGGTTTACTAGGGAACTGTCCCATTGTGATCTATATTGATTTTTACCACAATCTTTTTTTTACTGTTGATGCCAGCTCAAAATAATAGTCGCTGAAGCTTTTAAGAAAGAGGACTGTTGCAAGTTGGCATAGTCTGACTTATTTTGTTTGTTTTGGTAAGAAAAACCACAATCCTGTTTCAAGGCTGTTTTATAGGCTGTAGTTCCACCATCGCAGACGTCTCTGTGGAGTTCCAGCACTGTAAGTAGAATAGTTTGTGATTAAGCATGTAGTTTAAAACAAGGTTGATGAAATACAAACTTACTGGAGCATAAACCATCATTTACAATCAAGTAGCTCATAGCAAGTCTACATTGGATGGTAAAACATAAAGGCAGCATAGACTGTACAGTGTTGATAGGGAGGGCATGAAAGAGTGAGTGTGCCTGTCTTACCTTGGCGGGAACCTCCAGGGCTGAGTGCCACGAGCTGTAGTTACTCGAGTGTCCAGTTGAGGCTGGCTGCAGGAACACTGGAGGTGTCATGACTGTGTGCATGAAATTGACGTTCTCTACAGTCTTAATAAACATCTTTAGAGCCTGGTTAAAAAATGGAAGTTCATTTTTTTTGTATCACACCTGTTTTTATTTATTAAGGATTTCCGTTTTTGGAAGTAGAGACATGATTGACATGGCTGCACATCCACAAAGAGTTGCGATTGGTCAGATGGCCTTGAGTACTGCCTCAGCCTCTGTGTCAGTGAGCTCAAGTCCAGTTGATATGACACTGGTATCTACAGTGTTATTGACTATCAAACAGCTGACGTCACATGGCTTTGTCCAAGTCTTTTGCAGTCTATGGTCTTGCCCCTCCCTCCTCCCAGCTAATCACATCTCAGAGGCATATTTTTAAATTCAGCGTCGAAGCACCTCAGCTCAAACTCTTGGGTTTTTGCTACGTAAGCGGGCTTTTTTTTTCTTTGAGAATTCTCCTTCAAAAATAGTCCCAAGACCACCATCATTCCCTCTTCTCGTTTGTCCTCTTCCGTGTTGTGTTTTCCAGTTGTTGCTATGCTTCTTCTTCATTTTTGTTAGATCACGCTTGATCATATTTCCGTCTTGGAGGAATAGATTCTAGGTTGGTGGTGGGACAGAATGGTTATGTGTGTAGTTTGTGAGGTCCTGACAGAAAAAAAAAAATCTCTTTAAATTTAGAAAATCCTTATATGTGCACCCTGGTTTATTCAACACTTTTGCCTGCATTAAGTCTGTTTGGCACTGGCCACACTATGCCAGTCAGCCAAAAACTTGTTAACTCATGATCTGAGGAAAACTTTGCAGTATGTGCATCTTGGAAAATCTCTGCAGTTGCATGTTTACCACCAATGGCACGACTCTCTCTGCTTTTCCTGCCTCTCAGTCGCCTCCTTGTTTATCCGCCTTTATTGCGTACTATTTATACATCTCACTGTTTGTCTCTCTGACTTTCTGCCTGTCATGTGTCTGTCTCTGAAAGCAGTCAGGTCCTTCAGTTTCATTACAGCGTGAGAAGTGGGCATGTTTGGGTGCATTTATCCAGGCCTGCTTTAGCTAACAGTACTTTATCCCATTTGGCGCTGCCGTGCATTTGTTTATCCACGCATCTGAACATAATTGATTCCCACATTTTGGGTGCAGGTGAGCCATCGGCTGGGGTGCATTTTGTTGTGTTTATTTTTAGCATTGTGGATGTAAGGGTCATTGAGTTTTTCAGACGTGCCACCTGGAGCCAGAGTGTGAGGCAGCTTGGACTGACTGAGCGTGAAAACGTGCTAACCGTGATTCACCCAGACTGCACTGCTGTTTCTTGAGACTGTGAAAGCATTCGTCATTACTGTGAATGACTGTCGGCGGATGGAGCATGGCATCATTACACAGCTGCAGAGAGCCTAAGAGAGGATGTTTGAGGTGGATGGTTGAGCGTGCAATGCGTGTGACTTTAGTTATTGCTTTTTGTGTAACGAAGAGCTGCCTCCACTTTGCATGGAAGCTGTCTTTGTCTGCAATTGTCCTTATTGTGGTGGTTATTTAACTACAAATAGACTTTAACCACTGATGCAATAAATCAAAAATGGTTTTGTATTTGGGGGCAATGAGCACTTAATCTTTAAATCTTTATCTGTAAATGGGCTTTAGTAAGGGTAAGTTTTTTTGTCCACTACATAGACTTTTGTTCTCCTAGCTGGCAGGGACAGTGTAAACAACATCCTTTCAGTTTTGGAGGGTAAAGGATATGTGATAGTTGGATTCACAGAGAGTGCTGGAAACTAGGACTGGGTAATGTTATCGATTAAACTAATTAATTAGAATTATTTCCTGCAGAAGACTTAAAAATTAAAAATCAATTATTTTTCTTGACTTCAATTGTAAGTTGTTGTAATGTTTGAAAATATAGATACTCAAAATTTACGGTTTTCATGATGGTAGGCCCTGTCACCTTTTGCACAAGCACTTGTTTAGGCATTTATTTGTATTTTAATGGGATTAAGTACTGATCAGAGAATTCAGGTGTTAATATACTGTGGAATTAGCTCAATTTTCAGTGTCAATGTAGACAGGCCTGCCTACATCCAAAAGAAAAGCAATAAGAAAGTCATTTGTGAGGAAAGGCAATCAAATTAGAGTAAAAAGAGTAAAATGAGTACTTTGCAGCATCCATTCGAGAATTAACTTAATATTTGAATACAAGAGGTGAATTTTCTAGTTTTCTAGCATCTATCTCAGCAAAATGTGGACAAATTTTTCAGAGTAGGACACTGAGTCAAAACAAACTAAGCTACATCCCTCCTGAGGAGCAACTAAAGCTGTTTCCACCAAATAGTCCAGTTCACTTTGACTCAGTACGGCACACATGCGCCAATGCTGAATGGTCAAAACTATTGGAGCAAGCTCAAACATTCTTGTTGTCTAAAAAGCGCAGATTCTTATCGTTTAATGTGACGTACAGGACATATACATCCACTAGACTTAATCTAAAAACACTATTTCACCTGCCTGTCAAGAATGTTGATTCATTAATTCAGACCTGATGTGCGTGCTGTTGTCCAGTCCAGCTATCACACAAGTTTGGATTTATATAATCACAACTACAGCAGTGATTATTGAAAAAACAGCCCACCAGATCCCAAAATGTCATGAAATATGAGTATGGTATTTTTAGTTTTTAAATTGCCTTTTTTATTTATCATTATTATTTTTACTTACCCATTTGCTGTTTCTCTGAATTTTTGATTTAACACCTGAAGTACCGCTCATCTCTTTTTCTCTCAAAGGATTTTTGCACTCATTAATAAACCTTGTATTAAATAAACAGTCAGTAACAGTTCATGTAAATAAGATAATCAGGTAATTGTAGGTATATCCTGCATGTACAAGCATCTCTTGGCTCCCATCAGGTGAGCTGTGATTCGCCCCAGTGTTTCATTTGGACAGAAGGGAAGTGAACAGATGGATTATTGGCCACATGTTACTTCATGTCTGTTAAACTGACAGCATGGCTCATTTCTTTCAGCAGCTAATAAAGACACATTAAGAGCACTCAAAGTCAGTATTTTCAATATTTATTCAATCATTCGCTGCTTGTCCCTTGTTACTGTGATGTGTGGCTGGAAAATCTCCCAGACTTCATTGACTGTGAGGCTTCAAAATACACAGAATGCCATTTTCAATCTTCATTATTAGCATCCATATTTCCCTTGGAGATACACCTGCACCTAAACTTAATAGTCTGATTTTCCTTTCAGTGTAGTTCTAAAAAGAAGACTTATGACATTTAACCTGGCATGCTTCAGCCTGGGGCAATAAATGGGTAGTTAAGACATGTTTAAGGTTTGAGATGGGTACAAAGCGAGTGCTCACATACTTGAGAACTCACTGAGAATGTCCTGATGTTACTTAGATGATGCTCATGTGTTGTTATAGGCTACACTAGTTTAACACAGAAAGTGTTTCATAAGAAAAAAAGACCATCTTGTTTGGCTGGACTGAATGAACTTGGTAAAAAGTGAGATTACAATTACAATCAGTATGTAGATGTATTATTATTTGCACATTGAGTCCTAACACTGCAACACCAAATCAACTTTACAGCCGTCAGAGCAAGTCGGAAGGGACATGTTCTTCAAAAGGGGTTCAGAACAGATTATTTTATTAATTATATATTGATAGATCAATCTCTTGCATATGCAATACAGCACCTGTTAGCAGGATACAGTTCCTGTATCAGTTAAAATTATACATTCTATGAAAACTCATTTATTGCACAAAATACCTCTTACCTAATTCAAGCAGGTCAGTCTTGTAACTGCACTCTTTCACTCTGAAGCCACGCTGTTGTAACTCGAGCAGAATGTGTCTTCACTGTCTCTGAAATAAGCAGGGACGTCCCTGAAAAAGATGGATGGCAGCATGTTGCTCCTAAACCTGTATGTACCTTTCAGCATTAATGGAGCCTTCACAGATGTGCAGATTACCCATGCCATGGGCACTAACACCCCCCATACCATCACAGATGCTGTCTTTTGACCTTTGCTCTGATAACAGTCTGGATGGTCCTTTTCCTCTTTAGCCTGTAGGACACCACGTCCATGATGTCCAAAAACAGTCTGAAATGTGGACTCAGACCACAGCAGACTTTTCCACTTTGCCTCAGTCCATCTCAGATGAGCTTGGCCCAGAGAAGCCGGCGGTGTTTCTGGGTGTTGTTGATATTTGGCTTTGTCTTTGCATGGTAGAGTTTGACCTTGACCTTGTAGATGTAGAGATGAACTGTGTTAACTGACAATGGTTTTCTGAAGTGCTCCTGAGCCCACATGCTGATATCCTTTACATAATGATGCTGGTTTTTGATGCAGTGCTTTGATGATGATGATATTATGGACTGTAGATCATGAAATCCCTAAATTCCCTGCACTTGTACATTGAGAACAATGTTTAAAACTGTTGGACTTTTTGCTCAAGCAGTTGTTCACAGTGTTGAACCTCGCCCCGTCCTTGCTTGTGAACGACTGATCCTTTCAGGGATGCTCTCTTTGAACCCGATCATGACACTCACCTGTTTCCAGTTAACCTGTTCACATGTAAATTGTTCCAAACAGGTGTTTTTTAAACATTCCTCAACTTTACCCCTGTCCCATTTTTTTTGGAACATGTTGCAGGCATCACATATAAAATGAATGAATATTTGTAAAAAAAAAAAACAAAACAGTAAAGTTTATCAGGTTGAACATTAAATATCTTGTCTTGTAGTGTATTTCATTGAATATAGGTCAAAAAGGAGTTGAAGTTTGAACTGAACATATGATCAGTCAGTTTAAGCTCTTAAGCACTGAGGTTACTGTAGATGTGAGTACATGATGAAGACCCTCACTCAGGTTAAGAGACAAACAAATCGGTCTGGATGTGCTGGTTCAGGTTTCTGCTGTATGAGGTGATTTAATGAATGTAAAAAGACAGAACAAGCTCTTCTTGGCTGCTAGTTAGTGAAATGCCTCCCACACACCCACATTGCTATGGGATTTATTTGACTATGTAAAGCTCTGAAAACAGGACGGGATCTTCCATTTTATCTCAACGCCACTGCTAAAGTAACCACGAACTAATGAGTCCCTGTGTAGGTGTGTGGACAACTTATTTGTCCGCATTCGCACGGCTGTTTGTTGCGTGTGTGACCGTTTAATTCTGATAGTACAAATGCCCGGGGTGGGTTCAGCTCAGTGCAGCATCCACACCTTTACAAAAACAGCATGGTGAGATAAAAAGAGAGCCCTCGCTCAGAAGCTCGCCGTGTTCAGATGCTCTAAAGGTGTCTGACTTATTTGAGTCCATGTAGAGCGACGCTGAATGTGGAGCGATCGCCCACCGAGTGCAGCGTGTTCTGTTTTATGACACACAGGAAGACAGAGAAGGAGTAAAAATACACCCCGGCTCCTGGGAGACGGTCTCTATGGCAGCCGTTACTATGGTGACGGCGAAGGCTGCACGTGAAGTGATGGGACTCTGGGGAGTTCACACACACGCGCCTTGAAATACACACAAACTTCAATGAGGATCAGAGGGAGGAAATAGAAAAGAGACCACATGAGGTGAATTTCAGGAAGAGCAGAGACACCAGCAGACATCTCCTACAGAACTTCAGAGGCATTTCTTCACTCGCACTGTACTTAAGGACAGCTTCCTTCACTTCCAAAGACTTTGAGCTGAAAGTAAACTGAATTTTAAAGGGAAGAGCATCAAGAGAGCTCAGAGTAGATGCCTAATTTGAGAAAGGCTGACTTTCTGCCCCAAAAAACTGATGCAGTACTGACAATTCAGTAATATTAGTAGGGCCCTCTAAACTCAGCGCGGTTCACACACCAAGTCAGACGAGGAGGGGTTCGTATCTTCTCCTGTGCATGTGTGGAGTTTCTCCAGGTACTCTGGATTCCACCGACAGACTATTAACAAACTCATTCTGTTTTGTTGTGACTCAGGTTGCTTTCACACCTTAAGTTTGGTGGACTCGGTTCAGTCTGGTTTGGGGTGAAGTTTCATCATTGCTTCTATTTTGATTTGTTTTGTTTTCCTTCACGCTAAACTTTGTAAAGCATACCAGAGCCTGCAAGTGTGTAATTTGGCCTCTAGTTGGGGCTGTAGCTGCGGTCTTTGTTCCTGGCCTCCGGCCTGTTGTTGCATTATGACCTGGAAATACACTGGCTTTGAGTTATAACATTGTTTTGTGCGAAACAGCAGTATTTTCCCACAATATATTTTTATTTAAGTTTTGCAGGTAAGGTTGCTGGTACGTTGTGCATATTGAAACAAAACATCAAATTCTACAGAGACATGGTAACTACATGGTCGGCAATCATCCTTCATCTTCTTCAAGCATTGTATTTAAGTTTTGGACATAATCAATGAAAAGTTTACTTGTTATTCTTCCGGGTGGAAGGCTTGTTAACATCTGTCTCAACCTTTGAGTCACATCTGTTTTTTAGTCAATACATTTGTTGGCGTTGAACAAACCAAAATCTATGAATATTCTCTCACGTTTCCTGAAGTTGTGTTTTTCTGGATGTAGACCAAACAGAAACAATTTAGGATTCAATGTGCAGTATTTTGAGTGATGAAATAAAGGTTGTAATTCGGCTGCTTAGATGAAAATGGCAGAGCAATTTACACATACATGTATTGACAAATTATGTACCCACATACCCACACTCAACTTGCACAGATATTAAGATAAAATGATAAAATAAAATAATTTTACAATTTCTGTTCTGTTTCTGTTAATGTTCATATATGGTTCCCAGAGCTGGGCACAATCTCTCTGTTTGCCTTTAGCAATGTACGTTAGTCTCTCCAAGCCAAAATACTCTAAAAGTTCCCTTATCCACATTCTCAATGTAGGAGCATTCATACTTTTCCAGCATAGTGCAACAGCTGTCTTTGCTTGTAGAAGTCCAAAGTCTTAAAGTTTGGTCTGTTGGTGGGTTTGTGTAAAGCTTTGGGATATTGGCTCATTGCTTCAAGGCAACATTGTGCGACAACAAAAAACCAAGGTTTTTCTGTAATAACTTTTATTATTGGAAGAAGCATAAACAAATAAACTGACAAATAAACAATGTAATCACTTCACAGATGGTTAAAAATAACAAAATACATCACCATTTTGATTTAATTGATCTATTTGTCAAAATACTGACCTCTAAGCGCTCAACTATCTCACACACCTGATTCAGGGATCTGTCTTATTTGGTTTGCACTCACCGCAAACCAAACTCTGGTTGTCCTTTTTCAAGTGAACCATTAGATTACCTGTTCCACGCTAGAGATCATGGAGATCATGTGAACTTTCACACCACTTGAAATTAACCAAACTTTCCACACACCTAACCACACTTTGTTTGGTCCAGACCAAATGTGTTAGGTGTGAAAGCTACCTTAAAGGGTCAGTTCAGTATGTTTGAAGTTGGGTTGAATGAGGCACTGGACAACAGTCAGTGAAGTGGCTGAAAGGGCTCCGACAGTGCTGCACCTTTAAGGAGAGTGAGTCCACACTGCTGCTAAGGGTACAGTTATTTTTTGTGCAGTTGTGTGAGTTTTATGTAAGAAAGGCCACTAAACTATGTTGGGTCGAATGTATGATAGGGAAAAATATTAGAGCTGTTAATTTTTTCTCCAGGAAGTCTCTGTGTTTGGCACTATTTTACAATACAGTTGATGGCTATGTGTTCTTCTGCTATGACATGGGCAAATTAGTGAAAATCGGCAGTATCATGAACAAAAAGGTCTTCAACAACATCCAAGTGCATCCTGAATCCCCTCTGGACTGAACCTGATTGGTCATGGGTTTATAAACTAACAAGACAATGACCCCAAGTATACTTAAAAGCAGACTACTCAACCAAAAAAAAATGAATCCGAAGTACTCTGATAGACGGGCCAAGTTAAATTCAGATTTGAATGGTATTGAACAAATTTGGGATTAAGTGGATTCAAACTTTTATCCAACAAAAGTTTCATCTAAAGCAAGTCAGTGAGACCAGATGGAAACTATCTGGTATTCAATAACGGACGTGTTCCGAAAAGGTCATTAAAGCATTATCAGCAAGACTGAAAGCTGTTATCAAGGCCAAAGGAGGCCAAACATAATATGAAGTTTTTTCCATTATTATGTGTGAAAATTTATTAATTATATATAATTATTATTAGTATTATATTTTAGTGGAAACAGATTTCAATCTAATAATGGATATAAAAAGTTGAAAGACTGCAGATGAAAAAGGCTTGATTTATCCTGTGTTGTATGTAGGGGTGGGCAGAATTATCGATTCATCAATGCATTGCAGTATTTCTCCTCACAATTCAATATTGATTCAGCAAATCTTCTGTATCGATTCACCTCTTGGCCAGTGGGGGCGCTGTGCACTTTCTCAGTGTTTATCCAGCTGTCGCCAGTCACAGAAGAAGACATGCTTGCAGAGTGATAGGATTGAGAGCCGAACATGAGAGTGATTTAGTGGCGGTTTATCAGTATTTTCTGTGTTAATAATGTAAAATATTAAATACAATAGCATTAGTATCATTTGGAGTGTTTTCTCTCCATTCTTTTGCCGTATTTTCTTTGTGTTTTGCTGTATTTCTGACGTATTTCTCCGTTTTTTTAGAGTCTTTTTTGTCATTGATCGTCTTTTTCATCATAGTTCATTTTTTATGGATTCTATAAATAGTAATTTAAGAAATATTGGAGGAAGAAATGTCGAGATCTCTGTCTTCAGCTAGAGGAACTGCTTTAGGGACTACCATCAGTAAAAAAACGCCTGGTCTAATACAACAGGCTGTAACATGGACACTAAATGCTGTAGGCAAACAAAAATGATTGAGTTTTTGTAAAATAGGTGAAGTTTATTTTTGGTCTTCTCAGAAAATTTCTACATGTTCATTTACAATTGTTTTTGAAGAGAATCCTGTTGAAAATTAAAATCTGTTTTTATTCTTTTCTTGTAATTTCACACTGTTTTAAGCAGTTATAACATAATAATGACAAATACTTGCAAGGAATGTTAACTTTTATTTCTCGTGAAAAAAGGGTGAAAAATGTATTCGAAGGACAATTCCTGACACATTTATTGACAAAAAACAGGTGGACATTTATTGTTATAGTGTTAACTGTCATGTTTTTACTTTTGTACTCCATATACGGTATAAGTTATCACTGTGCAAATTTTTATTTTCAGATGTTTGCTCAAAAATATGATGTGACATACCACATATGTTCACATTGGCATCAAAATTAAAAAAAATCAAAAATTGTCAACAGGTAGTCTAATTATTTGTGTATTTCTACTTCTACTGAATTGATACTGAAATGAATCGCCACCCAAAGAATCATCACGAATCGAATCATGAGGTTCTTAACAATGCCCAGCCCTAGTTTTATGTTTTGTATGTTTATTTACAAGGGAGATATGTTATAAAATCATACATTTTCTCTTTCTCTTTAAGCTGATTTTGCCCCTCAGTTTAACTGCTTATAAAGGAGGATTTTTCTCTCTGTGCTGAGTGAATGTGCAGACAGCTGTGAGGTTGCATCTCTCACTTCTCACATTTTTGATTCTTCAGTGTTGATATCATTATGCTGATATGTATATATGTTTGTGTGTTGGGGTCTCGTTGCTGCTGCAGAGTCAGTCTGCTCCGTCATACTGTTTCCATAGCAGCAGCAGAGCCAACACAGCCAACCACGCTCACTTCCTACTTTCACCCCATTGGTGCCGACTCGCTCTGACTCTCTTCCTACTTTTTTCTTTGTCTCTCTGGGAGTCTGAGCTGGACGAGATCCCTTCAGTGTCCTTCTCCCATTTCATTCATTAATACAGAGTGGACCAGAGACACAAGCATTCATGAGAGGAAAGCATGTGTGGGAAAAATTAGGTTCTTGTCAGGTAATCACTGAATAAGCAGGAGCTGGACTTGTGAAGCTAAAATGCTGATGTATTGTGTTTTCAAGGTAACACTTTCATCTCATCTGCTTTTCTACTTTTCCTGTATTTTGTGATTTTTCAGCCGTAAAATCCGTCTCTGGAGGTGCCTGTGTCATGAAGGTGACTGCCCACGGTCTGCACTCATGGTTGCACACATAAACAGACTCCCATTTGCTCCTAATATTTGTCATTACCCCCACTTCCTCCTCTGTTTCCCTCTCTCCTCGCTCTTGACAAAAAAAAGCTGTTATTTTTAGCCTGATTTGTTTTTTGCATATTCAAGCTGTTACATGAAATGACTGTATGAGTGTATAATCAAGCAGCTGCAGAATCAGTAGATAATAAAAACAGATTGTTAAGCAGACAGTGCTGATATCCCATATTCAATCCACTTTAACCAAAATGCTTTTGTAGCTGGACATCTTGGGTCTTTTAAAAGATATTTTTTCAAAGTAACTTCATCACATGTCACTCAGGAAATAAATTATTAGCTTGTGCTTGGCCAGGCTTACTTGTTTTAAAAAGATGGATGAAATAAACTGATGTAAATGAAATGGAAACAACTGCAAACAGAAAAGACAAGAATTCAGAAGAGAACAGAAAATCTTTGTCCCGTCACCTTCAAAAGTACATACTTCTTTCTTCTACCAGGCAATTGTGAAAATATTAATCAAAAATATCTTGAAGGATTCTTAATATATTGCATTCATAAGCAAAAGATGACTACAAAAGTGTTTTAGCTTGACCTGAGTAGGAGTAGACACCTGTGCAAAATTAAAATAAAACTTGAAGTCCTTTGACAAACCTTCACCAAGGCATTCCTGACATTTTTAGCAGGGTTGTTCTGGAAAAAGTGGAAAACTGCCCTACAGCACAATGTTACAAATCCTGGACCCACATCTGTACTCAGCGGAGCACCAAAATGTTATCACTTTGTCCTCATGCCATGGCCAACAGTCCCTGAATATGTGATCAAGACCCATCAAGAACTTTTTGAGTTGTCTTCTCACAGTCAAACAAACCAAACTAGAAGTTTTCAGAGAGCACAAACCTCTGCCAAAGCATTTCTGACCATGCTAGCCAACTTATTATGGAAAATGTGGAAAACTGCCCTGTCCTGCAATGTTTAAAAATTGTTAAAAAAGCAAATACGGATCACCATCAAAATCTAATCATTTCTGCCTCGTGCCATGACCAACATTCCCTGAAAATTTCATCAACGTCTGTTGAGAACTTTTCAAATTATCTCTCGCTATGGCAAAAATGATTGCCATAGCGATTGAAAATCATTGCTGTTTTCATAGATATTGGGATGACGATTATAAAAACAATTACTCATTGATCTTATGCTGCGTTCCAGTTGTACTGGGAAGTCAGTATTTCCAAGTTCTGAGTGGGAAATTTCATCTCCGAGGGACTGGGAAATCTGGGAATCCTCACCAACCTCGAGTTGACAATGGAAGATGACTGGCCCCAGTGTAAACAGTTACTGAGCTCCTGTGATATTCCATTTATTAGCACTTTTGACTAGTGTTTGTCACACTAAATCAGCTGTATAAATGGTTTTGTTCAATGTTTGTATTTAGAAATACTGCTATAGTGTTATTTACATTCTTCATGTGGTATGTGTGAACTACAACTCAGGACATGCTAACAACGGCTAACAATAGCCTGGTGGATTGGCGAGTGTTTTTTCTGACTTTGTAACTGGAACGCAGATAACTCGAATGTGACATCATTCGCACTTCCCTCTTCCCAGTTCCGATGTAAATGGAATGCAGCATTATTACACATACCACCTGCAATCATTGACCTTTAGCATTCTTAGGGCTATCATTCAGAGCACAAGAAAGCAAACTAAAAACACCTATATATTATGTGAAAAATATACATTCACAAAAACACTTGATTTTTCAGTTTTTATAATTGTAGGAAGCAGTAATTGTATTTGAAAGTGAAAATCAATTAATTGCCCAGCCTCAGTGTGCGCTAATGCTTACCTATCTGTTGGTTTGGCAGCTGCATGGACGAAAGCTGTTTGGATGAGTTTGCATCTCCGTGATGAAGAAACAAACAGACACTGTCTGCTAAAGTCATTGTCTCTGCTTATTATTCATCCTATTGTGATTTTCAGGCTGTGACAGAGCACTCTGCTGCTGCTTGGCTGCTCCCTGCTGTTGCTGTGGAGAAATGTAGTTTGTTGGGACTCTTCTGCACTATTTAATCAATACATATAAGCTTCTTCTGAAAAGCTGTTTGACTCAGGAAGCAATAATGCTACCACAAAGCTACTGGAAAATGTAATTAAGCTACTCAGTTGCTGCCCATAACTGGCCGTATCGATTTTCTGTACACAGGCCTTAAAGACATACAGTGTCTTCCAGGTTTGATGGAAATCCCTGTATGCCTTCAAGAGATATTATGTTCACTAGTAAAGGATGACCACAACCCTCCTTCCCATTGATCTTTGACCTATGACCCACAAAATATGATCTGCTCACCCTTGAAAAAAAAAATTGTAAAGAAAAACCCTGTAAGACTTTCTGACATATTGCATTCTAAAGGCCTTGACCCAGTGGACTACCTAAAAACATGATGCCACTGGCCTCGGCTGTTGCCAGTCTACAATCTTCTAGATGTTGTAGCCCTGCCAAATATGCAGGACATTTATGTCAGGCATTATTGCACCTGGAATAGTTTTGATTGTTTACCTCGACCCCTTATTGTGTAAAGCATGAACAGGACTAGTAGATCAGTAAACACATCCTTACATCCTGAACATGGAGCCGTTTCAGCATGTTAAATCTGAGTTGAGGCATGTGTTGAGGTCATTTCAATATAAACAGATGAAATTATATTGTCCTCTCGGTCATCCTAAATGAGCAAAGCAGCAACTCGTGTGTTTGAGCTTGGCAGGGAAGGTAATTCTTGTTTTTTTTTTACATCAATATATGTGCATGGTTCACTGGTCTAACGTCTAAATTTCTGGTTTGGATCTGAGGGTACGCACACAGTTACACCAGCTCAGTCTATTGTTTCTCATGTTTCCTGAGCCATGGCCACAAAAGGCATTGTATATCGCCTGAGGAGGCAATCAGTGTGTAACTGGACCAAACAGACCGATAAATTTGGTTTTAAATGCTGTGGTATTTCAGAAAAATACACTTTAGCCTCTCCCTAGTGCTATCCTCTGTAGATGTTGGTGCTGTTATACTGTGCAGATCTCTGATGATTGGTCAACCTTGTTTCCTTCATATGTTGTTGTTTGCTGTATGTCATTTCAGGGGCCTTTTGCTTTTTGTTGTGTTGTTGATGGAGTTAAAACATCTATAAGAGGTGCTGGTCTGCATGGTTGAAAGTTCTATGATGTGATTTTTGACATTGTTCTTTTAAAACCACAGGCTCTGGGTTTCTACTTGGATGAGTGTTTTAAAGCTTCCAAGGTAATTGAAGTTTCTAGACCTGCACAAATAAAAAAAAGAAAACTTATTTTTAAACATAACACAAGTGCAGTCGCAGTGAGGTTCAGTTTAGAACGGTATAGTGTGCAATCATCGGTGTTTCCACAGTCACTAAAGGAGAAAAGTACCCAAAAAACTGATCCACACCATCCCATTTTTTGGCACCCCTTCAGGTGTACCTGGCCAAACCCTTAAGGTGAAGCAGAAAATGCTGTTGATTGGTTACAAGAACTGTCACTTAACATGCAACAGCAGCTAGAGCCTAAATAACTTACCCACACAATGAACCTCTTTTTATTTATGTTCTTGTATTGTTTGGTTTTCAGACTGTTTTAATTTAATTGACTTTTAACGCTTTATTACCTTTATTATTTCTGATCATGGTTTTATCAGTTTAGTCTAAGGTCCTGTGTTTCCTCATTTTAATTGAAGACAGTGTTTCCTCAGTCGTCTGTGGCTGTTGGAAGAGTCCTCACCTAGTGTCCTTGTGTATACATGTGTGTGTTGAATGCCAGATTCATTTTGTTGACTAATTGTTTTTGTTATAGCTTTCAACAACAATCTTTTTTTCCCTGATGAAACCTAGACTATAACTACAAGTGCACATGGACAAAACTAAATTAACTGACAATTTCATCAACAAATAAAAATTAGACTAAAATATTTGACAGAGTCTTAATCCAATCAGAACTAATTTTGTCATGTAGAAAGTAGGGACAAGTTAGGAATATATTCCTATATATTCAAGAAAACAGTGAACCTGCTCTACATGAATACAACAATTCATAAAGAGAGTAGCTCTGATTGGATCGCTCCACAGTTTATCCCACCACCACCAAGCTAAGGCAGCTGTGATTGGATGTCCCTCTTAACTCATCCAACCTTTCCACACAACCAAAGTAGCTGTGATTGGATATATTCCTAACTTGTCCCTACTCTCTACATGACCAAATTAGGTGTGATTGGATTAAGTCTCTGTCAAACATTTTAATAATAATAATTAGTCAACAAAATTAACACTGGCTTGAGCACCGTCATATTTTTCCTATCTTGGCTCCTGGTGATAAGGTTTGACCACCCCTGCTGTAAGGTGATGTTAAGCTTCAGTTACTGTGATTTAAAAATACTTAAATTATTGGATAGAGTTTCATTTATGCCATTTATTGGTCTGCATTCTGCCTTTTGTTGGCATCCATTGGCACATATCTGCATGCTATGAAGCCATCATCAACCCAAACTCCTGAAACTGATGATAGTCAGAGCTCACGTCCGTATAAAGCCACAGAGAAAGCCACATTTTGTCAATATTTGCATGAAGAAAACTCCCATAAGCTTCCAGAAACACTCATGATGGAGAGGTTAAATAAAGTGACTGAATAAGCCAAGCTCAAACCTGCCTGACAGCTCACAGCTCCCACCTGTCACTAAAAGTGACAACATTCCTAATTATGCATAATTTCAAGGCTTAATATACTCAATTGAGTTACTTCACCCCAGTGCCTCAGAAAGACAAAAAGCTTTTTGTACCAGGCCCTAAAGCTGCTCAATTCTGCTGTGATTTTTGTGATTGATGCTGCTGACGCTGATTGGATCACTTTTGAATCCAGCCTGAAGTGACTGATGTGCAGTTTCAGGAACTTTCTGCACTGGTTTCATTTTTTAATCTCTGATATTTTCAGCTTTGTCTTTCTCCTGTCTTTGTTTCTGATTGCAGCAGCTGGCTGTGGTGAATTTCTGAACAATCGCCTGAAGTTAAACTTTAAATTGTTCAATCACACTCCATAAAAAGTAATAAGAGGAAGGTCAAAGATGAAGCTACAGGATTTTGTTCAAGGATTTGTCTGTATAGTGAGATAGGGCAGTTTTCCACAATTTCACCAATAACAGATTTTGATGAAATTTCCAGGGAATGTTAGTCATGGTAGAAGGAAGACGTGATTAGATTTTGGTGGTGATTCCAATACAGATGCAGATTCAGATCGTTTTTAGAGGATTTGTTAACATTTTGTGATATGGCAGTTTTTCACATATATCATAATAACTCACCTGACAGTGTCAGAAAGAGGTTTGTGCTCTCAAAGCTCCTCCTAGTTTAAGATTTTTAATCAAATTACCTTCATTTAAACATAAATCTGGCTTACTGACTGTGGTTTTATGTGCAGTTATACTAATTTGTATGTATGTTCTACTAATAAATTGTTGTTTTTCTAACTTTTTTTTTTTTTACTTAACAGAATTTCTCTCTAATACTTAAGTTGCATGCTGGTATTTTTTCATAAAATGTTGATAATGTAGTTTGAAGGTAGGCTGGTTTGTCTACATGAACACTAAATTCTGAGCTGTTTTCACAGTACATTAACATGGAACTCTTTGATCAATATTTAATTTCATTTAAAAACAAATACAAGCCTAAACATCTGCTGGTACAATACCTGACAAGACCTACAACAAAGAAAACTGTAAATTCTCAGTATTTGTATTTTCGTTGCAACAACTCACAATAAGAGTAAGTGTATATCAAGAAAAAAAATCTCAATTTTTATTTTTTAAGCCTTCTGCAAAAAAATAATTAAAATTAATTGATTTAATCAATATATATCCCAGCCTGACTTTGTGCCTAGCAACCTCCCCTAGTTCTGCCCTTTATTTTGGGAACCACAGGAGTACATCTTTGTAGATAAGATGTAGTCCACTGAATCTACTTGCTATCCCAGCTGACACTGGATGGGAGGGTGGGGGCGTCAGTGGTTTAGTTTGGTAGTACTGTTTACCATCAGTCAGACAGTTGAGGGTTTGAGTCGTTACATCGATGTGTCCTTGGGCAAGACACTTAACCCCAGGCTGCTCCCACTGCTGCATCAGTAGTGTGTTAATGGGTATGAAAGGGCGTGGATGTGTTACCAGGATGCACTACCTGCTGCACCACCATGCAGATTTTTGAAATTCGTAATATATCTTTGTTTATCAGGTGCTCTCTTCTCCTGTGAGTTTATTCTCTCTGCCAAGATGGTTGTGATTTTGCCATGTATATCTGTTTGTTGGTTTGTTTGTCTGTTAGCAAGGAAACTCAAAAGTTCTTGACAGAGTTTGATGAGATTTTCAGTCACTTCCTGCTGTTGTCACGTCTGCAGCTCCCACCTCTTTCCCCTGATTGGGTCATTCAGCTTTTAGCTGACTGAAGTTGTTGATGATTGGAGTTTGGCAAGATGGATCTGCATGATTTCAGACAAATGAATCAGGCAGGTCCATCTGCACTGCAAGGTTATGTTCTTCTATCATTTAGACGGATTTTGTGGATGTCGGTTGACAAAATGAGCCCAACACCTTACAGAAAATAATGAATTTTTGCAGATTCTTTCGTTACTTTCCCAAGCTGCGACATGGTCTTATAAGACTTTAGTTTCATCTTTATTTCGGGTCTTTGTGCTCTAAGTCAACCAGTGATAATTTTGTTGACTAATTATTTTCATCATAGTTTCATCAACGACCTTTTGTCCCTGACGAAAACTAGACAGTAACTAATAAAAACAAGTGCACATGGACAAACACTAAAACTAAATTAACTGACATTTTCATCAACAAATAAAAACTGGACTACAATGTTTGACTGAGACTTAATCCAATCAGACCTAAATTCATCATGTAAAAAGTAGGAACAAATTAGGAATATATCCAATCACAGCTGCCTTAGCTTGGTGGTGGTGGGATGTGTTGTGGAGCGATCCAATCAGAGCTCCTCTCTTTATGAATTGATATATTCATGTAGAGCAGGTTCACTGTTTGTTGCCAGTTCTGGTATTGTAACTGAGATGCTCTGCCAGGTAGCCTAAATAAAGGTGACTGCATTTCACACAGAAGTTCAATTTGTTTCTGTTCATTTATACATTCAGACTTTACTAGCATTTAGTAAAGGGTTATTAGATTTTTTCATTATATCCAAGTGTAAAACATGACGTCAGGAATTCAAGGAAACATAAAAAATGCCTTACCCTTTACACTTCATATTTTAGTCGACTAAATTCGACTAAAATGTTGTAAAATTTCATCGACTAAAACTTAAGTAAAATTAAAACAATTTAAATGACTAGACTACGACTAAAACCAAAAGATATTTTAGGCCAAAGACTGCAACGTGAACTATATTAAAAAGTACTGTCAAATTAACACTGAAGTCAACCCCATTGACTCTTAACAGGCATTCAGTCTTTAGGGTTAAAGCTGGAACATCAGACAAGCCTCAGGTTCTTCTGCTCTTATCTGAGATGTTGTAATCCTCATTGTTAAACTAACGCCCATTGCACCAACCCCCTCTAACCCCACGAGAAGAGTCTGCTTGGTTTACACGTCCTGTGCACAAACAGTAAATCCCAGCCGGCCTCATTACGCCCTCTTTGAGCTCGACTGTGGATAAGGATGTATTGATTTTAATGCTCCGGCCCTTTTAGATAAACAGTCCTGGAGGATCTGCGGAGCTCTTTATCAGATTTCAGCGGCCTCGCTCCAGACTGGGGCTGATAACATAGTGTCCTCACAGCACTGAGGATGACTCCGTCTATCTCCTGCCTTCATCTGCTCGGACTGTGCAGCCGGACATGTGTGTGTTTATAGACAGATAACGCTGCTGGCCTTATCTCTGAGCTCCCCTGCTCTCCTTTTCTCCTTGTCTCCCTCTTTGTTTCCTCTGTACTGTAACTGTTCACTCCTCATCACCTCCTCTTTCCCCTCCTTCATCCCTGCTGGTTTCTGCTCATCTGGATCAAACAGGAAATGAAGGCGTCAGTGTGATATCTAAAAAATGAGTCTTTGTTCTCGCTGAAAAGGCGGCATTTAAGCGTTTTTATTTGTCATTAGATTGAGTTTGAAATGATAAATCCTCACTCGGGAATTTTAATACCCTCAGTTAGCCTGCTCATGCCAGTCAGCTGCTGCGGAGCTGTGCAATAGTTTGATGGAGCGATGTTGTCGCAGAATTACAAAGGATTCAGCCTAATTATGTGGCGCTGGCTTGTTGTTCGAGAAGATGAGAGTGCGAGCAGAACCGAGAGCTCAGCCAAAGCCCTTTGATTTTGGCGAATGTTTCTTTAAAGCTACAATATTTAACTTTTCCTCAGACAAATAGTAAAACTTTTAACTTAAAGTGTGAGAATGGCGTCCATCACATTTCTTTGCCCGTCTTTTTGCTTTTGCTCCTTGATTTCTTTATCAATTTTCATCTTATTTATTCGACTTATTTATTTATGTCCTTTTTTTATTAGCAATGTATAATCTGACTTATCTGTTAACTACAGTATAACATTTTTAATTTGTATCACACAGTTTTATGACAGTTTTGTTGATTTTGTTATCTGTATTCCTATTGTTGTGATGACCTGTGAACTTCAAGACACCTGAATTTCCAACATGGGGACTAATAAAGTATCTATCTATCTATCTATCTATCTATCTATCTATCTATCTATCTATCTATCTAAAAGTGGGCTAACTGGCTTCTTTTTGGCTGTCAGTCTTCTCAGAGGAAAACCAGGGCTTGTCGCCATAGACAGATAGACAGATAACTTTGTTTTCACAGGCTGTCAAATGAGAATAGACATACATATTGGAAACAGACAACACATATTGTACTCATCATGTCACTTAAATCATGCAACCAGAGCTGCTCTATTCATTTAAAGTTTTTTACCCTTCAACTTTGAGCCTACAATTGAAAGACAGAAAAGAGCGGCCATCGCCAAATGGTGGACTTCATTCCAAGACCGCCCTCCCATCCAGACCCAGGCAGTTTTATTTATATCTTTAACATAAATAGCTCTGCTTGCATATAACAGCAACTCCAGTCACAGTGGCTTCATTCACGGCTCTGCAGGGTCACCGACCAATGAATTTGTCCAAAAGTGTCACACGTGACACTCCTAAGCCAATTAGTGAGATTGGTTGTGCACACTGTGTGGTTAAATAAGAAAAGAGGATGGCAGAATGAGTTTTTAATTGAGGAAAGACAGATTTTTTGTGTTTATTTTATCCACCAGCAGCTCAATCTACAACATTTTGTATGTTTTGATTTGCTTCAGATGATTAAATGCAGTCATACAAGACCAAACACACGTCTTAGCACGACTGAAATCTTCTTCCTGATGCAAAAAAAAGTGATTAATTGAAAGCCCATTATAAAAGTCTGTAATGTTATGATGTAGAAACCAAAGTGATAACACAAAGCTCAAAAGAGAAGGAACATCTTAGTTAATTTCTGAATGATTTTCCTTCTTCCTCCAGCTTTTCAATGAGATGCAGTAGCAGAAAAATAAGCCAACCTTGAAGTGTTGTGCAAAAAAAGTTGTCATCTTAGAAGAAATAATACTCAGTTTTATTAGTATTTCACCTTTGAACACTTACAGGCTAACTGCCTCTAGATACATCTGTCAGGCACTAGCTGCTCCCTCCCAAGCAGTCCTCAGTTTTAACATCCCAGCCTGTTCTCCTGAATCTGAGGCCCTAAAAGCAGCACAGGAGTTCAAGGCTAACAAACACCTGGAAGCAGGACTTGGCAAGCAATTTTAGGAATGATTTATCATTTATTCAAGTTATCAGAAAGTCTGTTTCTCAGTTTGTGAAGTCTTGAGCTTCAAGGTAAATAAATACGTACAAAAAAGAACATACTAAAAGATTAAAAGAAAATCTAAAACGATTAAGTGTAAAAGGAATTAAACTACATCAACATGATAAGATATTTAAGTAAATACTAAAGATATGAGAAAACATCAGACAATAGGATTTAAATCTTAATTTTAACAATAAAGTAAGGTAAAAAGTGATGCTCACATTATAAAGGTCTACATAAAAGCAAGGCTGAATAAATAAGTTTTTAGGTTGTGTTTAAAGATTTCTACATTTACTGTCATAAAGTCATCAAATACATCCTCCTTAAGTGTGCAGGAGGCAGGGCTTGATAGGGAGAGATTTATCATATTGAAAACATAAAGAGCTAAAAAAGGGGCTTCCTGTCAGTGTAAACACAGAGCTGATATAAAAACAAGACAAAACAAGTCATTTACAAAGCTGACTTTCTCGATAGTAACATTCAACATTTCCCAGATATTATCTCTTTAAAAGAAACATTTTGACAGTTACAGCAAACAAAAGCCATTAAATCCTCCTTATTGGTGTGTGAATGTTAATTTGGATGTTTAAACCAAACATCTCATGACATTTGTCACCTTCAGTAACTGCAGCTGTTGTGAATGGCCTCATTAAAACACAAACAAAGCTTGCATAATCCACTTAGATAACATCCCCCCCCCCTCGAAAAGCAGTTGTTTTTTCCTACACTGATTTAGTCAGATGATTTTGTACGGTGAGGTTGTTTTTTCTCTTTATCAAGATAAGAATATGGTGAGGGTCACCTTAGACCAGGGGCGGGCAACTGTGGCCCTCGACTCATAAAAATGCAGCACATCGGTCAATTTAGACTTCCTGAAATAGTAAACATGACAATCTGCCATGTTTTCAGCCCGATTGGCTTTCACAATGTTCAAAACCAAATCACATTACACCGAGAAAAATGGCAACATCTCCATAATAACATAAACTCCCACATGCTGTCTAACTTGTAAGAATTGTATTTATTTGCAACGTTTTGGTCCCAGACCTTCATCAGGCAAAGAGTCTGAGGCTGAAATCAGGGTTCCCACGCGTCCTGGAAAACCTGGCAAATCTGGAAAATAATTGACCAATTTTCCAGTAATGGAAAACATATGGACAATGAGGAAAAAAGTAAAATGTCCTGGAAAGCCTAAATTGTCCTGGAAAATTATTTGTCTTCCTTTTACCTTGTTAGTGAACAAAAATCAAACATAGGAAATGACCAGATTACCTAATTCACACTCAACCATAAAATATGAGTAGATAAAATAATGCAAGTTAAGGAGTTAAATATAAAAACTCAAAACAATGATGAAAAAAAAACAAATGAAAAAATGGCAAAGTAAAATTTAGGCTACTTAAACAGTAAATAACAAACTGTATTTATAAGAAAGCAGAGTAAATAAAGATTTAAAAAAAAAAAAGCATAAACTGTAAATTTATAAGAGTGAGACACTACATAAAAGCAAGACTAAAAAGATAGCTAGCAAATGTTCATGCCCGAGAGTTAGAAATAAATACATTTGAAGTCCAATATGATACGGTGGAGCTAGCTAGAGATATTGGTCATCAACCTTTAATCTTGTTTTTTTAGAAGACTAGATTAAGCTAAGAATTGCCCACACCAGTACTGTAACTTCATCTGGTTTTGTGACATTGGAAAAGTCCTGGAAAAGTGCTGGAAAATGATTTATGGAAAAGAGTGGGAACCCTGAGAAATGTTGCAAATAAATTAATTTCTTACAAGTTAGACAATGTGCAGGAGTTTATTTTAACATTTGAATGGACGCTTTTCTTCTCTTGAATTAGATGAAGTATCTCCACATTTTGGAACATCTCCTTTGTCAAATTTAATCTTGTAAATGTTTTCTTTTTTACAAGACAGAGGTGGATGTGATTCATTGTAATGGTTTCTGCAGAGGTCTTTTATGAGACATTTCCAAATTCCATTTTACAAAAAGCGAGAAACACAAAATAAAAATAACGTCTGTATCTTAAAATGTATAAATAATGTAAGGTCATAATAAGAAATACTTTTTAAAAATCCTTTTAATAGATTAAACCACTTATCACCGCTTTTAGGCACAAATCTGCTGTCTCCAAAATTGCTACTTTTTAGGAAATGAAAAAAAAAGCTTTTCTACAAAATTGATGACTATTATATTGTTTATCTTTTCTACTTTTACTTGGTCAAAAGTTTATAAAACCAACTTACCAACGTGGAAGGTGACCAGTAGCACTGCTTCATTAAATTAATGAAAAGTATAAAATTGGAGATAGGAGGTTTGTGCCTGGCAGGATGTGAAGGGTGACCAAAAGCAAACATGAATAATGGAGATATTAAGTATCTCCCAGGCAGTGACCATATTTATACTTTTGTTATATCACTGTTATCTTTGAATTGTGTCCCTCGTGATCTCCAAAGTTGCCTGAGACAGATTACCAGTCTGTGACCGAGCTGTTTTTGTTTCTGCATGAATTGTGTTGCTGAGCCCTAAGTCAGTTTGAGGCTCAGACTCACAGAAAAGCCTCAGTTTCAGACCAAAGTCCTACATTAGCACTTCAAGATTTTACCTCTTCATCATGACATTTCCACAGCAGGTGTTGCTGCCTTTTTTAAAGAGCTGGCCTTTTTGTACATTTATTAATTGCGTTACTCATCTAGAGCTGTGAAACCTGTCATGCAGCTCACACCTATTTTAGAGGATCCCACACATGAATTTAATGTCAGATATTCTGTGAAGGGGACTCACAACTAACACCTCCTTCATCCTCACTATGTATTTTGTTTCTTGGTGAAACATCAGTCATAGAAAAAGCTTCATGAAAAGCTCGATGATTTCCACAAGACGCAGACCCTCTGGATTCACCCTAACATCTCCTCTCTTGTCTCCACAGTGCAGTGTCTGGAAATGACCACAAAGCGGAAGCTGATTGGCCGGCTGGTGCCGTGCCGTTGTTTCCGTGGTGAAGAGGAAGTGATCTCGGTGTTGGACTACTCTCACTGCAGCCTGCAGCAGGTCCCCAAGGAGATCTTCAGCTTCGAGAGAACTCTGGAGGAGCTCTATCTAGACGCCAACCAGATTGAGGAGCTACCTAAGGTAACCCTGAACCCTGAGTGAAACCGCTTCATTTACATCTCTGCCCACTGTACCTCAGGAACAAACAACTGTTTGATTTATTTATTTATAACTTCTTATTTATAATTTATTTAATTTATTCAAAAAGTGGTGATAATGTTGTTACAATTAGCCCAATATGACTTACTGATTTCAGCTGTGCTAAACTACAACACAAACAAACTTCTACAATCTCAGTGCAGGGCAGATTGTTTTTTTTTAACCTTTATTTAACCAGATGAGTCCCATTAACATCAGGATCTCATTCACAAGGGGCCAATAAGTCAGCTGCACATGTCATAATAAATACAACTTCAGGAAAAGATTAAGACAATAAATTACAAACAATAAATATGGGAATAAATCAACAATTTCACAGTGGCAGTGCGACAGCTTTGAGGACTCACAATTAAAAACAGGCATTGTTCATAGCATTCTCGCTGCCTAGTGAGTAAAAAGCTTTGACTGAAACCAGTTCTGACGTTTTCAGTTCTGTGTGTACAGTAGAGATGCACAATATTGGATTTTTGCCGATATCCGATATGCAGATATTTTCTAATTCATTATTGCTGATATCAATACCAATATTTCTGGTCAAGAGCTCAAGCTCTGTACTTAACAAAAATAGACTTGTTTCTTTCAGTGTTGCAGTATATTTTTGTGAGGAACAGTTGTATAACAAGAAAAACAGCATTTAACTCTTGCAAAAATGAAACCCTTGATTTTTAAATGTACCCATGCAGTGATGAGAAGGTGCATCAATATTGTACATTTGTGTAATTTGACGATATTCCAGCCGATATATGGCTGATATGTGTGCAAAAATTTCAGTATCGGCCGATACTGAACTTTTTAGGCTGATATCGGCTGATACCGATATCAAACCAATAATATGGTGCATCCCTGCTGTACAGTGTTCCAAGCGGTAGGGGCAGCATAACAAAAAAATTGTTTCCCCATTGTAATTAAGCAAGTTAAAAATGCCCGCTGCCAGTCCACCAAACCAAGATTGACCCTGATGTAGGGGTCAGACTACATGATTGATGCACGATTATGGCCTGACCAGATGGAAGGAGCTCAGGACCGGTTGGCCACAAGAAAAGTTGTAGTTACATCTCGTGTAGTGCGTCATAACGACCAAAGACGACAGATCAGTCTGGGATGGTGAATGAGAGAAAGTCTAGCAGGTTTGATTTTTGTCCTGCCTCCTCCTTAAAGACATCGACCAATGAGAGCACAGGGAGTTCTGCATGTGCAACGATCGCGGATGTAAACAAACCAAGGTTTGTGCCTTAAGAGCTATGAGACGGAGAAAAAGTTTGTCAAGCTCTGAAAAACAGCATCCCTGCCCTTATGATGTTGTAAAGGAGCTACCACAGCTACAGCAGATGCAATATGGCGAGTGACTGCTCGCATTATCAGCAAACTAACAGATCAACAGTTTCTTTCTGAGAGCCATCACACCCTGAACTCCTCCATACAACGACCCCAGCCTTCAATATAATGTAAAATGTGCAATATTTCTTCAATATAATACTTCTTACTCATTCATCCTGTGCTATACTATCATATGTGATATATAATCATCTGTTCGTATTAATAACCATGTGCACTATAAGTATTCAGTAAATATTCAACTATCCTGTGATATACATTTCCATATATATATATATATATAAATAATTATTTTTATTCTTAATATTTATCCTTTCTATCTTATATTAGTATATAGAGCTTTTCAATTGCACTGTCCTGTAGGATTTTATCTCGTATATTTTTTGTACCTATACTTAAAACTATTTTATACTTATAACTATTTTATACATCACTTCTATTTTTTTAATGTAACTATCTATTGCACTGAAAAAGAAGAAGCCCTCCAATCTTATTGTTTTTTACGATGACAATAAAGGGCATTCTGTTGCCCCTTCTTCTTCCAGTGTTGTCACATGGGTCGTTGCTTCAGTCGTGTTGTCTGCAAAGGCCCAGTGTGAATTTATGGCTTGGTGTTCGCCACATCGTAAACATTGTTACCACAAAAAATTAGTCAACTTCTCTCACTATTTTTCCTCCCTGTCGCTGCTTCTTCTGTCTTTGCTGGTTTAACTGTGCAAGTTCACCTCTGCTTTTTTCCCCCATTCTTACCTTTCATTGAACAGATTCATTGTAATGGTTTCGTGAAGGTCTTTCATGAGACATTTACAAATTAATAAAAAGAAGAAAAAAAACATTGTCAAATGAACATTTATGGAAAGTATTTCATTGCATTGAAAAAAATACATTTAGCTAGCTTTTATCCCATGTTAAGTTTATTGCATTCTCATTTTTTCGCTCTTGAGTCTAAAATATCTAAATTGGCATAAAAAATTTTAATAAAACTATATTTTCTATTCAGAAACTCAACATATCCAAAACTACTACTTTTTACAAAAAGCAACTAAATAAATAAAGGCTGCATCTTAAAATATATAAGTTGTGTAAGGTCAGGAATATTTTTTTAATCTTTAAGTAGGTTTAGAATATATTAAACCATATTTCATCGCTTTTAAGCCCAAAAAACTGGGGGGAGGAGGAGTAACAGGAAGACTGAAGACAGAAAGGAGCAGTAGCCAGCCAGTAGCCATATTTCTACTTTTATTTCTACATATATTTCTGCTTGTATCTATCTTTTTATATATATCTTTTTATCTGCTATAAATGGTGCTACTGGAATCTTAATTTCCCTGAGGGAGTCTTCCAAAGGGATAAATAATGTTATATCTAATCTAATCTAAATCTCCTCTCTCCAAAATTGTTACTTTTTTAGGAAATTAAAACCTTATTTATTGACTTATTTCCAAATAAGTCAATAAATGTAAAACTCACATCATAAATCACATGCAGGTCTCACTCTGCCGTGCATTCACTCAGTCCCCTTTACTTGACTTGCTGTCTGTCTACAAATATCATCATATGTTTGACGGCCGCCTGTGACAGAAAAAACGAGGCAAAAGAGAAGGTCACCGTCCCTCCATGTGGTCCCCGTCTGCAGCGGGTCATCAGAGAGTTGAGGAAAGCCCCTCTGTGATCCGTGATGAGACAAAACGCCCTTCTGATGTTTCAAGGAGAATTACAGGAGCTGTTTATACGACGGCTGTCTCCTTTTATTGATATCCTGTCCTGCTTTAAACGACGCAGATGTTGAATTGGATTTCTAAAAATACCCTCAGACGGTCTAACAGAGCTGTGTGACCGACGGGTCAAACTTTCATTCAACTGACAAAGAAATGCACTCGGCCATGGTGTGTTTAAGAGCGTGAGTGTGCCAAGAGTGTATACAGTATGAGCTGTTGTGGCTGCCAGAGCGGTTGGCCTTTATGTAAGTGAGGTCCAGAGCTCCTTCAGTGAGTGTGAGTAAGTGATTGTGTCTTTAAGTGAAGCGGCCTGGAGTGAACTCTGTCTTTGTTGTGCTATATTTTATGCTTCGCGCTTCTTTCCTTCTTACATGTTGGAAATATTAAAAGGTCAAGAAAATATACAAAATGTGTGACCTTAAACATTTTGCCCAGAAAAGAAACTGTAGAACTTTAAAAGAGAAATGTCTGTGAATGCTTTGGTGTGTTTTTGCTAAGAGATTAAAACCAGTGATGGACAAAGTACTCAACTCCATTCCTCGAGTGAAAGTATGGATACTCCTGGTCAAATATTACTCCAGTACAAGTGAAAGTTGTTCAGTCAAATTTTTACTTAAGTTAAAGTACTGGAGTGCCTGTTTTTGGAAATACTTAAGTATTAAAGTACATTTTTGTTTTAATGTCAGTGTGTTATTGAATTGTTGCCACAATGAATTTACAGAACCTAATGACTGAAATAACCTACTGAACGCATTGACCTGCTTATAGACCTGCCTATAGCTTCTAAAGTAAGCTACGAAGCCTGTAGAAACGCCTGGTGAAACACCATTGAATCAGACTTCAGATATGGCCATGGGTGCTCTGGTGTGGAATCGTCGTCTGTATCTGCCGTAGCCATCATTACTGCCAAGATGATTATCTGAGCAACGTTAGCTCAACGTTTACCTACTTGATCTGAGTAGCGCATGTGCAAGGTACAGGTACGGCATCATCGCTTGAACAAATGCAGATAACATTTCAGAAGAGAAAGAAATTTCATCCGCCGACTTCAGAGCTATACTTAAAAGTAACAAGTAATGAGACCCTTCATAGAATGTAGTGGAGTTAAAAGTAATGTATGTTAGGGGTGCATGATATTATCAGTTTGATATCGGTATCGGCCGATATCAGCCTAAGAAGTTAAGTATCTATCGGCTGATATTGAAATTTTTGCAGATATTTACAGCAGATATCGGCCACATGTATTGGCTGGAATATTGACAAATTACACAAGAGTTAAATGCTGTTTTTCTTGTTTTACATCTGTTCTTCACAAAAATATACTGAAACACTGAATGAAACAAGTTCATATTTGTTAAGTAAAGAGCTTGTGCTCTTGACCAGAAATATTGGCATCATTGATAATGAATAAAAAATTATCATCATCTTGGCAAAAATCCAATATCGTGCATCCCTACAATATTACTCTTTCAAATGTAGTGGAGTAAAAGTCAGAAGTTTCCAAAAAAATAATGCTCAAGTAAAATAAAGGTACTCATAAAATGTACTTAAGTACAGTACTCAAGTAAATCTACTTAGTTACTGTAAACCCTTGATTAGAAGCACCTGGTCTGTGGCGTTGGAGGGTGGAGTTTAGCGATAGGTCCATTGGTGCAGTTGTCTGTGAGGTTTGCAGAAAGCTGTCTGAAACCTGGTTTAGGTGTTTACATGACACAGTATCAAGGTTTCTACTGGAGTTCTCAAGAGTTCAAAACCTGGTTTCCAGAAACCAGGAAACTGTTTACGTGGACAAACACAAAACCAGGATATCTAAACCCCAAATCATAGCAGAGATTCTTCTGTCCATGCATACACAGACAGTGTTTGGAGTCTCTAAAGACTGTGGGTCTCATTTTGAAAAGATCGGAATAAAAATGGAAGCTTAGTGTTTACCTGTTGAAGAAAAGGTGACAGTTACTTTAGGAAGATGAACAACCTTTTTTGCTGTGGTAACTCTTGTACAAAGGGATTTCTCTGCTTTTTATTTGCACTTATATGTCAATATTTTCACTACACCTTCCTAAACTTCATTCTTAAAATGATTCGTCAACATTTTTTTTGTTTTCGTGTCTTGCCTTGACAAGCAAATAGACACCATTGTTTCGACTGTGTGTCCAGTACCAAGGAAGAGACAGGCAGAACTCGCCCACCACTATTTAGCTTAGCTCAAACACTGGGATTCAGTGGGTAGCGTTAGCCTGCCTGTGCCTACAGTCATCAGATAAGCAACTCTGAATAGTTCTGTGTTCTTGTTGTGCCTCTTTTTTTTTTTTTAACCGTGTTATGTTTTGTATTTTTAGAGTAAGATTAAACCCTATGTAATTTTTGAAAGAAATACATGTTTTGTTTACCTACTTACAAACACATCTGCGGTGGTTTACGCATGCCCCCTGCAGTTCAGTTTCATACGTATTTCTTTCAAAAATTACATAAAGTGCTAATCTTAGTCTAAAAATAGATAAAGTAACAATAACACAGTAAAAAAACGAGTCACAACAAGCACACAGGATCATTTAGAGCTGCTGAAGAGTTTATCTGATGACTGTAGGCAGAGGCAGGCTAACACTACCCACTGACTCCCAGTGTTTGTGCTAAGCTAACTAGAGGTGGGCAAGCTCTGCCCATCTCTTCCTTGTTACTGCACACACAGTTGAAAGAATGGCATCTATCTGCTTGTCATGGACTTGGGAGTTAGGCAAGACATGAAAACAAAAAAATGTTGGCGTATCCCTTTAATCCTCTCCTTTTTATCAGCTTTCACAGTTGCTGGGATTTATCCAGTTTTTAAGGACTTAAACGTGCTCCCTAGCTCTAGCTTCAATTCTGTAGCATCTTTTCTCTGAGCTTTTACATCAGTAATGTTTTGGTGCAGTATCACATTTCTCTGTTTGTGCTCCATCCTCTTTGTGCATTTGTTCTTTTATATGTTTAGTCTTTTAAAGTATTTTCCCATTTAGGTCACATTTATCTGAATGTCTGTGGCTTTGACTTTGGTCTGTGTTTTGTCCCTGGGGGCCACCGTATGTATGCATAGAGAGCGGCAGCTAAATCTGCTCCGCTTTTCCACAACATTTAGTCGAGTTTGCCTGCAGCCAACTTTCACGCTCCCTGTCCTTTTGTGCTTCTCTACCAAAGGTCTGCGAGAATTTTCAAACAGACCATAACGCTCCATTGTCTCCCCCTGCCTTGTGTTTCCATAGCAACTCTTCAACTGCCAGGCCTTGAAGAAGCTGAGCATGCCAGATAACGACCTGTCCAACCTGCCCACCACCATCGCCAGCTTGGTCAACCTCAAAGAGCTGGACATCAGTAAAAACGGTAAAAAAAGAAAGAGAGGCTGTGAGAACTTCAGAGGAGGGAGAAATTATTGAAGTTTTTACCGTTGAGGAAACGAGGGGAATGACTGGGTGCTACATGTGGTCTGAGTGGGTGGCATCAAACATAAATAAATGATCAATCATCTTGGAAAATGAGAGAGTGACAAAAACACCAAACTTCAAACATGTGACAATGAAGAAGGAAGTAAGTTTTCACTGTTGAAGTTTTTAGTGTTGCCTTATTTTGGCCAGGGAGATTGTACATCATCGGAAATTCAGAATATAAGATAAAAAAAACAGTTGTACAGAGCTCCTTGCATATATAATTGATTAAACTTGTACAAATATATATATTGATAAATATACTGTATCTTGTCCAAAGTGGGGTACACACATAAAGATTGTCGGGTTGTTTTTGTCCGGAACAAGGACGTCAAACACCAGATTATCTTCTCTTACAAGGTTATCCTTTAAGATTATCCTGTGGTCTGAGGTGTGTTAAGAGTGAATTTGTCCTGATAATCGACAATCGTAAATATCAAACCTGACCCCCGAGTCATGACTCCGTGAATTGTGACGTGAATGTAGCCAATCAAGAAGCGAGCTGACTGAAGAACAAGGAAGCAGGCGTAAATAAAAACAAACATAGCCGACCTGAAATGTAAAGTTTGGTTGACCTCAGAAATAGAGGACCAGCTCACGTGTTCACGCTGTCTCCAGAATTTTTTCCACAGTCTTTTTTTTTTTAGTTACAATAGTTCCAAGACCACCATCATTCCCTCTTCCCGTATGTCCTCTTCCATGGCGTCTTTTCCGGTTGTTGCCAAGCTTCTTCTTTCTTTTTGTTAGATCACGTTTGATCAGATTTCTGTCTTGGAGGACTAGATTCTAGATTGGTGGTGGGACAGAATGTTATGTGTGTGGTGTGCTGTGTTGAGATTATCGGAGCACACCACACACAGTATGATCAAAAATGTTCAATGCCTGATTTTTATCTTCATGTGTGGGGTCTCTAACAGATTAAAAATCACTTCAGATTTAGAAAATCCTGATGTGTTAATGAAGGTTTTGTTCCAGCCATTCTTCTTTCTTCTTTTAAATGATTTTGCCACCCTAACAAAAGCCTATAGTGTATTTTCTTTCTTATTATCGCCACCAAGGAGGTTGTTTTTGCAGAGGTTTAGCAGTTTGTATGCTTGTTTGTCCATGAACAAAATAACTCAAAAAGTTCTCAACAGGTTTGGATGAAACTCCCAGGGAATGTTTGTCATGGCACAAGGAAGAAGCCGATAGGTTTTGGTGGTGACCCAAAGCTGGAGGAAATTTGGTTTATTTGGCAACATCATGCAAAGGGCAGTCTTCCACATTTCCACCAATAACTTAAAAAGGCCCCAGAAGATTCTGATAAAATTTTATGAGAATGTTGATCATGGCAGAAAAAAAGTAATTCCATATTGATGGTGATCCCAATAATGATGCGGACGAAGTAAATCTTTAAAAGATTTGGATTTGTTTAAATTGTGCAATAAGGCAGTTTTCCGCATTTTCCACAGTAACGTAATGAGTTCCTGAAAGATTTGGATGAAATTCTTTGGGAATATTGATCACGGAACAACGAAGAAGCGATTAGATTTTGATGGTGACCCGTATATGTTACAGATCCAGGAATTCTTTCAAGGATTTGGATTTGTTTATACCAGGAGATGGGGTAGTTTTCACATTTAGTTTCAAAACTAAAAAAAAACTTCTTAACATATTTTGATGAAACTATGAGGGAATGTTAGTCATGTCGAAAGGAAGAAGATATAAGACTCTGGTGGTGATCCAAATCAATATATTGATCCAGGAATACTTTTTAAAATATTTGTTAACATTGCAGGTTAGGGCAGTTTTTCACATTTATGCTAAAAACTTGGCTAACGATGTCAGGAATACCTTGGCAGTTTGAGGATTTCAGTTTGTTTGAAGGAGTTTACTTACTTGTATATTTGGAGTATTTTAAATAATACTTATTGTATTTTTAGTTGTCTTTTGGTTACTGCACTGGTATCATGAATATACAGTATTAAGATATTTTATTTCCTCAATTGAAATGTAACCTTTTTTTCCTCATCATGTGACCTGAATTGATCATGTGACTGGTCCTTAATTGCAGCCGTAATGACTGAAATATGATTGTGTGATTTTAGGTCTATAGCCCTGATGAAATGAAGGCTTCTTACTGTTAATCCCTTTGAGTGCTTCAGAACTTTTTAATGCCTTGGCTTAGTTTGTGCTCTTGGATAAAATACATCAACTCTACCTAGTTGATGTATTTTTCATGCTAGGACCACCTGGTCTTTGCCCACCTTTTGTAAGCTTTGAGTTTTACTGCAAAACTAATCGCTTTTTTCAGAGCATTTTGCATTTCCAAGCATATTCAAGATAACTACAGACATTTTAAATAAAACATTTAACTAATGGTAGTTATACCTATGAAGAATTTAAGATGAAAAATATCTAAAGTCTGGTCTTTTCACTCTTCTGAAACTCTTTAGATAAGATGTAGGTCTTTGTTAGTCACTATACAAAAGATTTAACTTGTAGCTAATGCATCACTGTCTAATTTCTTTCTCCCTCTCTCCTTTGCTCACAGGTATCCAGGAGTTTCCAGACAATATAAAGTGCTGTAAAGGCCTGTCTGTGGTGGAGGCCAGTGTCAACCCAATCACAAAGTACGACTCTCACACACAACAATTCACAGTTACACATCTAACACAAATGATCACAGCTGAAGTTGAGCATATATTTGAACACAAACTTAGCTATAAGACAATAACAATAACACCATTGTTGTGTGTAACGCATTACAGTAACGTAACTACTTTTTCAGATAAAAAGTAAAGTAAGTCACTACTACTGAAAATGTGGTAACGAAACGTAGTTCCTTTTTTAATTTGGCATAACGTCACTTTTCCCATGGACAGATCTGACACCGATGCTGCCTTCTCAGCTAACTATGTGATTTTGCAAAGGCTTTAGAAAAAGATAAGCTTAAAAGTTGCATTTACTTCACATTTTTGGTGAAATTGAACAAAGAAGTTTTGGTATATTAACTGAGGTGTATGGGGAACACTGCATGTCCCGTGCAATTGAGCTTGAATGGTACAACAGATTTTGTGAAGGCATAGAGGACTTCCAAGATAACGACTCCTGAAAACATTCAACAAATGAACAAATTGTTCTAAATTCAGAATGCACAGTATTGTTGTTTTTTTTCCAATATGCCGATAATCCCAAACTCATCTCAGAAACTGATTTTTGGGTCAAGAGCACAAAGTCTCTGCCTAACTTTGATTGACATGTTGATGTCATGGTTACATTCATTTCATGTCATCCATCCATTTTCATGGGCAATTTTCAGGGTCAAAATATGGGCAAAACCTTTATACAATGTTTAAATGTGTAACAACACTGGTCAAATATTGACAAATATTATGCATCCCTTTGACTCAGTTTAAGAATGAAGCAGAAATGGTTTCCGTTGATGAAGAGACAGTTCAGTTCAGCACAATTAAGCAAGTCCAAACTGAAGACCATGTTGATATTTTCTTTGACATTAAGGGGGTCATGGGTTCCAGAGGGGTTCATCAGTGAATCAACATGATTACAAACTGGTTTGAGAAGAACTGAGAGAAAAGTCTGAACCTGCCAATCCTCCATCTCACACTGCGCTCTCGGTAAAGCAGTTTCTGTCCCGAAAACAAATCACAGTGCTTGATCGCCCTCCCTCTTCACCTGATCGAACACTCTGTGACTTTCTCCTTTTTCCTGAGATCAAATCTGAGCTCAGAGGAACACATTTGGGGTCAGAAGTTAAGAGAAGAACCACAGAGGATCTGAGCTCAGATTTTTCTACTGATATAAGCAACCAGGTCAATAAGAACAAGCCCAAAACAATAAACATCAAGGATAGAGAAATCAACATAAAGCGTGTTTTGATTTTCATTTATATTACATTTCAGTTTCACAGTGACATTTTTTTTCTTATTTAGCTCTTAATTTCCTTATTAATCATCCTTTTGTTTGGAATTGGAGCATGCTTTTCTTTATACAGAAGTGAAGGGAGGGGCTAATGTTATTTATAACTCTGGTATCACTAAACAGTCTGTCTAACTTTGACCTTTGTACCCAAACAGACATAGTCAGGCTTTTATCTAAGTTTTACGTTGATCCTCTACAGCTTTATTTTGGTGAAAACAGTAAAAAATACATTAGAAATAAATTAAATTCTGACTATAAGGATTTCTTTTTGGTGGAAACATCATTATTGGCCCTCTTTTTACAGTAAAATTTACATTTGTGTTTGGAGTGGGACAACATCGTTTGTGTAACTTCTGAATTGAGTTTTTATTGGTAGTAGAGCATGAATCAGATCCCTCCTGAGTTTGGGAGCACAACTAGCCCAAATGAGTAACTGCACCTGGATATTTACCAGCAGCTTCTCAAAAAAGAAGCCCTAAGTCGCTTATAATAAGCAGACCTGGCAACTATGGCTCTGAGACAACTGTCTGAAGAAGACCTGATCAGTGAAAACCTGAATGCAGCGGCGTGTTGATGCAGAAGGAAAATACACTGAACAATATTTAAGTTAAATAAACTGGATTACAGCATTAGTCTTGTTTTTTCATAGCCGCACCTCGTGTACTATTCTTCAAAACCTAACCTTGGCAACGTTATTACCAGGTATGAATTTTCTGCCGTAACGTGTTGCTGTTGTTCACCGTTCTGCTCTGAATCTATTCAAGCATCAGGTGATGTTCCAGTAATTGCTGCTTTCCTGTCTGCAGAGGAATGTCCAAGTCCAAAAGGACTGAGACACACAGCGCTGCAGACAGAAACACATCTTTTACTCTGTGTATGTGAGTGTAGGCGATGACTCATCTGCAATCTAACAGCGGTTAACTCTTTCTGCGGGGTTGTTATGGGAACACTGTCAGTGTTTCGATGCATGGAGGGCCTTCAAGGACAAACATCATCTCTTCCTCATTCTTATTCTCTCCTCTTCTTATTGTCTTTCTTTATCTTCCAGACTCCCAGATGGTTTCACGCAGCTCCTGAATCTGACCCAGCTCTTCTTAAACGATGCCTTTCTGGAGTATCTGCCCGCTAACTTTGGCAGGTAAAGTGATGCATGTTGAGGCTTTGCGGCCTCTTGAAGCACCGTGGTATCCTAATTCAGAGAAACTAGCTTTGATTTTACAACCAAGACAATTCAAGATTGTTTATAAAGAATATTTCAGAGCCATCTGTAAAAAAATGATTCTTTACAATAATCTTGAACTTCCTGGTTCAAAGTGAGACAACAAGACACCGAACATTATGACAAAGAAAAGGAGACGCACACAGTTAGTTAGCCAAAGTTAGCTGGATCAGATCATTCAGTTATGTACAAGCAGAGCAGGAGGATCGATTTACTGACAGACTTCACCAACACAGCAAGCTATTAACAATATCAATATTAATATTAACAATATCAATTTGAAATCAAAATTATTTCTGATAATATTTTTATTGTCTATGAATATTTAGATTTCAAATTTTGTATAAAATTGCATTGGGTGTTTTTAGTAATCTGAAAAAAAAAAGCTCTTGACATGGTTGACCACAAACATTTACTGACAAAGCTGGAGGACTATGGGATGAGAGGCGTAGCACATAAATGACGAAGTAATTGTCTGAGAAACAGATGTCATTAAACAAATAAACAATATCAAGTCTGATTCATTGAAAGTTATGTGTGGTGTCCCACAAGGGTCAATGCTGGGCCCTAAGTTATTCATATTGTACACAAATGATATTTGTAGGTGTCCAAACTGTTGAATTTTGTTTTGTTTGCTGTAATACCAACCTGTTTTGTTGCAGTCGAAACCACAAAAAGCTTTTGGACACAGCAGGGACTGAAATGGAAAATTTGACCCAGTGGTTTATCATGAACAAATTGTCTTTAAATGTGAACAAAATAGAGAAAAGTATGGCAAAATATGTGGTATTTAGACATCAGAAAGACATTAATCAGGCACAAATTATGATAGATTATATCAAAAATGAAAGAATGTATGAAAACAAATTCTTTTGAGTTGTTGTACACCCCAAATTATTCTGGAGACCACATGTTCTGTATATTTAATCCAAAATATCCAGGACATTTGCAATTTTAAACAAAAGGAAAGATAGATTTAATCAGAATTATTTACTTATTTTGTATAACTCCCTCATTCTTCCAGTATGTCACTTCCTGATGAATAAACCAATCACTAACCCAATATTCCTGCTTCAAAAGAGAGCAACACATGCAACTGTAGCTAATTTCCTTTATTTTTACTTTTTCCACCCTATTATTTTTACTACTGTTATTATTATGATTATTTTCATTTTGTATATATGAAAAAGAATCTGTATTTGTATGTTTCTGTATGAGTACACAGATTTGTATGTATGTGTGTGTGAATATGTATAGATATTTTTTTTTATTAGATTTTTTTTTTTTCTGTTTGCTGTTTTGATGTATAACAGTGTCACTTAGCAGAGCTGTTTTGTCCCTTATACACTTAAAAATTATGAAAAAATGTTTTAAAAGAGAGCAAGCAGAAGCTTCAACAGAACTGATTATCGAGAACCAACAAAATAAGTATTTATACACTCACAGGCAGTCAAACAGAATGATATGGTAGATTTTAAAATTCATCAATGATGTACAAAGTGTGTCTAAATGTTTCCACGCTGTGTACAGAGGTTGTTTTAAGTCAGTATGAACTGAGAGGAAAATGTATGATCACAAAACAAAATTCAGAACAAAAAGTAAGAGCGCATTGAAAAGAGTTATAAAATAAATAAATATATCAATTAAAGAAGGCTGTAAATGGGAAAATTTTAGCCTCAATTTGAAGGAGCAAGACTTTAATGAAGGTATTTTTTTCTGTAAAATGACTTTTTTCAACTTTATCAGACATTTTACTGAATGTCCTGCACTTCATTTAATATATCTGAGTTGTTTTTAAAAAGAAGCAAACCTGATAAGCCTTAGGCGAGAACATTTATTGGCTTTGGTTTTATCCTCAGAGAATCTTTTATATCTCGAACAAGTTTTGATCTTTTAATTTGAATGCTAATCACTCTATCTCCCTAATCACTTCTCCCTTCTCCCATCAACATTGTGAGTTATTACTATTTTCTCTGGGCCAGGGCCGTCATGCTCTATCTATATATTAATGAATGTGGTCTATATGATGTGTGTGAATTTATATGTCATGTTTTTGGGTTTTTTTTTCTTACCTCCTCTACATTAAGAATGTCCTGAATAAATGTAGCATATATTACAATAATAAGATATTAAATAATAGCGCCTGTTATGATTGTATATATTGATCCTTAAATCATTTACAAAATGGATTGCAAAAGAGAGGGCATAGAGAAGGGAGATCTGATTTGCTGTAATGCCTATAAAGAGCTGATTTATGTTTTAAATGTGATTTTGATTTTGCTAATATCTGATATGCCAATATTTCTGAACACATTGTTGCCAATACTAGTATTTTTCATCAAGAGCACAAAGTTTTAACTTTCTGAAACTCTCTATGAGAGTCTATTTCTCTGAGGAACAGATGTAAAACAAGAAAAAAATAAAATTTAACTTTTGAAAAAAATGAAACTCTTGATTTTTAAATATACCCATGCATTGATGACAAGGTGAACATTATGGTAGATTTGTGTATTTTGCTGATTATACAGACAATATATGGGACATATTTGGCCGATAGGTCAGCTGTAAATATCAGCAAAAATTTCAATAGTGGCCAGTGAAGATATTCAACTTTTTTAGCCCATATCTGCCAATGCCAGTATCCTGCAGACAATATTGTTCATCTCTAAAGTGTGTGCTACATCTCTTAATTATGTATAACTTTATCAAAGGGGTATTTCAGCATTCAGTAATTTGAAAATAAAAATTAAAAGAAAAAATGAAACTGAAATTTCAATGTTAGTTTTTGAATAAAAAAAAATAATAATAAAAACACGCCAGAACACGGCCAAAAGTTTGAAGCCGAAAAAATAAGATCTGAAAGTGAAAAAAAAGAAATCTGAAACCAAAAAGATGAGATTTGAATCTGAAAATATTAATCTTGCAACTGACAAAAATGACACATCACATGTTGAAATATAATTCAGAGTAAAAAATGAAATTGAATATTTTATTAAAATAAAAACTGAAAAAACGTACACTTATTTTTAATTCAATTTAGTGTTTTTATTTCTTTTTTATTTAAGAATAAACATTGAAATTTCAGTTTCACATTAATTTTATTCAATCTTTTTCTTATTTTCAAATTACAACACTTTTGTCCTGGATTTAGCTCCATATTTATAGAACCCAACTTCAGAAATACTGAACTATCCCTTCAAGGCTGACACCAGCTCTTGAGTTCAGTGCTGCCGTTTTTTACTTAAAATGCAATGAAACAAACAGGTGGATTTAATTTTCTCTGTTTTCTCTGTAGACTCTCCAAACTACGGATCCTGGAGCTCAGAGAGAACCACCTGAAAACCATGCCAAAGTAAGTCGACTCTGCCAAATGTGTTTTTCTAGAAAGCATGGAAAAATCATTTTCCTCTTGACGCATCGCCTGATATGAGCCCGACGCACACACACACACACACACACTCATGCAGACAGATGCCTCGTGATATCATGGCGTGTACGCTCGCTCTCCCAGGTGTCCAGATTAAATCTATATTTATCCCTGGCAGGTGTTCATGAATCCTGATGAAAAGTGTTTCTTTAACCGTTTTAGATATTGTTCTGTTTGACTTGATGTGGCCAAATTTATCCCTGTGTTCACGCTGGCCCCATTGGAGACTGATCTCACAGCTGTATAAAGGATTACAGTCACAAATGATGGAGAAAGAGCGCCTTGTATTACTGCCAGGACAATTCCAACTTCTCTGTCATGTGCCTCTTTCTGTCCTGTGTTTTAACTGTGTGCAGGTTTCAGATAAGTGTGTCCAAAGCCAAACAAAAGGAACTATTTGTCCCACTAACACACTGGCATGCTTATTGGTAATCCTGTTCAAGCTTACATGCAAAACTTCTCATTGTGGACTTTCACTGCATTTCATGGCAAATTCTCCACTGAATCCCCAAACTGCGAAACATATGGTCAGTTCTCGCTTTACTTAAGCATAGATGAGTGTAGCATTGGAAATATGTCACACATTTGTGCAGCGGCCGAAGTTAAAGGGACAGTTTGGATTTATAAGCCACAGTCACAAAGCTCAGCTCTCTCTTTGTGCAGAGAAAGTCAGCACAGAAGCTAGGGCTTTACATTGCTGCAGATGGTGCCAAAGACTCAGCAAAAACAAGCCACAAAAGCAGCACAGGAGGATTAAATGCTGTGAACAGTTCATTTATAATGACTTACTTTTCTTCTACCAAGCCACTTTCTTTTGGCACTACTTCCATTTGTGATATTTAATCACAAAACCAAGGAGCTGATCATTAACTTTAGGCAGAACAATGATATGCCAGAAGAAAGCATCGTTCACAATCAAAAGGTTGAAATTGTTGACTCTTACAAATATCTTGGCTCTGTGTTTGACTCGCAGCTTAAATTCGATGTAAACACTGAGCTGATCGCCAAACGGGGTCAACAAAGAATTCATTTAATGCAGAAGCTAAATTCTTTTAATGTCTGTGAAATAATTTTGCAAAATTTTTACCATTCTTTTGTTGAAAGCCTTTTAACACTTTCCTATACCTGCTGGTATAATGGCCTGTCTGTGAAAGACAAGAACAGCTTAAACGACATCATCAACGTGTGCTCCAGAATTACTGGAGCTCACCAGAGGGACTTGGGCTCAATCTTAGAGGAACAAGAAGCTGAAAAGTAAAAAGAATTATCAACAACCAGATCATGTTCTGTCAAATGAATTTTCTCTTATGCCTTCAGGCAGACGTTATAAAGTGCCCCAAAGGAAAAATAATCACTACTCAACGTCCCTGCTATTACTCTCCAAAACACAGACCACACCCATTTTAAATGGCTTTTATTTAGAGGACATTGTTTATTGCCTGTCTTATTTATTTATTTTGTTATCATTATTTTTATTTTATTACTGTTTTTACAGTTTTTACATTGTCTTGTTTTCACCTCACTTGCTTTTATCTTATCTTGTTTTATCTTGCTCTACGATTTGTAAAAGTAGGATACTTATAATGTTGGGACATCTCCCTCTGTCCAATGCTTATATATGTTTCCTTGATAGATTGACTGATTATTTCTTTGTGCTGTTGACTGACTGTATGCATGAATGTACACTGGAAAGCTACAAATGAATTGTCCCTTGTGGGATAAATAAAGTCGTCTGAACTGAACTGAACTGAACTAATCATCTGTGAGTATCAATCACCCTGTGCACTACAAGTATTCTGTAATACTCAACTATCCTGTGCAATACATATATATGTTTTTTTGTTAAAATGTATCCTTTTTTCTTATCTATTTGTATACAGTTTCAATTGCTCTGTCCTGTAGGATTTTTATCTTATATATATATATATATATATTTTGTACCTAAACTTTAATGATAACAATATTATTCTTTACTTCTATTTTTTACTTAACTCTCTGTGTGCCCTGAAAAAGGAGAGGCTCTCCAATGTTATTTGGATTTTGTATATTGACAATAAAGGGCATTATATCCTATTCTATTCTATTATCATACACAGCACAGCCGACTTGTGCTTCCAGCAGCAGTGTATTGATCAAATACAGTTTGACTTAACTGGCAAGACCACCTGTATTACTACATCGCAAATAAAGTTTAATAAAATACATGAATGTTTAAGGATCATCCTGCTGACAAAGAACAGTAATTTTGATCAGGTGTGTTATTCTAGCACAGTTTATATACTATACTATACTTTGGGCGCTGCTTGAGTGGCAGCCGGTTGCAGCAGCTCCTGCTCGTTTGAGTGTTTCCTTTGTTTTTTAGTTACTTTTAGTTACTTTTAGTTACTTTTTGTAAGTTATCTTTTACTTATTTTGCAAATTTCCCCGTGTGGGACGAATAAAGGTTTATTCTATTCTATTCTATTTACCTCCACAGATGTATTTGTCAGAATATTGTAATTTAATCCATGCACACGGGTAAAATTCAGACGTTAAAAGAACAAACAAAGAAATTAAAACAGTAAAACTGTGTTGGTTTCTGGGGGTGTAGAGATGAAGTGACTTTTTGCAGAGAGGCGTTATAAAGTCTGATAACCACAGGCAGGAAAAACCTCCAGTGGTGTATCAATTTTGCTTAAAACTTTAAATATGTTCATAAGTTCATCACAATAATATAATCTGTGTTTTCTTTCTTCTCAGGTCCATCCACAGACTGACACAGTTGGAGAGGTTGGATCTGGGTAGCAATGAATTCTCTGACCTGGTGAGGACACCATTTTGTTTAAAATAAGGTCTTTGTTTGTTTTAGCTGGAGTCATTTCTGATCACTAGAAGCTCTACTGCTTATTAAATAACATCATGTATGAGTGTATTTCCACTTTACTGCTCGAGAGAAGCAGAGCGGTAACAAAGGTGGAATACAAACAGAAACTAGAGACCACCTTTACTGTTGTCTACAAAAATCTGTCATTCTTTTTGATACTTGAGGTGCAAGGACAGCTGGTAGAGACAGGATATGAAAGGAAGGGGAAATAGCTGTGGATGGTAGAAAATGGCTACAGCCTCTGCCTATGAGATGCACAAATAATCAAACACGTGGCTGAGAAGACCCCCAAATTTCAAAGATTTTTGCCAGAATCCTATTTTCTGTTTAACCAAACATTATGAGTGCAGATTGTAAAATACAAATATACAAAATGGGTTGCTGAGCACTTTTTATTGGATAACAGACTTGCAGAGTGAAAGCACTAATGTGACTGTGTGTGGAGCTGTTATGCTGCGTTCTAGTTGTACTGGGAAGTCGGGATTTCCGATTTCTGAGTGGGAAATTTCATCTGGAACACCACAGAAGTCGGAATTTCCTACTGGAAAGCCGGGGGATCCTCACCATTTCCAAGTTGGCAATCCTTAGCTCTCTATGAAAAATGTATGAGAGTGGAAAAAATGAAACAAAACACAGCTTTATTCTGCATTAATATGTTGCACGAAACATCAGTGCAAGTAAACAGCAGGTTTCTTAACGCTGTGGGTGCAACACTGAAACACAAAATGAATACCACAAGAGTCAGAGCTACATGTAGATTTGTTCATAACAAATGCCACAAGTTAAATAAAGTTTTGTACCTTACTCTAAATGTACAAAGCCAAGCTTTTTCTATTAAGCCTTTTTAATATGCTTAATTTAATCCAAGAATGAAATGCTTTACACTAATTTGGTTGCCTTTCCTCACAGATGACTTTCTTGTTGCTTTTCTTTAAAATGAACCTTAATTAGCACATAAGTACAGAACATCCACTTATTTAAAAAAGAGCCTAACTATTGGTTGCTGTGTATAATTATGACAGATTGTAGTTCCTGATTGCTACAAAAAGTCCTGTTGTTTGCTAATTAAATTAGATATAACGGACTGATGATATTCACCGATCAGGCCTAACATCATGACCACTGACAGGTGAATAACACACCTGCTAGTAGGTGGGATATATTCAGTAGCATGTGAACATTTTGACCTCAAAGTTGATGTTAGAAGCAAAAAATGGGCGAGTGTGAGGATCTGAGAGAGTATGGCGAGTGCCAAGACTGGGTCAGAGCATCTCCAAAACTGCAGCTCCTGTGAGGTGTTCCTGGTCTGCAGAGGTCAGGATCTATCTGAAGTGGTCTAAGGAAGGAACAGTGGTGAACCAGCTGCAGGGTCATGCTCGGCTAAGGCTGGCTGTAGGCTGGCCCGTGTGGTCCGCTCCAACAGATATCGGGCTGTACAGCTGCAGACCAGTCTGGGCGGCAGGTGGTCCTAATGGCTATGCCTGAGTTTGATTTTAGTTTTGATTTTTGATGCAGCTTTCAGTAATTACGGCTCATATCTGTCATATCTGTCAATCTTTATTTGTATAGCAAACAAACTCTTAATTTTATGGATACACATATATGCATAGATACATAAATACATATATAAAATACACATATATATAATGAAACGCATACATACATTCAAAACCCAGCATGAATCCATCATGGTGGCAAGAAAAAAACCTGTTTAGCGGTAGGAAATCTTGAAATCTTATGTTTCTTTTACTTTGTTTTAGGTGACTCTAGTTTTATATTTGTCCGTGTTAACATTTTAACATGTTTTATTGAATCATATATTTAAGTAGAGCTGGGCGATATGGCTAAAAAATAAAATCTCTGATTTTTTTCCAGAAAAATTAATTCATGATGTCAATCGATTTTTTCCCGTTTTTAAAAAAACTTCATGTGAAACAAAAGTCACATGAATCAATTTTTGCCTTTATGTTATAAATATATTCCAAAACTGAACAGAATGTCCCTCTTAAAGTTAAATTGCGGGCTGTGATTTTGTCATAAAATGTTGATTATGTAGTTTGAATGTAGGCATGTTTAGTTTAGTTTAGGACTTTATTTCATTCTGTCATTAAATAAAACATTCAGCATGAACAAAAAAGTCTCCAACATGTGAAATAAAAGGAGCAGAAAGAAGAAAAATCACATAGAATCTGCCTTCCTCTCAAAAGATATTAATTAACTAAACACACAATAAAAATTAACAAGAGCTGCAGGCCAACATGCCTTTTTTCATTTCATTTTTTCTTATTTTCAGAAACAACAAACAAATATAGGACCACATGTTTTGTCTACGTAAACACTGAAAGCTGAACTATTTTCACAGATATTACTGATTAATATTTAATCTAATTTAAAAAAAACAAATACCAGCCTAAACGTGTGTTTGTGCAAAACCTGACAGGTCCTCCCATTACGTAAACTTTACATTTTCAGTGTTTATATTTTTAAACATTGCAAAAAAATTACAAAATGAGTCAGAGCAAGTCAAGAAAAAAATCTCGATTTTTGATTTTTAAATCTATATATTTTCCAGCCCTATAAGTCCTGTTTGTTTTTTCATTGTTACCAAACAATCTTTTATTATTTATTACAATTTTATGATTTATTTCTGTTTTATTTTTCGCTTTTATCTCCAGTGTACGCTCGCTCTCACAAACACAGTTCTGTTAAATCAAGGTTTTTATTTATTTATTTATTTCTTAAGTTTGTTTTTCACATATTTTCTCTCATTTGTACTCTGTCAGTGCTAAGTTTTTTGTGCTACATATGCTGTATGAAAAGTGCTGTACAATTAAAGTTTGATTGATTGTTTCAGCTTAGAACAGCCAACTTTGTAAGTGTTGTCAGTACAGTAGCTTTTGCAAATACAAAAATGTCTTCAATATTGTCTATTGTTTTTTTTGTTTTTTTTACATTTTTTTTTTCATTCTCATCAGATCTTTATTAAACAAATTGAGTTCACACAGTCACTGATTCATTTGGCTGATAGTCACAAGATCATAGTCACTTATCGATTCAAGTCACCAATCTTGTTTCCATTTAGTTTTGCAGATTTCAGGTTGACGTCTAAAAGAAAATGTTCTCAGGCTGTTTGACGATGAGATTTGTTTCTGTGCAGTGACAACAACACATTGTTTGAATGTTTGAAGTCTGGGCTTCATTCATCTGTTTATCTTTACAAAAATATCTGCCATTGTTGATGCTGTGTTGGTCCATCACACACACCACAAGCACTCAAATACTTGAACCTCTCCCTCCTGTCACGGTGAATCTGTGGCCTAAGGTGCTCTAGAAACTCTGCTGTGATGGTGAGGAGGGAAAGCCCCCCACTGCCTTATGATTACACCTTACTAATCATAATTAAAATTGTACAGACATAACTCGGTTTCTGATTGGTCCTATCTAGTTTTAGAATTAATTTCAGTCATTAGATTTATGGTTGTATGAATGAATGAATGAATTTTATTTCGAACATGTGCCCAAAGAAATAAAAATAGAGAAATACCATTCACATACAAAGAAAAAAAGAAATAACATATTTATACACGTTGGAAAGGGAATAGGAAGAAGTAAACATATTCTGCTTTCACACCAATGCAAATGTATCATAAACACGTGGACAAAATTGTTGGTTCATTTCTGTTAAAGAAGGAAATATAAATAACTAAAATATTAAGTTAAGGGTACCATCATTTTTGTTCCAGGCCAGTTTCATTATTTTGTTTTTTAGAATGATTCTGTTTTACCACAATTCAAAAGCAGTGTCTGATTTTCGTTGGTTATTTTTCAGTAATTTTTTATTTATTATTTCTTTTGTCAGTTTCAAGTTATTTCAGTGAACATTGTGGGTTTTTCCTTCTTTAACGGAAGGGAACCAACAATTTTGTCCACATGTGTACATATGTACACTACAAAACATATAAGCCATATAAATAAAACAATTATGTGATATTTAATAAAAACACATGTATACATATAACATATCAGTACCAATATAGACATAATATACATATACTATATAAACATCTATATAAATATAATTTGTATAACATGTACATACTTATAATGTAAATAAGTGTGATATCTAATATCTATACACTCTATAACAAATACTAATATATTTCAACATAGTAATTTTTATGATTTATTTATTTATTTCCCCCATCACTCTCATAGATAACACACTTCCTCTTCCATATACTTGTTATATAAACAGTTTTTGGTACAGATTTATGTTTGTATGTTTATGAGTTTCCTCTGCGCCCGGGGAACACTGCTTTAAGGGCTGTGATGTGCACTGAGATAAACACACATCCTCAAATCTCACACATTAACTGCAAACCCTGCTTTTGGGGAATCCTCTTCAGGCTGTGTCAAGGTCAGTTTAGCCTCCCAGCCTTCAGTTGGGCCCCGAAGCGTTTTCGATGGAGGGAGGGGCTCGGAAAGGATCTGACATGGGGGTCAGACAGGAAGTCAGCAATGACAGGAGCGGCCAGTCTGTGTGGTCTTCCTGCCAAGAGAGAGAGAGAAAGCACGGAGGGACAGATTGCCAGTCTCCTCCACTCTGCCAAAAATGAAATAATTTGCTCTATTTATGCCAGGGATTTGGTCTGAGGATGCACTTAAGTTGTTTTTCTTTGGGTGTGTGCATGTTCACAGCTAACTGTGTCTTTTTTTAGATGAATAATTCAGCTGTTTTAAAGCCATAAACCTGTGTTTTTGCTGTCTTATGTGTGGTTTTTATGCTTAAAATGATTTTTGTTTTGTTTTAGCCGGAGGTTTTGGAGCAGATCCACAACCTGAAAGAGCTGTGGCTGGATAACAACTCGATACAGTCTATACCAGGGGTAAAGACCGAGAACAAGCACATTTCATTGGGATTTCTGGTACATTTTCTCCCTTTGAATTCATTTATTCCTGTATCCCTGCAGTGGATAGGAAAACTACGTCAGTTGCGGTACTTGGACCTAGCTAAGAACCGTATCGAGTCGCTGGACACGGATGTTTCAGGCTGTGAGTCCTTAGAAGACCTGCTGCTGTCCTCCAACATGCTGCAGCATCTCCCTGACAGTATAGGTAAACACACAAACACAAACATGCACGCACACAAACAGAATCAGAGGCCTCTTCATCTCTTACACAGTGCAGACTCCTCAGTTTGTTGTGTTTGGCTCCATAACTATTCATCTCCGCAAACATGAAATCTTTCAAATCACGTCACATGTGATTAGAGGTGTTTCCAAAAAGGGCAAAGTCATCTATTCAAACAGCAGGACACAGAAGTTTCTGCAAATTCTAATCAGATTGGAATAAATTTTGCTTTTGTTTGGGACTGTGTTCAGACACTGATTATTATTCATTTGGCATTTGAGAAACAGATTGTTATACAGGCGGAGGGACAAAGGGAAACTACGCTCTGACGACAGATTCATGTGTCATCATGTTCAATTTCACCAACAAACTTTAAACCTGCTCTAAAGCTGGAATTCAAGGAGGCTACGTTTTCATTTAAGGCCATGTTAGTACATAACCAGCTCTATAGAAAACACAACTACGGAGCATTGTTAGCTGATTTCTAAGCAAAATATCTGGATCCTCATCCATCAAAATTGATTTCTTCTCTGAAAGTTTCATGTGAAACACTCCCATTTCCAAACAAACAGACTTTCTTCAGATGAAACCTGTAACAATGAAGTAGGGCTGGGAAATATATCAATTAAATCGATAAAATTCTAATCATTTTTTTTAAGATTTAAAAACTGAAAATTGATTTTTTTCTTCTTGACTTACACCTATTCTAATTGTAAGTTGTTGCAACGTTTGAAAATACAAATACAGAAAATTTACAGTTTTCTTTGTGGTAGGCCTTGTCAGGTTTGCACAAGCAGGTTTTTAGGCTTGTGTTTGTGTTTTAAATGAGATTAAATATTGATCAGAGAGTTTCATGTTAATGAACTGTGAAAACAGCTCAGAATTCAGTGTTCATGTAGACAAACCTGCCTATGAAAAAACAGCATGCAACGTAACTATTAGAGGGAAATTCTGTTCAGTTTCAGAATATTTTTTACAACATAAAAGCAAAATTGATTCTTGTATTTTTGTGTCACTTGGAGGTTTTTTCCTAGAGAGGGAAAAAATTCAATTAAAATCGTAAATTGAGTTTTGTGAAAAAAAAATCTGGGATTTTATTTGTAGGCGATATCGACCAGCTCTAAAATGGAGTCTCCTCTGACCTTGTCACCTGACACACCAGACAGACCATTCAAATTTAATATATTTCACTAGTCCATCTGGGAAAACAGCCCATGGAAAGTGTTTGGGAATGGGCAGAACCTTCCAAAGCAAATCCAGCAGGTGATTGGCAGATTGTTCTGTCAATCAAATTCATTCCCAACCAATCAGATAGTATAGTGGAGAGAGGCATTACTACTGCATTGTAATGTACAAAATCTGTGCCACTTCATAGATCAATCTCACTGCCTTCAGTGTTGATATTTGTTTTTCATTTAATGAAATGATAAAACTGTTACTGAGCTGTTAGCATCTATGCTAATCTCTGCACACGCAGTCACTTCATATGTAGCTTCCATCTCTTCCTGCTCTAAAGGACGCTGATCAGGCCGTCTCACTTTGAGTGGCTCTGCCTGACAGCAGACATTGAATCAAGTGGATCCAGCTGCACTGCAGTGTTACTTACCTCGGGCATATCTGGCTAATCACTGCCCTGAATTTACTCCTCTGGCCAGGTCCATAACACAACATCTGAAGACTTCAGCTGCTCGCCTTGATCGGATCTTTAGATTAGTAATAATGGGTAAATTTTATTTCTTACGGGTGAAGAGTCAGTTGCTCATTCCTGCCAGCCTCTGCTGATGGGAGGCTGGCAGAAATGTAACCATACCATCATAATTCTGCACTTCATCACATTTCTGTGCCCCCACTCCTCTCACTGTACTGAGAGCATGTTTATGAAAAGCCGAAAACTACCTCCGATTGTTGTTGTGAAAACGTCTCAGATTTAAACTCTGTTGTTATCCTGACGAAAGCCAGAAACACCATTTCAATGACTCTGTATGTAATGCACGGACAAAGAATTGACAAATAAAAGCCTTGAATCCTCGGAAATCCTTGAATAAGAGAGCACAGACAGTATAAAGACAGATGATTCATGTGTTTTCAGAGAAGTTTTTGTCTCTTATTCTGTCATTAATGGAAACACAAAGTCTCAGTCGCCCCCGGTGCTCCCACTTTCTCTCTCAGTTTAATTCAGTTCAGTTCAGGAAGCTGTATTGGCATGAAAATTGCCAACGTTGCCAAAGGCATCACATAAAATATGTAAGATATGGGTTTTGTTTTGGCGGAGTGGTGAACAACCAGGCACGGCCCATTTACATGTTCCTGCTGGTCCAGGTTTCAATCCGAGCGTCCTCCCCCTACTCTCTCTCCCTCGCCCCCTTTCACAAGCCTATCCACTGTCTCTCTCTCTCCTATCAATAAAGGCACAAAATGCCCAAAAACTAATCTTAAAAAAGTGAGATATTATTACATTTATATGTAATTATAGATATTTTAAAAAATATGCTTTAGTTAAAAAATGATATATTTAGATAATAAAATGTGCTCTTGAATATTTAAAAATGATTCAGTTATTTATTGATTAAGTACTATCTCTGTCTTGTAATGGCAAAATTAACCAAAACGCTGTATTTAAGGAAAAAGGAGGAGGCAATCTTTCAATAATTCTCTCTTTTAATTAACTTGTTATTATGTTCTAGTCCACCATATGGTGAAAAAATTCAAACTTAATAGCTAACTACTAATAAAATACAACTCTTTGCATTTATTTGAATCTCACTCCAAGACAATAGAAAAGACCATTTTGGTGTTTATACACAGTGATGACGTATTTTGTGGGCTGAGCCGAAGTGGTGGCATAAACTTTACTTGGTGTAGTCAATGCACATCATGGAGATCTGGACCCACTGGAAACTTTCTTTCGTGATTTTAATCTTTTGTCAGCAGAAGTGAAATTGTTTTACAGTGACAGGCTAACCTTTAGTAATGTGGGAAGAGTTTTTATCTGTACTCTTCATCGGCTCCGTGGATCAACCATCAACTTACAGAACAAAGTTGTAGTTTGTAGTGAGTAATCTTCAATGATGATAATGGAGAATATCCAAAATCCAAAATTAGGAAGTTTTATGTAAAATAAATTAGATTAGATTAGATTAGATTAGGTGGAACTTTATTAATGTCTTGGGAAGACTCCCTCAGGGAAATTATGATTCCAGCAGCAGCATTATATAGCAGTGCATTGTCAAAAAATAAAAAAAGCACACATGATAAATAAAAATAGAGACATGGCTGCTGCTCCTTCCTATCCTCAGTCTTCCTATTCCTCCTCCTCCCAAACAGTGAGGTGTTGTACCATCTGATGGCCTGAGAGACAAAAGAGGTTTTCAGTCTGTCATTATTTTAGAAGTTCATCATGTAGTAAAATCTTTACTGATATTTGTTTTATAAAAGCCAAACAATGTATTGCTTGCTCATTGACGTCAGACGCACCTTGTGTCACAGAGCAATGATTAAGGGGAATGACCTTTTATTTTGCTTTAGAGAAGGGAAGCTACACAACCAAGAACATACTTGACAAGTTTTGGAAAATATGGAATATTTCCTATAATTTTATTGAGAATGACAATATGAATGTTGATGGTTGGATGGATGACAAATAGGACTGAGTTGGGTTTTACTTACTTACTTACTTGTTTATTTTTTTAATCTTTCTTTCAATAATAAGATTTTATTATTATAATAATTATAATAATAATAATAATAATAATTATTATTATTATTGTTATTTATTTATGTATTATTTTTATGTGCCTAACGCTTTAATGCCTGAAAACACAAAGTAAAGCCAGAAAATTTTAATTTTTTGGAGCTGAAATGTTTATTTCAATTTCTACTGAAAACCTTAAAAAGATTTTTAAAAATCCATAAAATTTAACATTTATATTTTTTGTATCTCATTTGATACATTAGGTGTTTTTGACAACTGGTAATCCATTTGAGGACATTTTTATCATTTATCTGATTGTATTCAGATTTTTTTTAGTAATTTGTTTATCATGTTGGTTAGATAGAGGTATCAGAAAAGCATGTATCAAATATGAAAAAGCTGTTAAAGGGCTAATTGTGCTGTTCTGTACTGTTCTGTTTGTTAAATAAAAAAATGCATAATAAACAAATGTTTGAAAAAAAAATTTCATTATATGACAGCCTTGGAAAAGTGTTCATATTTTGTTTTTATGCTGTTTAGGAATGTTGAAGAAGCTAACCACGTTGAAGGTAGACGACAACCAGCTGACCTCACTGCCTAACAGCATCGGGAGGTAAGAGACCGTCGTGAACACACAGAGAAAAACGAAATCTAAAGCCATAAACTAGCCTGTCAGACATTCATTTAGTTTATCTTAGGTGGGTTATTGTTTTCCTTGTACATTGCTGTTGGTTGTTGTTATGATTGGCTCACGATTGGGGCGTTCTGTGTGTTGTTTGCTGCGTTGCCGTGGCAATAGTGCGAAGCCAAAGCATGGGTGAGTAACATTAGCTTACTGAACCCAGGGGTGCGTTCAGAGACTGGCAGATGTTGAATGTTTTATAGATACAAAGACAAAAGTGCACAGCCACAGCTTTGGAGAATTACATGCAAACATAAACCAGATAGATGTATTGTTATTTTTTATTGGATTTTTTTTCACATTTGGACGAAATGTCACACTAAAATCCTCATAGTGATTTAAAAAAACTGGCTCAGATGAATCAATTGAGACAGAAATGATTGCATGTAAAGAGATTCAGTCATTGATTCCAATCATTATAATCCATCACAGTCCAGATTTAATGAAAGACAAATCTGAATACAGTGGTTGAATCGTTGCCTCACAGTTTTGAGTCAAATAATTTTATCTCTATAATTCTTAAGAGATTGATCATTAGCACACTAATATACCAACCAGAACTGTGTAATACTCTCAGCTATTCAAACAAAAAGTACATTTTCCAAAGTAAAATAAATCTGTTCTGATTCTGACAATAAGAAATCAGTTCATCTGTGATGGATGCTAAGACTGCACCAGTATCATTTTTACTTTCTCCCTATATTTCAGGACTGTAATGTTGCTCTTTGCAACATACTTGTATCTGAACACTGAAAACATTTTGTCTTCCTGAACAAACTCCTGGTTTTAGCTTCAATAAGTAGACCTGTAGATCCACTGCTTTCCCTCTGGTTGAACCAAAAGCTCCTTGAAAGCTCCTGTTCTTACCCTTTAAAGGACCTCTCCTACATTTTGTTGTTTTCATGTCTTACCTCACTCCCTAGTCCATGACAAGCAGATAGACATCATTCTTTTGACTGTGTGTGCAGTAACAAGGAAGAGACAGGGAGAGCTCGCCCACCGCTACTTAGCTAAGCTCAAACACTGGGAGTCAATGGGTAGTGTTAGCCTGCCTCTGTCTACAGTCATCAGATAAACTCTTCAGCAACTTTGAACAGTTCTTTGTGCTTGTTGTGACTCGTTTTTTACCCCTTTATGTTACGCTATCTATTATTATATTCATATTATCTTCTTCTACTCCTAAACAGAGGCTTTGTTTTGTTGACCTACTTCTGCAATGATTCATGCTAGAGATGTGATGTTCATGAACGAGTCGAGTCTTTTGAACAGCTCTTTTAAGTAAAGGATGAGAACAGATTAGCTGTTGTGAGTGAGCTGTTCATTTCTTAAATTTGCATGCAATTTGCATTTAATAATGGCTCACAAACACACATGTGCCAATCGGTTCTCATCGGTCACTTAAAAGAGCTGTTAAAAAGACTCGGCTTGTTCACGAACGTCACATCTCTCACCAAAACCACCACAGAAGCAGGTCAACAAAACAAAGCCTCTGTTTAGGAGTAGAAGAAGATAATAAAAGATAACTTAACATAAGGAGTCACAACAAGCACACAGGACCATGAAGAGTTGATGAAGAGTTTATCTGATGACTGTAGGCAGAGGCAGGCTAACACTACCCATTGACTCCCAGTGTTTGAGCTAATCTAGCTAACAGTGGGCGAGCTTTGACCCTGCTACTGGAAGCACAGTCTAAAGAATGGTGTCTACCTGCTTGTCATGGACTCAGGAGTGAGGCAAGACATGAAAACAACGAAAATGTTGGAGTGGTCCTTTAAATTTGTAAGTCTTGCTTTTAACTTTGTAAGGGGCTATAGTGTTGTTATTATTTCAGGTGTAAATGAACATTATATCCCCCCCCCCCAGCTGCATAAATGATTGTTTATAGATACTCTTGGTATGTATTTCATCATTACATACATGAAGGGAATGGTTGATGAGATATGTTTCTTTACTTTCACTGTATTATGCTGTTATATACTGAGTCCTTAAACTTTAAAAACAATAACTTTAAATCTGAAATGCACTGAAAGATAATGATGTAGACGCTCTGTAAGTTCATGACTTATTTTAAATATCCTGAATATAAACAGGTGCAGGTAAAATTAATACTGGATGAGCTAATTTTTGTAAATTCATTAAAAAAAGTGAAACTTTCACAGATTCTAGTATCGTTACACTTAAAGTGAAATATTTGGGGTCATTTCTTGTTCTTGTCAGAACAAGAAACAAAGTCAAACTAAAATAATACAACAACTAACTGTATATGCCCATCAAATAAACTGAATACATAAAAGAACATATGCAGAAGACAGAATGAAGCAAAAACCTACCGAGTCCTCTCTCTTCCTTACAAATCAGATCATAATACTGCAATAAAATTCTAATTCTTCTTTATCAGCTTTCATTATTCCTAGAAACAACCCAAAATATATACATGGGTGGTATCCCTGTTTTCAGTGGCGAACACATGGGAAATTAAATGCTGTGATGCAGAAATTAATGCCTTTGCAGGTTTCTGGTGTTCCCACACTTTAAATGTCGTGTGGTGAGCGTCATTTTGTCAAAAATTTTGCCTTCTCCAAACCATTTCAACATGATTGACATAGTGTAGTACTTTTCTAGCAATGTTGTCCTTGGCTTGAAGTTCACCTCTCCTTCCCTCAGCTCCACTTTTTCTTGCACTTTTGCCTGCAGCAAGTTACAAAAAAGAAAGGAAATTTTGCCTACGCTAGAAGATATAATAAAGTCAAAGCAATCACAGCATGAACAGCCATCATTTTCTATGCTTCTTTTTCCTTCTCAGGGTCTGATTTACATCTTCATAAAGGACTAAGCTCCAGTTACATTTTTCAGCTTTGTGCAGTTTGTTTTTCTTTTGAGTCGGAATGAAGAGATGATCCATCAGCATCTTCTCTGTGCTGCTTAGAGGGTTATTCTGGTCTTGACCAAGGGCCTACCCAATGGTAGCCTGGGCCAACCGGGGCCATCTGAAATCTGATTGGTCACCCCAAAATCTTTTACAAAGAGATATTGTTTAACTTATTGACCCCTTGATGGAAACTATGGAAACTATGATGGAGGCTGTATTTCTTTAATGATTTTCAATGATCAAGGATATCTTAAGTACATTGAATCATTTGTACTAACATTAATACACTTAAGGTAGGTTCATCAGTATGGCCCAGTCATCTTCACTTTTTTTTGTTTGTGGCTCTTGGTGAACAAAGTTTGGACACCCCTGGCTTATATTTTCCCTCTTTTCCAACTTGCTCTCCCTGGCAACCCAAACAGACTGACTGTAGTAAGTAAGCGTAACCACCATGTGGACTCTGACTTCCTCTTCGTTTGTTTTGGCGAGTGGTCACCAGTGTTAAAGCCACACTGGAGCAGGGTAACTACCCCTCTATAAATCACACTGACCGCCAGCTTCTGCGTATGAATTATCATGTGCTTTATTGAACAAATACACCCAAACCTTATCATCGTCATCCTTAATGTAAGATTTATCCCATTTTGAGATCCAGCTCTACTCTCAGCTCATCAGTTTTGTAGGTTTGGTGTCTCTCATCTTCTTCTTAACAACACCCCTTAGATTTCCTTTGTCTGGCCAGTCCAGCACATTTATACAGCAGCGTTTATTTTGTTGACTCATTGTTTTCGTCATAGTTTTTGTCAACAACCTTTTTTCCCCTAATGAAAACTAGTCAGTAACTAATAAAAACAAGTGCACATGGACAAAAACTAAATGAACTGACATTTTCATCAACAAATAAAAACTAGACTAAATGTTTGATGGAGACTTAATCCAATCAGACCTAATTTGGTCATGTACAAAGTAGGAACAAGCTAGGAATGTATCCAATCACAGCTACTTTGGTTGTGTGGAAAGGTTGGATGAGTTAAGAGGGACATCCACTGCCTTAGCTTGGTGGTGGTGGGATAAGTTGTGGAGCGATCCAATCAGAGCTCCTCTCTTTATGAATTGATATATTCATGTAGAGCAGGTTCACTGTTTGTTGTCAGTTCTGGTATTGTAACTGAGATGCTCTGCCAGGTAGCCTAAATAAAGGTGACTGCATTTCACACAAAAGTTCAATTTGTTTCTGTTCATTTATACATTCAGACTTTACTAGCATTCAGTAAAAGGTTATTAGATGCTTCATTTTATCAAAGTGTAAAACATGACTTCAGAAATTCAAAGAAACATAAAAACACCTTACCCTTTACACGTCATATTTTAGTCGACCAAATTTACAGTAGATTTCATCGACTAAAATGTTGTGAAATTTCATCGACTAAAACTTGAGTAAAATTAAAACAATTTAAATGACTGAACTATGACTAAAACCAAAAGATATTTAGGCAAAAGACTTAAGTTAAATTAAAAAGTCAAAAGTGTCAAAATCAACACTATGGCACAGTGGTCTACAAAACTTTACAAGTAGTTTTTTTTTGTGGTCTTTTACATCTTATCAGGTAAGTCCTGATTGAAAAGGCTTGAACTATTTCACTTTATGTTATTAATCCAGGATTTATGAAAGTTTCACTTTTTAAATGAATTACAAGAACAATGAATTTCTCATAAAATTGAAAGATTTTAGATTGAAAGAGGTAAGGCTGAGTGCATTCCTGCACATTTTGACTGAAACTCAAACAGCTTGATATCAATGTTTTCAGTGTTTAATGCCCCTTTTCCACTGCATCGTATGGACAACCTTGTCTCTGCGTCTCCTAGAACTGCTCTGTTTTGGTTTTCCACTGACAAACTTCTGGATGGTACCTGCTTCTTGGCACTTCCCTGGTTATCACCAGAGCCTAGGTTTCAAATACACAATCTCCTAACATTCACTGAGTATATAACAGAAATAATGTTACTACACTTGTATCTTCTTGATGATAAAAACATTGACAAGACTCTTTATGACATTTCTATGTTGTATATCCAGAGAGCAGATACTATTGAAAGTGGAAAACAAAATAGAGAAACTATCAGTTCCAGGGAAGCGGAGTCAAGTGGAGTTGATGCCATGCTGTGTGGAAAAATGGCACAAGTTTCTTATAGGCACTGTAGCATTGAGGTTGAAAACCAAGCAGAATAGCTCTTAGATTACTCTTATTTTGAAGGAGTTTTGAATTTAGAAACTTGTGTCTGATGGTGGCTTTAGAATTAAGAACTAATGGCAGAACTGTTTAATGGCAACACTTGAAGGAACAGTTTTTGGCTTGTTGAAGTGGGTTGGCTTGATTGCCACTAAATCACCCAGCTAGCTTTGTCCTGGAAGAAGAGAAAGCCGGGTATTGATGCTGGGCGAGTTGTAGCAGTAAATGGTGCCTCCAAAAGCCTTGTAATTAACCCATGTTTAGGGTAAAACTACACAAAAAACAATGTTGGCTCAACGAGATGCTATTCTTCGACAAAGCCGCTGTGATTGGAACTTTTGTATGAGGACGTAGGGCTTATGTATCCCTCCGCCATCAGCTGGTCAGGTCGTCAGAAGACACAACAAACATTCATTTCACAAAATCATGGTTTTTGACTTGAGTGATCATGACATGCCATTGGTCCTGAGCACAAAAGGATATATTTATGAACTGGAATACGGGGAGGAAGAGCTTTTGCAGATGGAGTCACAGGTAGAAAGAGCAACAGTGAACAGTTGTGTAAAGTGAGGAGCAGGACTGATCACAAAAACAGGAAGAATTGACTAGAATAGAAAAGCCTTTATTGTCATTGCACGCAGTACATACAACATTTATCTTAACAGTCTACTGTCAGTGCAGAAAAATAAAAGAAACATATTTAAAAAAGAATACATTGTGCACTCATCCAACTGTTTAAGATTATAAATACAAGTAAATAATATAAATATTGCACTGTTGCCCACAGTACTGATTGCACATTTGTGGCCACTCCACTTGCTAGTGGAAGGATATGTAGGCTATATGCTAGAATAGAATACAATAGAATAAACCCTCATTTGTCCCAGATGGGGAAATTTGCAGTGTTACAACAGCAAAGGGAACAGCAATGATAAATAAAAAATAGACTAAGTATAAAAAACAGTATGTGCATTATTATAGAAATAAAGACTAGAAATATAAAACTAAAAAAGACACTATAAGAGTTATATTTTTTTGTCGAGGAATAGTGAAAGACTTCAAAACATCTAACTGTAGCTTCTTGTTGAGCCAACACCATTTTTAAGCAGTTTTACCCTAAATGTGAGGTAATTATGAGGCTTTTGGTTGCACCATTGACTTCTATATATCACCTAACAACCCCAGCTATGTCCCACCACAGATAAAGCTAGCCCAGTGCTTTATCAGCATTTATATTTACTAATGCCATGGGCCTCAAGCAACCCGAACTATCCCTTTAAAGGAAGCATTACAGAGCTGTTTAACACTTGGCTCTGGATTTTGCAATTAAAACTTGAGCTATATATTTTAAAGGGAGAAGAAAGAGGCTTGTCCCATCCATAGTATTGCTACAAACAATTCACCAAGAAAAAATAAACCAGTTGAGATTAATTCGCCTTAAATCTTAAGATTCCTCTCATCTTCTCTGCCTTGTCAGTCCATATGGAGGTCCAGATGGCCCCGGTCCATTGGGAATAATAGCAGACTAATGCAATGTTAACAGTGACAGTACATTAATGTAAAATTGTTGTCTCATTAGCATTAGCCTGCTGTTAGCGTGCTGCTAGGCCGGCAGTGGCAGGGGTTCAGGGTTGTGTAGAGGGCCTGTCGTGGGTGTTTCTGTGAATCGTGGCTGAGAGGAGAAAATGAGATCCTGGATGAAGAATTTCAGAAATTAAAGCCAAATTAAAGACACTTAAGACTAAATGAATGTTTTTGTGAAGCAAACTCAGATTAACTGTTTGAGGGAGGCTTAATTTATTGATCTGATGATTTAATAATTAAATGATTCTTCAATTTGATGATCTTTATTTCCTCTCAGCACTCTCTTCTTCCTCTGAGGATTAGGCTGGTGTCATTCTGAATTTGTCTTATTGTCTACAAACCCTACAAAAAAAATCAAAACTAACTCTGTTTGTCCTTCTGTCAATGCGTCTTTTCTTTGTCACTGCACTTTTTTAACCCTTGGGTACCATACAGCTGCTGTAAAAACATATCAAATAAATATTTTTTTTATTTTTTTTGCTCAACTCTTTATCAAGCTTTGTCCTGATGAAAACTCATACATTTTTAAAATTGATTTTAACCCTTTAAATACCAATTACATAGGTGATGTCACTGATTTGTTGGAAAGAACACACGAAATGACAGATTTTTAATATAAAAAAATATCTGAGGTTGGAGATTTTTACGTACTATCACACTCTTGAATATGTCAAAGATAGTTAAAATATTGGCCTTGATGCAATTTTAGTTTTTGCGCTGCATCAGATTATGTTTTTCCACCCTTCGGTCCTGTTTTGGCTGTTAAAAGCCACTAACGTTGGCTGCTGTATAAACATATCAAATAAATATTTTTTTCAATTTTTTTCCTCAAACCTGTTTATCAAACTCAGCCCTGATGAAAAATGTTGAATATTTTTAAAATGTATGGATTTTAACCCTTTAAATGCCAATTCCATAAGTGATGTCACTGATTTGGTGAAAAAAAACCTACAAAAAGACCAATTTTAAATATAACAAAATGATCAGAGGCTGGAGATTTTTTTACATGCTATCACACTCTTGGATTTGTCAAAGATTAGTAAAAACATTGGCTTTGATGCATTATTATTTTTTTGCACAGCATTAGATTTTAATTTTAACACCCATTGACTCCCAATATAACCATGTATTTTGCTACCAAATCAGTGACATCACCTATGAAACTGGCATTTAAAGGGTTAAAATTCCTTCGTTTTTAACATTCAGTATTTTTGATCAGGGCTGACCTTGATGAAGAGATTTGAGCAAAAAAAAGGAAAAAAAATGTTTACATGATTTTTTCAACAGCAGCTAAATTTCGTGGCTGTTAACAGCCACAACAGGACGATAGGGTAGTAAATTTGTCCACAGTGTATTTTTGACCTTTTAAAATTTTTGAAGTGTAATTAAGGTTCCTCACCAAAAACTATTTCACTCTCTTAAATAGAGTGAAAGTTACGGTCAAATAAGTCGTAAATATTACCCCCTAGTGGCTGCAAACACGTGGAGACCCAGGGGTTAACCATGCATGAACCTTTTTAGAAGAAGCTTACGCGGGCACTCATAACGATCCTTGACAGCAGGAAAACTCACTCTTGGTTTTGTGTTTTTTTAGAGGGTTTTTGACGACAGGAATACTGAAGAGTGGCACCACCCTCACCCTTTAAAGCCTGTGTAGTAGTTTAAGGTTGCAGCAGAGATTTTGCAGCTTGCAGAGTGATTATTTTTCTTTTTTTCTGTCATTTCCTCTGCATCTCCCCTCTGTCTGCCTCTGTTCCTCTCGCTTAGCCTGTCTCTGTTGGAGGAGTTGGACGTTAGTTGTAACGAGTTGGAGTCGTTGCCGCCCACAGTCGGCTACCTGCACAGTCTGAGGACCTTCGCTGCTGACGAGAACTTCCTCACAGAGCTGCCCAGGGAGGTAAGAGCATCAACAGCCTGTCTGTCCTTTTTTTATTTACATAACTTAGAACCATATTTATATATATTTTTTCATTTCTAAGAAATTATGTTTAACTCTATTGGCTGGAAAGAGTTATGGAGCAAACCCAGATCTTTTTATTACCTCCACCAAAGGGGTTATATGTTTGCTGGCATTTGTCTGATTGTCTGTTGGCAGGATAACTCAAATAATTATGAATGAATTTTGATGAATATTTTTGTATTTTCTAAACAGAAATGGGATGGTAATGTGTCATTGTCTATTGAAGGATCTGCTATTGAAAGGGTGTATTACTTCAGATTTTTGGGTGTAATTACAGATGAAAACCTCACAAGGAAAACTCATGTAGATTATGTTAAAACTAAGGTGTCAAAGAATATTTTTGTTATGAACAAAGTGAAACACATCTTAGACCACAAGACAATGCGAATTTTGTATTGCTTGCCTATTTTGCCTTACTTTAGTTATTGTGTTGAAATTTGGTGGAATATGTGTACAATAAATATCAAGCCATTGTTTATTTTACAGAAAAGAGCAATTATAAATAAAGTGGAGGCAAGTGAACACACCAACAACCTTTTTATCAAGTCAGGATTAATTAAACTTAAAGACATTGTCGAGTTACAGACTTTATTAGGTATGTTCAAGGTAAAATGCCGAACATCGCCAGAAAATATACATTTTTTTGCTTTTACCTCAGAAAATAAGGATCATAGAAGGAAATTTGATTTTAAATATCCATTCGCACGTACTACTCTAAACAAATGTGTATTTCAATGTGTGGTGTCAAATTATGGAATTCTTTAACAATTGACTTAAAAGCCTGTACCAATATTCATCAGTTCAAGAGAATGTAAAACAACAAAATGATAAGAAAATATGAAATTGATAGGTAAAAGATCTTCTGTTGCTTTGTATGTAATTGTCGTTGATGGTGAGTTGTTGTGTATGTTTTTTTTTTGTTTGTTTTGTTTTTTCCCTGCTTTTCCAATAAGCAGTAGTTGTTAAATATCTGAGGGACAGACCATCTAATTATTTCTTGTTTTATTATTTTGAGAAAGGGGCTGGAAATTATTATGTGAACTTTTGTTTTCATGACATGGAATAAAAAAATGCTAAAAACAAACATGTAAGGGGATGATTGTAATTGCATGGTACAAGGAAAACCAGATTATGTACTGTATATATGTGCATCACTACCTTTGATTTTATTTTTTGGAATTTCACTTTTTATTGAGAAGTTTTATTTCTAACACATTTCCTCCACATGTCTATTACTCATTTCTATATTTTAACTTATATATTTATATATGTAGCTGTACATGTGTATATGAAAACAAACCAAAAGAGATAATAATAAGAAAAGTATAAATAAAGGCCATCACCCAATCCCAGTAGTTCCCCCTCAGTCCACTAGTAGTAGCTTGAACCAGTATCTTAGATTTGTTTCCTCATTGCCGGGATCTCGTCACAGCCAGGACGGTGGGCATGTCCCAGTCATATTTAACCCTTTGACTTCCAAACTAAGAAATACATTTGCAACAAATGATTTGTTGATTAAATTGTTTTCCTTCCTCTTCATTTAGCAACATCAAATTACCCAATCGGGAAAGCAAATATGTTGGACAACCGGCTGGTTGGCTTTCCTGTTACGGGTTATCCTGGGCATGAATGGATTTCTTTAATTTCTGCACTAAAATTTTTCGAGAGCAAAATTTAGATATTTAGCGGTTAACCCAGTTTTCTGAGGAATCATAGATATATTTTTTATCATCAAATTTATTTACTTTAACTAAATTATGATTGTTAGAGGATCTGGAGATAAAAAAATATTTTTTATTGCTCCGATGTATGCTTTTACTGTTAGATTTCAGAGAATTATATTCATGTAAAGCAGGCCAGCCAGTGGATGCATATTGGTGTTACAAACACTATTCAGAGAGGTGAATAAGGAAAAAGAAAAAATTTAAATACAGTGGTAAGGCGGCAAAAAGTCAACCACACGGTTACAATGCCAGTTAAAGGAGAAAAAAATATTTCAGTATAAATATTTCCCAATATCGTTCAGCCCAACCCTGAACTCTTCCTCCACAGGACGGTGAAGAACATCACATCGAGCTGCTGAAGGTCTTTGACTCTGAAGCAGTCTGACCTGGTCTCTGATGTGTGTTTCAGATCGGTAACTGTAAGAACGTGACGGTTATGTCTCTGCGCTCCAACAAACTGGAGTTTCTTCCTGACGAGATCGGACAGATGACCAAACTACGAGTCCTGAACCTCAGCGACAACAGGTACACACACACACAAGCACACAAATACACACCAAACTCACACTCTCAGATAATCAAAGTATGACTCAGACGTGACAATAGACACACACATCCAGCACTTTCTTTCTCAATGGCCGCTCTGGCTCTTAAGCCGCTCTCACGGCCCACAGTTGCCATGGGAATGGGTGAGTGTGTTGCCATGGTGACGTGCTCTGCAGGCTGTACAGTGCGTGGGCAGACGAAACATCTCTCTTTCCCTCTGTCTCTCTCTCAGGTTAAAGAATCTACCGTATACCTTCACCAAGCTGAAGGACCTGGCAGCTCTGTGGCTCTCTGACAATCAGGTATCTCCCTCTCTCTCCTCACGCCTCCAGTGAGCTGCACAAACACAGCCGCTGCGTGAATTTATACATATTAATCAGTTAGCAAAGCCATTACTCAAACTCAAAACAGGCTATTTATAGTTCAGGTTCTGCTCGGTGCAAGTTCCTCCGCATCAATTTTCCGTTTGATTTGCTGCAACTGCTGTTTGATTTTGCGATAATTCTTTATTATTGGATTGAGTTTAGCGTTGAACTCAGTGAAGCAGAGGTCTGCCCTCAGGACTCACTCCCACCTCCTATATGACAGTCATAAACCCTCATATCTGGAAATTTCTACCACTTTTCCACCAAACTGATGGCACATGAAAAGGAAGAGATGTCTTTTCAAGTGCTTTTTGTTAGCCACCTTTTGCCTCAAGCCTAAAATGAGCAATCAAAGTGAAACTACTGAAGGTCTGATTAGGTTTCAAGTTTGTTACTTAAACTTCATTCACACATTCAAAAAACCCTGAAGTTATCTGGACATTACCTGTGTGAGCCGAGTTCTTCATCCGGACTTTATCAGTGTCATTTCATCGTACCCTCCCTAGTATTTCATCCATGTGAAGTTGAGGTGAGCCGAAGTGCGAACGCAGCAGTGAATAATCAGGCTAATTAACTGAGTTCAAGAGCAGAGGGCTGATGACATCATCCTGTGCAACTGGCAAAGGGAGACTTGACAGGATGGATCAGGTTTATTTGACTGTAATGGTGCGTTCCAGTTGAAATAGATAATACAAATTCTGCACTTTTCAGGTGAATTAATGTGTTTCACTGTTTCTTACCACTGATAGAATTACTTTACGTTGTTCACTGCCACTCAGTGAGTGAAACTGCCAGGTGTGGCAGAAATTGTGACATCAGTACGTACTCTCTATAGTTTGGTCAGATTTAAAGCCCTTCCCGGGTTGGGAAAAACATGCTCATTAGGTTAATTGGTCACTCTAAATTGCCCTTAGGTGTGAGTGTGAGCGTGAATGGTTGTCTGTCTCTATGTTGCCCTGCAATCGACTGGCGACCAGTTCAGGGTGTACCCCGCCTCTCGCCCAATGACAGCTGGGATAGGCTCCAGCCCCCCCCCCGCAACCCCGAAAGGGATAGTCGGTATAGGAAATGAATGGATGTTTTGATTGTTTTTGTTGTTGTTATAACAAAAGTGTTGTTGGTGTTGGCTATTGAAAATCAACTGGATGTGATGTCAGACCATCTTTCCTTTTTTTATTGTTCAAGTAGGGGCAGACAAATATAAGAAACTTTTCTTCTTGCTGCCCCTTCCCAATCATGGAAGTGTTGATTTGAAAATGTGTATATATATATATATATATATATATATATATATATATATATATATATATATATATATATATATATATATATATATATATATACATATATATATATATATAAAAATATATATATATATATATTCTGTTGTCCAAGTTCATGTAAGGAACAAATCAATCAGTCAATCAATCATCTTTATTTGTATAGCACTTTTCATACATCTTGTAGCCCAAAGTGCTTTACATAAAAACAAAGAAATTAAATAAAATAAATGTATAAAAAACATAGAAAATTGAATACAATGAAAAATACAAAACTCCAACCACCCTCACAATCCACATACAGCACGCACACTCACTTACACACACACAAAGACACAGAAAACAGAATTAGAGGACTGAGGAAACGCTATCTTGAGATAAAATGAGGAAACACAGGACCTAAAACTAAAATGACAATAAAAAATCATGAAAAGAAATTTGATTAAAAAAAAAATACTATAGAAAAATAAATAAATAAGTACACAAAATTTTAAATAATAAAATGATAAATGAGATTACCAAACACCAAATGCATAATAAAATCTACTGAAGTAGGATAGTGGAAAGGAATAAAATTCCGAACGATAAATCTGAGCTGAAATTGAGAATTAAAACAGATTGAGAGGGTTAAAATAAATAAATAAACAAGACTGAATAACAATAGTAAATATAATCAGCTAAAAGCCAGACTAAAAGGTAGGTCTTGAGTTTGCTTTTAGAAATATGAACAGTTGAAGCTGCCCTCTGGTCTTCAGGCAGACTGTTCCACAAACTGGGGCCATAATGATGGAAAGAAGCTTCGCCATATGTTTTAGAAATACAGTCACTTACTTAACTAACTAATCATTTTCAAATGTGGAATAACTTGGAGGGTTGATGGTGGTTGAGGGTTGTACTGGGAAATTTCAACTGGAATGCCCCCTGAAGTCTGAATTCCCAGTCGGAAAGTCGGGGAATCTTCACCACCCCCAAGCTTTTTTTTTTTAATTATTATTTTTTTATTTTGTATTTTTTATTTTTATTCATCTCAAACTTAAAAACAAAATAAAACAAAAAACAATCAACAATTAGTCAAGGCAACATAACACATATGTACACTGGACATCTGTATATGTCCAAAACTAAACTTATACATGTAAAAACATAAACATATATGTCACACAATACCCTGTTTGAGCAGGGGACAGAATGAAGCTAAGAGCTTATCTAGTCCTGCCCCTTCCTTACAAATCAGATCCATTACAGAAACAGAACATACTAACAATAATAATATTTATTATTATTATTAATTAATAATTTGCAAGCACCTCAGAAAAATATTAATGCATATATTAGATATATATCTATACAGATCTATACATCATACACATATTATATGTAGTATATACACACATTTAAATATCATCTGTAATGTTTGCATGAATACTTATTTAAATGCACACTCTTGTATTCATAATCATATGCCTCCTAATTAAGTATATATAAGCAATAAGCTTCTCCACAAAATATCTGTTCTAAAGTAAAATTTTATGTTAGGTTATGTTTATATTAACTTGACAATCACAGATCGCTGCCTTGGGGGTAATGGTGCGTTCCAGTTGATCGTCTATTTCACGGAGTGTGCTGCGTAATGGTGACCCTCCTCCACCACTTGTGTTTTTTCTATTGTACTATATTTTTGTTTTAATTAATTATTTTATTTAATTTGTTTTATTTAATTTCTACTTAGTGGTCAACATTTTCTTTGTAAATAAAGTGGATTAGATTGGAACATCTGGAAACCCATTTCACTGGATTATTACATAGTAATTAGTCTGTTTTGTCATATAACCATGAATCTTTAAAAGGCTTTTTTTTCTGACAAATTATTCATAAAGCAACACTGAATTTTTGGGGATGCCATGTCAAATTAGAATCAGTGTCATATCTGTTTGAAATGAATGTTTATCTATTAAAAATGATTTGCAGATTGTTACCAAGTACTCGCTTCTCCCTGTCAATGAGACAGAATTTAATTCAGATTAAGCTCCGAAGTTTATTTGTTGTGTATTAAATGCTCTTAATCAGCCAGCATCATTTTCATTAATAAGAGTTTGATGTGGTTTTGATGAAGATGCAGATTTAAAACACGATCAGTGTGCGTCCCCTGTAGAATACTGTGTAATAACGTCTCTGTTTCCGTCTGTGTTTGCAGTCCAAGGCTCTGATCCCCCTGCAGACCGAAGCTCACCCTGAAACCAAACAGAAGGTTTTGACCAACTACATGTTTCCTCAACAGCCGCGACATGATGAGGGTACAAACTCTGTGTGTTTACGTGTGTTTGTCCCATTATGTGAGGTACTAGCCTAAAAGGCCGGATCAGACAGTTCCCCAAACTCTGTCTTTGTTCTTTCTGGGGGCTTTCTGTCTACATGCAGCAGAGCAAACATAGTTAACTCAGAAAGTGGTATTTCGGGAGGCTAATGTCCACAGTTGATTCCTGAAATCAGTCGTGAAAAAGATGATACACAGGGTTTGTGTGTGGCCTTGACTATTACATAATCTTCCCCAGTGAATAACTTAATTATACATATATATACTCACAAAGACAGTGAACAATGTCATGACGGCAGACAGTGATTGGTTAGGATCACACTTGAATAGATGCCAATCTGTCACTCAAAACAGCACAAGATTTTTACAGCATAGTCCAGGGATGGGACACTTTGGTTATCAAGAATCTCCACATCAGTTTGTCCAGCGTGAAATTGTGAAAATTTGTAGAATATTCTCAATTTAAAAATTAGATTTATAATTTCATGAAAGAAAAGAATATAGCACTGACAGGAGATATTATGTCAACTTCCATGAATTTCAACTCAAATTCAGGTAGTAATACTTAATTCAATAAGGCAAACAAAGAATTAGAGCGAGTTTCAGCTACTATTTGAAACACTTGCATTTTTATTATATCTTTGTGATCATATAATGGATCTTTTTGGGGACTAATGTATTTGGGAAATCAAACTTTTGTCGATGCAAAAATGTCTTCAAGTCAAATTTAACCCAACCAAACTGTTTCTGATTCAGCCTTAAAGTGCAGAGTCATATTTAAGAAATTCTATATTTGTGGATCCATGGCAAAAAATCCATAATCATTTTTTTTGTTTCACATTTTCTTGATAAAGATGTAGCGGTGATGTTATTAGACCTCTAGTTTGACCTTAGTGTAAATGACAAATAGCCGTCTGTCTTATGGACCAATTGGATGTGCCCATTTTCTTCTTCTCCTGTTGTCTTGACAGTAGCGTTCAATCAGGAGCAGCCAAAGCTCAACAAGAAAAAAAAGATAATTATCTGCCAGTTTCTTACAAGTTTTTAAAAAAGTGTGGGTAAAGTGATGTGGCCCTTTGAAGCATTTGAGACAGAAATTGTGACCAAGAGTGGCACTCATATAGATATATTAGTGTCAACTCGCATATTACAAACTTATTTCTTTCCCTAAGGTTTGACAGAAACATTTTCAGATGTGAAATCACTCGCTCATAATAAATCTGAAGGTGATTTGTATTAAGCTCTGAGAGAATTCAGGTTTGAATTTTGTTTTATCTCTTTGGTCGTGTAATAGCATAAATATTCGGGTCGCCCACATTGACCTGAAACAAAACCATGTCTCCAGCTTGGTTTTTCTTGATAGGGTTGAGTTTTTATGTGCATCATTACAAAAAAAAATCCAGACGGACCAAAAAAAAAATGCCGTAAATGGATTGGAGTTGCAAAGGTTAATAGAAATGGTTACAGGCAATTGTAGCTCTTTTTTAACAGATATATTGCCATTTTTACTGACTGTGGCATATTTTATCATGTTTTCCTCACGTTTATACATTTTTTAATATTTCTTATCTACTAACAGGCCACACTGAGACAGTAGGAGGGCTGCATGTGGCCCCTGGGCCCCCAGTTGCCCACCACTGGCATAATCAAACCTGGTGCCATTGTCTAAAACAGGAAACATTACTGTCACAAAAGAGCTGAATCATTTGGCATGTGCAAATAAATGCTGCATTAGAAATGTAACTTTATGGCTCCAGAAGTTTTATATAGTCATTTTTAAATATAAATCAGATTAGAATCTGTATTTTCTGTGACAGACATCAGCAAAAATAATAAAACCTTCTGAATAAATTACTTAAACTCAGCACTTTACAGGTGAATTAAAATGTTTCACTGTTTCTTACCATCAATATCAATTGCTGGATGATGCTCTCTGTCACCCAGCTGGTTGAAGCGCCAGTCCATGCAAAGATTGTGATGTCAGTGCATACCCTCTCTACTGGATCAATCTTTAAGAAATCCTGATAGGCACGCTGAAAATGATGCGTTTGGATCAGCTTGAGGCTTGTTTGTACTGCAGTCTTAACTGGCATATGTCTTTACGTTTTCTCTATTATAACATTCATAATACAGTAGAAGCATTTGTTAAGTTCTTTGTCGAAGTGTTTTGTGCCTGATTGTGTGTTTCAAAAGCATAAAACTCAGCTTTCTAGCCCAGTCTAAATCCTGTGTTTGATTTTGTCCACGTGTTTGTTTTTACAGATTACCAGTCGGACAGTGACAGCTTTAACCCCACGCTCTGGGAGGAGCAGAGACAGCAGAGGATGACCGTGGCCTTCGACTTTGAGGACAAGAAAGAAGATGAAGACAACTCTGGGAAGGTCAAGGTCAGCTCTCTCTAGCTGTATCTCCCTCTCTCTCTCTCACTCCCTCTTTGTCTCTGGAGCGTGGAGCAGGATGAGGTCATTTGAGGCAGGCCGGGATTCAATACAAGTTCAGCAAAGACAGCATTAAAGGGCCGTCTGATGGAGCGCGTCCAACTCCTGAATGAGCCTGAACATCTTCAGGTTGAATCATCAGAGCAAAGAGTGAGAGTAAAGGCTAAAATAAACCATCGGATGGAAATATGTCATATGCTGTGGAGGTGGCAGAGAGAAGAGCATTTCTTACACTTCATCAGGTGATGAAGAAACATGTAGATTTAAAATATCTCATAACATCCTTATTTGACAGTGTTAATCCAATACAAGACTTCTACATTTTCTTAATTATTCACACACACGCAGCTAGTAAATGTTTCAAGCCTTTTTGGTTTTGATCTTGATGGTAATGGCAACAGCTGGTGAAATAAGAAAGAAATTAGTATCTCAAATTATCAGAATACAACCCAAGTCTAAAGCCACAGGTCTGGATTTCTCCCTGGTGGTGGGGAGTCAGTCTTTCCCACAAGCAAAGATTCAAGTGTTTTGAAGAGATTGACAGGCAGATTGATGCAGCACCTGCAGTGTTGCAGGCTTTTAACAGGACTGTTGTGGTGAAAAGGGGCCGAAGAGCAATGCTTTCAATTCTCCGTCTGCCCGTTTTCTCACTTTAACCTATTAACATGAGCCTTTTTTAATGACCAAAGGAATGTGATCGCAGAAACAAGTGGGTTAAATGAGATTCCTCAGGAGGGTGTCTGGGCTCAGCCGTTTGGTCTTTGCACACCAGGGGCGATGCAGATAAACAAAACAGACTGTGAATATTTCTGAGGTGACTTCCAATGCACCTTGCTAAGCTGGGAATAACACAATTGTGAATATTCTGAAAAACAGTCAAAACAGTCAAGTGAAAACTCCCTTATTTTCATATAATAGAACAGAAAAAGACAACAAAAGAGGAGAATTTTGTGACTTTCATCATTTAATTTATAAACTTTATTAATTGTTATTTTCATAATATACAAAACATGCTGATAAAATGAATGTCATGACATATACTGTAGGTTTCCTGTCCCCACCCCCACCCTCACCCTTCAAGAGGCAAATCATAGGGTATAAATACAAAACTAAAGGAAAATATAGTCTACCAAAATAAATATATACATACATTGCTTGAATAAATGAGTATGTAAACTGAAAGTCAAAGATTACATAGTCAGACAAAAAGAAGAAAGTAATAACAAATCATTTAATTTTGGAGCATAAACTACAGCAACGCTGCTTCAGGACCAAGCTATTCCCAGTGATACAGTCTTGATTATTCACTTGCTGTTCTTGTAATGCTGTCCGTCTCCATACATCATCTCAAAGGCGTAGTACGTAAAGTTCATCCATCAGGGAGCTTTCAATTTAACAAAACATTCACAAATTAGGATTTGAGGATGTTCAATAAAATTTTCCCTCCATAAGGTGTGTATGTTAAATGGAAAACCAGTGTTTCCGCTTTGTGGAAAATCTTGAGCATAATGAGAGAAATAAATGTTTTTCAAAGGACTTCTAGTTCAAGCTGTGAACTCGCAAAACATTCAGAAATGTTTGTTTGCTGTGTAATAAATGGACCTCATGGAGTGAAGTTCTGTTGTTCAGAGTCCTCAATTCTGAAAGAGAAGTAACACTGAAGGAAGAAGGAGACAGTGGATCTCCAGTAGACTTGTAAATGTCTCTTCATCGAAGGATGGACTTACAGGAGGAAGTTTGAGTCACAGAATGGAGGCAGGTAGAGATTAAAGGTGGGACAACACAGGTAAGCAGCACAAAATGTGAATGAGTTACAGAAACAGAACGCCAGCTGTAGCAGGTCCTGCTTACTTGTCCTGCAGCCTTTTACACATTACTTAGTTTTCATGGCAATGATAAGCAAGCCATGAAACAGAAAAAATAAGAATTATCCATCTTTGAAAACTTAAGGAAACATTTAAGATGATGTTGGTTTTCAATCAGTAAAATATAAAAGGTAGAATAAGTTGATTTGGTTAAAAAAAAGTCTGGTTTAACATACTTTACCCTGTAATTTTACTGCCTTTTTTCAAATAAAATAGGCAACTATGAAACAAAAACACTATCAAACAGCCACCATGTTGAGCTGACTGTGCCAATAAGTCCTTTCGTTTGTTAGATTTGGGCCTACCAGGTGGCAAACCTGGGAAAACTGTCCATGGTCTAAAAAACAGAAAACCCTCAATTTTGTCCAGTGAAATTACAATCCTGTTGTGGATTGACAAACTATAGATTCATACAAAACTGGCTATGTTCGGGTTATTCAAATGAAAAAACTGTTTTGTGTGCAACGGGTTCAAGACACCTGAAGGATCTCAAAGCAGAGCTGCTGCTCTCCTAAGCTGAAAGAAACCAGTTAAGGTGGGTCCGACCAATGATGCCTCCTGATCTGCTCCCTCTGGGTACATCCACCTGGGAGGAGACCCAGAGGTAGACCCAGAACCTGCTGAAAGGACTCTATATTCAGTTGGGCCTGGGGATGCCTCAGGGAAGTGTAAAATGTTGGAACGTCTGATTGACCTGCCGCACCTCCTGCTTCTGTGACTGAGCTGCAGATAAGCAGAAGAAGTGGATGGAACCCAAAACTATTAAAAAAGGGTTTATGATGCAGAAATGTCAGCCTTTTGTAAGATATGATTATTCATTCACCCAATACTTGCTCTGTGCTCCTTTTGCACAAATCATTTAATTAATACAGCGTGGCATGGAGACAGTCAGCCTGTGGCTCTGCGGAGGTCTCAAGAAGCTCTTTTGCTGTGATGGCGGTCTTTTGCTCCTCTGCATTGTTCAGTCAGATGTCTCACCTCCCTCCTGACAGTGCTTCACAGGTTTTCTATGAGGTTCAGGTCAGGCTGACCGGTTTTGGCATAAATACCAGCGTCTGAAAACCAGTTTCTGGTAACTTTGGCAATGTGGGCAGGTGCCAAGTCTTAAACCAATATCTCCATAAAGCTTGTCAGCAGCCAAAGGCATGAAGAGCTCTGAAATCCTGCGGCAGATGGCTGTGTTGACCCTGGACTTGATAAAACACGATGGACCAACAGCAGCAGATGATATGGAAGAGGTCCATCATGCTCTTTTCTGTCAGAAGTGGATTTTTCATTTCACTTCAGTGTTCATTTTGACAGCACTTTTTAATTTAGTTTTAGTCATAATTTAGTCATCTAAATTGTTTAACTAGTTTTCGTTGATGAAATTTCACAACATTTTAGTCGACCAAGTCTTCTGTAAATTTAGTCGACTAAAATCTGGAGTGTAAAGTATAAGGCATTTTTGATGTTCCCTTGAATTTCTGAAGAACTGACAACAAACAGTGAATGTGCTCTACATGAATATATCAATTCATAAAGAGAGGAGCTCTGATTGGATCGCTCCACAGTTTATCCCACCACCACCAACCAAAGTAGCTGTGATTGGATGTCCCTCTTAACTCATCCAACCTTTCCACACAACCAAAGTAGCTGTGATTGGACATATTCCTAACTTGTCCCTACTTTTTACATGACCAAATTAGGTCTGATTGGATTAAGTCTCTGTCAAACATTTTCGTCTAGTTTTTATCTGTTGAGGAAAATGTCAATTAATTTAGTTTTAGTTTTTGTCCATGTGCACTTGTTTTTATTAGTTTTTCATCATAGTTTTCGTCAGGACAACAAAGGTTGTTGACGAAAACTATGACAAAAATAATTAGTCAACAAAATGAAGACTGTTTCACTCGAGGCCCAGAGAAGTTTGTTTAAAGATTTGGAGTCTCATGTCATCTGCTGGTTCTGGTCCACTTTGACTAAACTTCTGATCTCTTGTTTTTGTGGTGATGAAGCTCCACTCAGGCCGACACACTTTTTTTGCACTCTAATGCATGTTCACTTTACGTGTGTGTCTTTGATTTGCATGTGTGCGCACCTTTCAACCCATTTCCATTGTTGTGTGAAGGTGGAGATTAACCTAAAGCGCTACCCAACACCTTACCCCGAGGACCTAAAGAACATGGTCAAGTCAGTGCAAAGCCTTGTGGGTAAAAGTGCACACGTGGGACACCCGCACCAACACCAGCACCAGCACCAACACCAACACCAGCACCAGCTGAGCACAGGCACTGCCACCTCGGCAGGAACCAACATGGAACACACACACCTCAGCAAAGAGCCGTACGAACCACCGTGGCCCCTGCCTCCTAAAGAGGTAGGAAACACGCACGCACGCACAGCCACCAGCATGCTCACAGTCACTAAACCAAACCACCACAGGACACCATGAAAGCAATGAAGGCTTAACCAAACACGAGATTAGTCTTTTTCAAATGGGACAGTCTCACCGAAGGGCTACAACGATGGGTTTGTTCAGTTACAAAGTTTGAGGGAGGCTGCAAACACCAACACAATCATATTTTGTGTTTCGATACAGCTACTGAATTAGCTTTAGGTCCTTTAACATAACTTTGTGAGGACTGGGACCTCGTGCGTGCAGACTGACCAGATAAATGACCGCAACATCCTGATCTGTCAACAACATACTTTTACTGACTTTACACAGCGGTGCAGTACAAAAATCTCCCAAACAAATGTTTGACAACTAAAATGTTTTTCAGTTTTTCTATAAAAACATCACAGAGAGCAAAATTACGATATTTAGCCGTTGGCTCAGTTGTCTGAGGAATTATAGATACATTTTTTTTATCGTCAAATTTATGTCCTTCAACTAAATTATGATTTTTAGAGGATCTGGAAATATGTGAAAAGATTTTTTCTTACACCACTGTTAGATTTCTGAGAAACTATGCAGCAACGATTTACTTCTGATTTTTTCTTGTTTTCAAACATTAATATTCATGCACAGCAGTGCCTCCTAGTGGATATATACTGGTGTTAGAAACACGATACAGAGAGTTCAATAATGAAAAACAGACAAAGATGGGCTTTCAGAGTTTTAAATACTGTGCCGGCAAAAAGTCAACCACACGGTTACAATGCCAGTCAAAGAGTTAATACAGTTATTGACATATGCATAATAGAAGCCTGTTGAATAAGCTTAATGGTGCACATAATCTAATATTTATTATTTTTTTTATTGTTTATTTGTATAGGGACAGTGTGAAGCAAGAGAATGTTGCCACACACTACAGCATTTATGCTTGAGCTTATTTGCAGTGCCAATCCTGAGTTGGGCCTTTAAAGACATAAAAAAACAACAATAAATACTGTGAAAGAAAAAAACTAACAAACAAAAAAACTAACAAACTCAATAATTACAGACAGAACAATACCAAGCAAATACATACAACAATACAAAAATGGGTAAAGCAGGAAGCACATGATCATTAATGACTACAAATCTGAGTCCTCTTTAAAAACTGTTCAAGTTGAGGTTAAAATGATTCCAGTCTGGATCCACAAGGAGGAATGGGAATCAAAAACCAATTTAAGCTAAGAATAGGAAAAATAATAGCCTCAAAAACTTCCACTAACTTCTGCCTGCCTTGCAAGTCAAGGATGTCATGCTCTAATATGAGGCAGTCAGCATAAAGACAACAAAGAAATTTGATCATTGCAGACACAAGAGAGAGGCTTTAAAATTGTGGCTTAATTTCACTCTAAAAAGCAGTATAACAAATACTGTATAGACAAATAAAATACACAGTGTGATGATTTAGTAAATGCAGGTTTCAATGCAGTGTCAGTTGATTAACACAGTGATTGACAGGTGCATAGTAGAAGCCTATTGGATAAGCTTAATAGTGCAAATAATCTAATATACAAGTAGGGATTGGAATCAAAATCCAATTTAAGAATAGATAAATACTAGCCTTCTACTAAGTTCTACTTCCCATACAAATCTAGGATGTCATGCTCTTATATGAGGCAGTCAGCATTAAAGATACAACAGAGAGATTCAATAATCGCAGACTTGAGGTAGAGGTTTTTTAAATTGTGGCTTAATTTTACACAAAAATGCCTGTTCAACATCCAGCGTTTGTGTCTGTGTGATTTTAAACAAAGCTGGAAACACCAGCAATATGCTGTAGCATCTATCATTGCAGCGCAGCATTCATAAATCATTTAACGTTATTTCCACTAAATACCTGTGTAGACTTTTTCTACACCGAAAATCAACAGGAATCAAAAAGGGAGTCAATAACAGTAACTGCCAGTCGAGAAGTGCGTCATGCATTTACAGAGCCAGCACAACCCTCTCCTCTCGACACACATCTCCACTCTCAAGTGAAGGTACAGCCGGCAGCAGAAATGCAAACAAGACCAGGGGTTACCACTCCAAACCGTACCGAACTGTACTGAACCAAACCAGACTACTCGGTGGAAACAAGGCTTCAGTGACCCCTAAGGAAACCTTTTGTTTGTTCAAAGGAGTTCAGGCTGTACAACGTTGAAGTTTAGGCCACCACAATCAAAAGGAAGACAAAATACTGATTCCACCTCCAACCTACAAAACTTAAATTTCCTTATCTTGAAGCTACACGTCCATCAACTCACTAAGGTTTATTAATGTGCCTGATAGTAATTTAAAGAGCCAACCTTGAACACATTTTAATGTAAAAAATAAGTCAACTTCTTTCTATCATGCTGTTTCCACATGGATTTTACTGTTACCTTTCCAACCACTTGGACTTTATACAGTTTACGAAGTCCTCTTCTGGCTGGATTTGACTGGAGGACAGTGGCTGACCAACAGTGTCCCCCACATATCTACAAAGTTCATTAAACATATTAGGGGAGATAACCAAATAAGCACTCATCTTAAACACTAAAGTAGTTGTCAGTAGTAAAAAGAAGAACGTTGTCATGCTTGAAAGCCACTCCATGGCTGCACAACTTTACTGTCCCTACCACTGAGCTTGCAACTTTATGTGTGTGTTTTCCATGATGACTTTTAATGTCTCCTACATTTTCTGTGTTTCATTTGGGCACATTTTAAAGGGATGGTTCAGCACTTTTGAAGTGGGGTTGTATGAGATATACATGCCAAGCCACATGGAGCCACATCCATTCATTCTGCTCCTGTAAGGAGAGAACGAGCACAGAAGCTTATGTGTTGCTGCTGTAGGGGCCAAGGGCTCCAGGTAACTTAGGCCCCAATGTTGTCAGCAGAAACGGAAAGGTTTTTTCTTTGAATTTTCTAAAAGCTCCGCATGGAGACGGTGTCAAAACGATTCCTGTTCACACGGATCCACGAGAACAACTGAAAATGCAGCAGTGTGCATGTCAGGCCAGGCAGTGTTACAACATCACGCAGACTTTTCATAAACAACAATGGTGAGTGGATGCATGAAGACTCAGGAGTTTCTTGCCTGGACAACAAATCTGTCCTGATATTTTTGTCTGGAAAACAAACCAAGCAGCACACATGTTACTCAGTTGTCAGCTGCAGCTGTTGTTGTTCCTAGGTGTGTGCGCAACCTTCATCGTAAAGAGTACTGCGCATTGCCACGCGTCATTTCCCTGACAACGCCGATTCTTGTTTACATGGAGACGGATACCAAAATGTTTTCAAAACTTTTCACTCTGGACCCTGGTTTCAAAAGTTTGTGGATTCAGGCACTCTGGGCACCGTTCTCGTGTAAACTCAAACGCAACAAAAACTCCCAGTTTTCGGCTGTTTTCGTTGTCGTGTAAACAGCCCCTTAATGGCGAAAAGAGCTTTGAGAAATTAGGATGAATTTACCCTTACTGTTCTGCTAGCAATCCTCTCAGTTAGGACGCTGCTTTGGCACACTGCTGCCTCGAGCATGTGATTTGGAAATAGTACCAAATTAAAGAGTCTTGTTCGCAGAGGTGTAAAGGTTTTGATTATAACACAATCACAATCACCCCGACACTGATTCAGCTCCTTTTACCCAAAAGTTACTAAAATATGCTCCTCAACAAAGGTTTGGAAATGTTATTTGGTCGAAAATTCCCCCCTTTATTAGTACTAATTGGTACTATGTTTTATACCTTTGGAAAGTCTGATTAGTCACCTCTACATCGAGGTACAGGGCTGACACCAAATAATCTTGCCAGTCCAATTGCAGGGGATTTCGGGCCATTTTTGTGGGCATTACCCACACAATTAGCTTTGTTCCTCATTACACAAATACACAATCCTCACAACTTGTACCTCGATGTCGAGGTGACTAATCAGGATTTCCTATGAAATAGCAACATCAGAGAACCTAGTTTCTGTGCCAGTTCTCTCCCTACAGGAACTGATCACCGTCACTGTGGCTAATGATTTTATTATTGACATATACCTCATACAACCAAGCTACAAAAATTCTTTACTGTCCCTTTAACAATCCCCTTTTGTTTAGATGGAGGAAAAGCACAATTAGGGCATGTGCTGGCATATCTTATTTTTACGGACCTCTAGATCTCGAGAAACAACAGATCCTTTTCAGGAAATACTTGATTTTTCTTTGAGATGAGGTGACTTTAAATGCTATCACATTTCCAGGGTGCAGGACTCACTCCCTCAGCTCCATAAGGGTTGAAGGTATGTGATTTACGTGAAGGACTGGCAGCATTAATTCCTGTGTGTGTTTCCTCTTCAGGTGACAGACAGAGAGATGCAGGACTTCTCTCAGTCTCAGCTAATGGATCAGGGATCAATGCATAACTCCGGCATCGACATTCCCAAGAGGAAGGACAAAGAAGACCTGACAGAGAGCTCTGAGGTTTGTCACAGTGGGGCACTAACACCTGACAGTGCAGAACCATAGCAGCATGATATGATGATTTTAGCCTGAAGGGAGGCACAGTTTCTTGCACAGTCAGTTCTTCTCTTTATTTATTTATCCTCAGTTATCATGGATCTTATTCACGGAAATGCAGATAAATGGTTACAGATGTCACAGAGCAACGCATTGATCAGGTTCGGATATATAAAATTATTAGAAAAATTAGATCATGATGATTTTACTGTGACATTTTTGTAAATAAGAGCCATATTTACCATTTACCATATTTGTAATCGCTAAAGCATTCTTACCATTTAAGTACAAACAGTACAAACAAAATGTCTTGAAAATATTTACAAGCCGGATTTGTTTAAAAGGATTTTTAGCAGGGTCTTCTCCCCTGTCTCTCACACTGCTGTTTTCTTGACTAGAAAGCTCTCGGAGAGCGCTGACCTTCGCCAAGGTAGCTCACATATTGCTGTTACATCTATAAGCAATAGTTCCATGATAAAGTTACCATCATAAAATGATTCATGACCCTGAAAACCCACACCTAGCACTCAGAATCATGTTGATGTCATTATTAGTTAGACAGTTATTGAGCAAAAACGATTGTTCGCTAGTGGCTGTTATCTGGATCACCACCAAAATCTAATCATTTTTAAGTTGGACCATTACCAACATCTCCAAAACATACAAACAGACAAACACACGCTGGCAAACACATTATTTGTTTTATGAACAAAGATGAAAACCATAAAAATAAAGATGAGAGGTTTTGGCCCAACAATGACGATGAGGACTATCACTTGGTATCCAAATACCCAGTTGGGGTAAATAACAATAATAATTATACTTTTTTTTTTGTATTGCAATTTCCATTTTCGCAACGTCAAAGTACAATACAAATAAAATGTATTATTATTATTTATGCCACCTGGACATTTGGATACCAAGTGTTAGTCCTCGTCACTGGGTAAGATAAAAAACAACTAAGATTAATGCAATTAAAACAATTTACCAAAAAAAAGACTCAAGATAAATGATTCTCAAAGATAGGAAAACCCATAAAAGAAGTTTAGCAAAATGCTTTTTTCCAAGATAGGCTTTAAGATTTCTTTAAGAGTTATCATGGTTAGAGTCATGCAAAATACCACGCTAGGTTGTTTTTACATATCTTTTTCCTTGTGTTTTTCTTGTGTGTTGTTCGTACACACAAGAACTAAACATTTAACATTTCAGATCAAATTTACACTAGATATTGCTCACTCGGCCATCTCACTGTTTTATATGAGGCTGTCCTAAATTGAACCTGCGCGTCTCCTCCTCTTCAGGACTCCATGGGCGGCTCTCCCAACGACATCCGGATCTCCGACATGAGGCCCACGCTGGTGGAGCCGCCGATGTACAAGCCAAAGGTGGTGCTGCTGGGGAAGGACAAGAAAGGTACAGTTTCATACATATGTCTGTGGATGTGGATCAAGACTTAAAACGAGGCTCATACACGGAAACAGAGGAGCACACAAACTCCTCTCACAGTAATTTAATGTGTCTGCTGTTTGGAGCTGTGGGGCATGTTGTAATAGCGTCCACTAATTAGTCATGGTGTTAAGCGGATTTATTTCAGCACAAAACAGAGAGAGGGAGGCGACACCAGCAAACGTCTCCAGTGAATCAAGATTCAAGTGGAAGTGTTCGGCTTTATGCTCGACCCTCTTTTACTTCTTTAGCCCCGAAGGCCTCACTTTCATAAAAGCTAAACCAAAGCCAGAAAAGTTTTGCTAATGAGCGCAAAGCTAATTTTACAGCCTTATCAAGAATCTGTTTTTGTGCTAAATAATTTAGTCCTCTAATCCTGTCTACAGAGTGAGGCTGTTATCTCTGCGCCAAAACAAACTGGAGCTCCGTCTCATTCAGAGTTTAATCTGCTCTTCTGTCAGATTAACTCAAGTGATTGAAGCTCCACGACGTGTCACTCCTGACAAAGAGTATATTATTACCGATTATCTTATTGAAGAGTAAAAAGGAAGCTTTTATTTATATTCTGTCTAAGATCTTAATAATTTTGACAGCTGTATCTACATATACTGACTTGTTCATTCAGTGGACCCAAATGATCATATATATATATAACTAGAAAAGCACTAGGAGAGCGGAGACCTCCGCCGAGATACAATTCTGGATCACCGCACGTTCGATTGAGTCTCCGCTCATGTTTGTCCATGTGGAGAACTCCTCCGCTGGCATTGCAAGGGAAACTGTGTAATGTAGTGACTTTGGCTTTAAAAACATTGACGTGAGTTTGCAAATAAACTACAATTCCCATAATGCAGCAGCAGAGGAAAATGAATGGGATTTGCCATTCTAAACTTAAATGTTTTTTTGTGACATCAATCTGGATCGAATCCAGATGAAATTGACTGTGATGATAGAGTTATGTTGTATATATTATCCTGTAAATTTTGAAGCGAATCCATCAAGTAATGTCAGAGATATGATTTTTTGAAAATCGGCCCAATGTTAAGTGATGGGATTTTTGGCAAATTTTGGGAATTTTTTGCATCCAGACAAACATGCAGATCACCACCAAATTGTAATGGCTTCTTCCTTGAACCAAATCACACCTTTGGTAAGATTTCCATGTAAATCTATCCAGTAGTTTTTGCGTAATCTTGCTAACAGACAAACAAACACACAGACAGACCTTGGCAAAAACATAACCTCCTTGGCGGAGGTAATAAGAGCACCTATGAAGCCCATTAAATGCATCACATTAACAAAGTCAAAGTAAACTACACAAATTTGCGTTACTCAGAAACATTAAATCAAACAAGTAGCCCTGGCTGATTTTGCAATTTTAATTTGATTCATGGTTTCCTTCAACTCAAGCTCCAGTGCAATATTCACTATGTTTACAGCATAGACAACAGTAAGGAAATCAATGATCAAAAGCACATCACACATTATTCATCATCTAATATTGATGATAAATAATCTGTTATCATTATTTAAGGGATACTCCAACTTCTACTCCTAAAAAGAGGCTTTGTGTTGTTGACCTGCTTACCAGCACTTCTGTAAATGCAAATTGCTGCAAATTTGTAAAATAGTTAACACAACAGATCCTGGGTCAGTCAGGAGCGCTGCAAAAAATTGCAGCTTTGACATGATTGTGTTGTCTAAAATTGCAATTCCAATCCGAAAACGATAAATCTTTCAGCCCGCCTGAACACACTCTCAGCAATGTAAGTGATGTGTCAGTGTTTCATGATAAAGGTGACACAGGAAGAATCAAATCTACAGCGATGAGATAAAGACCAACGTTCTCAAAGACACTTCATATGTTGAGGGTGTTTTCAGACAGAAGAGGACGTGACATTTTCCCTGACAAACTGATCTGTGTCTCTGTCTCCCTGTCTCTGTCTTCGTCCAGAGTCTACAGATGAAGACGTGGATAAGCTCCACTGTCTGAACCACAGCGGCTCCTCGGCCACCTACTCCGACTACTCCCCCTCGCAGGGCTCCTCGGGCTCCTCCAACCCGCCCGCCAACGCGCACTCACACAATCTCTCGCACACGCACCAACATCAGCATCAACACCAACACCAACACCAACACCAACACCAACACCAACACACACCCGCTCTGCCGGCCCCCAGCAAGGACCAGGCCCCTCAAACACACTGGACCAACAGGTACACACTCTGACGCACCAAACACGCCTGCTTCATGTTCAATTTCATCACCGTCCCTCCCCCCGACTATTCATCATCTCTTCTTCTTCTCTTTCCATTCCAACCCCCCTCGTCAATCTCCTCCATCTATCATCCATACATCCAATCACTCTGTCCGTCCTGTCCTCCCTCCATCTCTCCACGTCTCTCTCATCCCTCCGCTCCCTCCGTCAAGGTCAGAGTCACTCATTAGGATGCCGCAGACTTCTCTCCAGGACTCGCTCTCTTTCCCTCTGTCTTTATGTTCCTCTTCCCCGCTGCATCAAAGCTGTCCGGTCCGAGCATCAGTGCTATCAGGAGGATTTTTTTGACACCAACAGTGAGAAAAGAAGCAGAGAGAAGGATTTGGACCTTTTACTGAAGTTCCTGTCCTGACTCTAGAGCACTTTTTAAGAAGTTTGACGGATGTGGAAGAGGAAAAAAAACTCTGAAAACTCGTGTCTAAAACTGTTCTGATGCTGCTTCAAATACAATGCAGCCATGACTTTTTAGTATTCAGTGATTCTTAAAAACTGTTAAAAGGATACGCCAACTTTTAATGTTGTTTTCATGTCTTGCCTCACTCCTGAGTCCATACCAAACAGACACCATTCTTTCGACTGTGCGTGCAGTAACAAGGAAGAGACGGACAGAACTCGCCTACTGCCAGTTAGCTTAGCTGGGAGTCAATAGGAAGTGTTAGCCTTAACACCATCATGTGATCCTTAAAGAACTTACCTCGTCTGGACCTGGTGCTGTTTGTAGTTTTTCTGCTGAGAGTTTGAGATCAGCGACTTGTTTGCTGCTGGGTTTTCTTTTGTCTCTCCAAACGGCTACAGTTTACCTTTAAGGAAACTCATCAGGACGATAAAGGATAAATCTGACAAACGTAGAATATTTAACGGTCTTGTGTGCTTGTTGTGACTCATTTTTTACCCCTTTATGTTATGTTATCTATTTTTAGAATAAGATTAGCACTTAACTCAATTTTTGGAAAGAAATACATACAAAACTAAGCCGCAGGTCACATGCACAAACCACTGCGGACGTGCTTTGTTTTGTTAACCTACTTACTGTTTTTTCCGGACTATAAGTCACTCCAGAGTATAAGTCGCATCAGTCAAAAAATGCGTCATGAAGAGAAAAAAAACATGTAAAAGTTGCACTGGACTATAAGTTTATTTAGTGCTCTGATAGAGAGGTGGTTGTCTTGTATGAAGTGGTAACACCAAGAAGGCCCACCTGCCTCATTTATATTCATCTCCTTGGAATTAACATTTAAAAACATTTTAAAATTATGTATATTTTGATATATAAGTTGCACCTGACTATAAGTCGCAGGACCAGCCAAACTATGAAAAAAAGTGTGATTTGTAGTCCAGAAAATACGGTACATAAAATTACATAAAGTGCTAATCTTAGTCTGAAAATAGATAATGTAACATAACTTGGTAAAAAAAAAAATGAGTCACAACAAGCACACAAGACCATTTAGAGTTGCTGAAGAGTTTATCTGATGACTGTGGGCAGAGGCAGGCCAGTGTTTGAGTTAGCTGAAGAGTGGCGTCAATCCGCTTTTCATGGACTGGGAGTGAGGCAAGACACGAAAACAACAAAAATGTTGGCCTATCCCTTTAAAGTCTTATATAAAACATACTGAATGGAATGTTATAATAGCACAAGTGACATCTTCTCAAACCTCAGATTACAGTTTGCATCTTGTTTAAGTAAGTCTCCAAAAGGGGAAAAGGTGTTACAAAAGTGTTTTTGATGATTTACAGAAGGTCGGTTTGTTATGTAGTGTGTGTGCTTCTGCTGGCTGTGTTACTGTCATGGATGATATGAATATAACATTTATGCACTGTGGGGGAGCTGAAGCCTATTCCAGCTGACACTGGGCAATAAACAGGGTACACCCTGAATGGTCGCCAGCCAATTGCGTGGCCACATAGTGAGACAGGCAAACATTCACACTCACACTCATACTTAAGGGCAATTTAGAATCCCCAGTTAACCTAATTTTTTACTTTATTTGACCAGATAAATCCCGGTGAGATCAGCATCTTATTTACAAAAGCGATCTGGCTAAGTATCAATTAAAAACACAGGCATTGTTCATAGGATTCTCGCTGCCTGGTGAGCAAAATGGTACGAAAAACTTTGAATGAAACCACTTCAGCCATTTTCAGTTCAGTCAGTATAATGTTCCAAGCGGTGTATGAGTATAATGAGTATGTTTTTGGTCAGCTGGGATAGGCTCCAGCCCCTCACCACCCTGAGAGGGATAAGCAGGATATATGATGGACGGATAATAATAATAATAATGATAATAATCTTTATTTATATAGTACTTTTGAAAAACACAGTTACTAAGTGCTTTACAAGGACATCAAGAACCCCCTCAATGCATGTTATCACAGTTACAGCAGGTCTGTTCCCTTTAATTATTTTTATATATAAATGCCAAAAACTATATGACAAATAGCTGTATTTCTAATTTAATGTTTATAAAAAAAATAATCTAACATTAAATATTCAGAGTAAATCTAAAATTCATCTTGTTGTTACAAAAATTCCCAAGCCACTCCATTTGAAAACTTTTGGTCTATGGTGCTTACACAGTAGTTTTACCACAAAAGTTTTAGGGTGTAATACTACAAAATATTAATATTCATAGGACCAGGCTCTTCTCTCTTACTGTCTCAAACGTCTTGATTGTCTGTCATGTTAAAGCTCATGTAGTACAAAAACAGTGTTTTCTCTGACACTGGAGGGTCTGGGTCCTTTTTTCTTTATTTCAGAAAACTGTTTTATTGGTTTTATATTTCAAAAGAGTGCAATAAAATTAAATGCCCTAAGTATCATTTTAGAAATCCTCTCTCCCTCGAGTGCTGTTTTCTGTCTGAAAGCTGGCTGTGGTATTTTTTTGACATTAAAGTTGTCTTTTAAGGAGCCCTGCAGTCATGCACGAATCACAGTCTTTATTCTTGTCCTTTTGTCTGTGTGCTTATGATATTAGCAGTCTGTAATTGGCAATGAGGGGGTTTGAAAGGATGAGTATTTTCTGTTTATCACTGGTCTCACTAACATTAATTACCACAAAGGTAGTTGTTGGCCACATGATCTTTCTCGCAGACATCAGAGAGCGAGTGATGCTTCACTTCCTGCCCTTTGGCAGCAAATGCAAAACAGCACGACACGATGAAGCTCATTTTGATATTTTCATCTGAATAATAAGTTATTTTTATTTCTATCTTTGTAGACTGGCTCAGTCATTCCCAAAGCCCATTGACTCCAAGCCCCTGCTGTCTCAAAGGGAAACCCCTCCATCAGGCACCCTGCAGCAGCGAGGGGATCGCCGCCCACTGAGCGAGCCCTTCGATTGGGCAGAGGCCCCTCACTATGACAACACAGGTTTTGATGCTGAGGAGTCCCCTCTGGACGCTCCCTCCTCGAACACAAGTCAGGGAAACCCACCGCTTGGCTCCAAACCCCGCAGCCAGTCCACACACGGCCGCCGCCCCCTCCTCAGGCAAGAGCGAATCGTAGGAGTTCCTCTGGAGCTGGACACTCAGACGCTCCCCTACCACAGCAACCAACGCTCCACTCCGGACAATGACCAACAGTCCTCTGGACCTTCCACTCAAAACCCTTGGCAGAACTGGACGAGAACCCCGAGCCCACTGGAGGACCGGACCGCTTTTCCCTCCAAACTGGACCTGACCCCGACCTCCAGCCCCAACCCTGACCGCAAGGACCTTGACTCAAGGTAACAGGAGGAAACTGCATTTGTTAAGATGTGGACTTAACTTTGATACTCAAAGTACAACAGAGAAAGTGCTAATATCTATATTTTTGCATAGGACCAGGTCTTCATTTATGGTGTCACAGTTAATACTAGCACTGTTCCAGACTTTGGCCAATTTTGGGTTCATAGATTCAATTTCAGAGAAGTTATAGTAAGCTCACAATCACTAATATCAATCAATCAATCAAAGAAACTTTATTTGTACAGCACTTTTCATACAGGACTTTGTGGCACCATGTGCTTTACATTGGAAATAAAATAAAATAACAAAAACAATAAATGAAATAAAAAGTAGAAAATTGCATAAAATGAAAATATAAGACCCCCCCACCCCAATCCACGTACAATACACACACTCACTTACTCAAACACACAAAAACATAAAAGGGAAAATTCTGGCCGAAAGCTAAATTAAAGGACTGAAGAAATGCTATCTTATTTAAAAAATGAGGAAACACAGGAGCTAAAACTAAAATAATAATCAAAAGTACTTGAAAATACTAGAGGGTATGTCAATAATTGTATAACTACATATAGGAAATTATATATTGATACAATATAGTACTAAAATTTGGATATATAATATGGTAAAATGAGAAAGTGCAACATCAGGGCATATTAAATCAGCTAAATAGGATAATAAAAGGAAAAGCATTCAACAAAGAGTAAAATTCCAAAATAAAAAATCTGAATTTAAATGTAGAAATAAAACAAAATAAAAGGGTTAAAATAAGTTAAAATATAGCGTAAAATAATAACAAATATAATCAGCTAAAAGCCAGATTTAAAGTTAGGTCTTGAGTTTGCTTTTAAAACTATGAACAGTACTTTTGAAAAACCTCCTTCAAGATTTCACAAACTGACTTTGACTTAGAAAACCTTTAATCTCCCCATGAGGCATTTTTGTTTACAGCACAAACACGAACACATACATCTAGATAGTTCTAGTTTAGCAGTTTATTTCACAACATGTAGAAATAAGATAAATGACTTTTGTAATCATATAATAGTAGAAAAAAGTAAAAAAAAGAAAATGAAAACTATTAATTACATATCCGAAAAGATACGACGACACACATTGATTACACAGACCTATCAGACATAAAATTCCCTAACACACAGAATAAGTAAGTAAATTAATAATCTGAAAATAAATATTCTAACCTTAAATCTTTTCTTTTGCTTAAGATGCACTTTTCATTGGGTAATAATTCATACCACAACTCTGCCCGTCCCTTGTACCGAGTACCCCTGATCCAGCTTTGGTCTCAGTCTTAACAGCACCCCCTCCCCTTTTCGGCTGAGTCCACCCTGATTGGTTGACGAAACTACTCTGTGGTAATTGGTTGGTTCAGCACTGCTCATCACCATGTTGTCAGTGACTCTGTATTCATTTACAGCCATTAACAAGATCATGGACAAGTCTCAAAATCAGGACGGCAGTGATCAAAATGTCATCCACGACAGTGTTAAGTTTGTTGACTTATTATTTTCGTCATAATTTTCGTCCACAACCTTTTTTCCCCTGACGAAAACTAAACAGTAACTAATAAAAACAAGTGCACATGGACAAAAACTAAATGAACTGACATTTTCATCAACTAATAAAAAGTAGACTAAAATGTTTGACAGAGACTTAATCCAATCAGACCTAATTTGGTCATGTAGAAAGTAGGAACAAATTAGGAATGTATCACGGCTACTTTGGTTGTGTGGAAAGGTTGGATGAGTTAAGAGGGACATCCAATCACAGCTGCCTTAGCTTCATGGTGGTGGGATAAATTGGGGAGCGATCCAATCAGAGCTTCTCTCTTTATGAATTGATATATTCATGTAGAGCAGGTTCACTGTTTGTTGTCAGTTCTGGTATTGTAACTGAGATGCTCTGCCAGGTAGCCTAAATAAAGGTGACTGCATTTCACACAAAAGTTCAATTTGTTTCTGTTCATTATATGTTTATTTTATCCAAGTGTAAAACATGACTTCAGAAATTCAAAGAAACATAAAAAATGCCTTACACTTTACACTTCATATTTTAGTCAATTGTGAAATTTCATCAACTAAAACTAGACTAAAATTAAAACAATTTAGATGACTAAATTATAACTAAAACTAGAATGTATTTTAGGCAAAAGACCATAACTAAATCTAAATTAAAAAGTGCTGTCAAAATTAACCCTGATCCACAAAGCTATGGTTGGTCTCATGGTGACTATGTCCCCCATTTTAAACATCATCCCTTTGCCTTGATCCTGCAGTTCAGGGCCGTTACCCGGCAGCTGGTCGTACCACAACAATCAGGTAGATCAGGGCAGGAAGGATCAGCTAACGGTCAGCGGGGGCAACAAAGTGACCGTGGTGATGAGTAAAAGCTCCGATCGTCTATCCCCCATGATGAGGGAGACGAGATCCAAGTTTAAGAAGTCCCAAAGCATCGATGAGATCGACATCGGCTCCTACAAGGTCTACAGGTAAGTTCAGATTCGCTCTGTCCTAAGTGAACAAACAGTTCTTACTAATATCTCCTTTTTCCCTCACAGTATTCCCATGGACAGCTATAGTTCATCCATCGAGCAGCAGACGAGTCTGGACCGTCCGGAGCTGCCTGGTTCGATGGAGCAGACCAGCATGGCGAGGTCACAGTCGGCCCCCATGTTAGACGACGAGCTGGGCTTTCCGGGACACGGAGGCAGCAACCAGAACCAGATGGGACATAACCAAAAACCTGCCATCCCTCAGAAGGCTTACCATTTTGACCACAACTACAACCCCCAGGTCAGCAGCGCCTCCATCATCAGATGATTGATTGATCCGGATTATGTGTGGCGTGTTTGTTCGTCTGCTGTTGGTAAAGTTTGCCGGTGCTTCCTCAGAAAACCCAAAGTAATCACCTGGCTTTTCGTCTGTTAAATGCTCCACTTTGTCAACAGATGCACCGGGCCTGTTTGCTATATGGTGCTAAGCAAATGGTGCACAGATGGAGTGTGCTTTGTTAGGCTGAAAAGCTTCATAAACAGTGCAGAGAGGAGCACCAGGAGACAGTGACGAGGGGCCCAATCAGTATATTTGTGAAGCAGACTGCTTAACATCAACATCGTGTTAAACTCTATAGAGCTGAGCAGAGCTGCAGGTTTAAACAGCAAGCAACACCGTCCCCACGTTAGTTTGGATATAAACTTTACTCATACATCAGTGTTTCTCAAAAAGTTGGTTGTGTGGTAACACCTGAAGGGGTATGGCTAGTCTGGGAAATTCAGAGCAACTTACATAAACAGAGAAATAATCAAAAATTCAAGGGAAATTTCTGAGTTTTTTACAAACTATTGTGCATTGGCTGCATTTTCCAGGCGGGCTTTTCCTCTGTTGTTGTGCATGATGTATTCTTTTGGTTCCCTGCTCGGGTAGAAATCTAACCTCTGGTTTGCCAACAGGTAACAAATGTAAAGTGAAAATGCACTGAGAATCATGTAAGATATAGATATCATATTTATATGGATATTTATGTAATATGTATAAACATGTGTATGTATATGTGTACATACAGTCGGTCCAAATTATATCTACACAGATGTTTATGTAGTATATGTATATTATGTTTGTATTGATACTTATGTTATCTGTATAATATATTTTTTATTATATATGATATATTTTGTAGTGTATATGTGTATAAACATTCATATGGATTATGTGTTTTGTAGTGTAAATATTAATAATATAATTGCATAGATCTTAAAGCAGACTATATTTTTATACAACCCATGAAAAACAGTAACAAGGGGTAGGAATTCAAAAAGTATTTACTTCTTTCTACTTTCTACTTTATGTCTTTTTTTCTTTGTTTATGAATGGTATTTCTCTATTTTTATTTTTTTGAATACACGTTTGAAATCAATTCAAAATTAAAATTCAATATTTATCCCAAATGTCTCATCCCGATTATATAGTTATTTTTTAATTGATTTATTTGCCGTATGTTGTTCTTTTTTGGATAAAAGTTAAGTTTGAATAAGTGATGTGATGAAAGAGTTCACCTACTACATCGTGACTGATAACCATGTCAGCAAATGTGCTTATACTCTTCAAAGAAACGATATGTAATCTTCCATATGATGAACTTCATTGTTTTGTTGCAAATATTCACTCATTTTGATTTTAATGCCTGTAAGTTGAAGTTGAGTTTTGAGTCCATTTACATCACAAGCATTTGCCCTGGGGTATTTTCAGGTTCAGGTTCAGGTTATTTTATTTTATTTATTTATTTTGGCTTTAGTAATGTCTAATAGAAGGAGACAGAGGTGTGCTGCCTTTATAAATATACAGTCATGGTGTCTGAGGTCACAACAGTAATTTGTGACAAAAAACAGTCTGAAAACTCTTCATGAACTTCCTTGTTCTTCCCACTCAGGTGACCATGGATCGGCGGGTCCCTCCTCCCTTCCCCAACACACCCGACTATGTCAACCACGCAACAAAGGCCATAGAGTACATCAACCAACCAGGGAAGACATTACCCAAAGAGCTGGTGAGCCCTCGGTATCGTGCGTATCCTCCACTGGAGATGTTTTCTTTCCCCCAATCGCCAATCAACCAGGACGGGCCGCCCAGCCAGCAGCAGCAACAGCAGCCGATCCCCGCACAGCGCTCGAGGCCGGGCTTTCTGAGGAGAGCGGATTCACTGGTGAGCTCTACGGAGCTGGCTTTGTTCCGCAGAGTTCATGAAGCCCAGCAGGAGGCGATGCAGGAGGCTCAGTACAGACAACCGGTAAATCTGTTAACAGTCTGGCATATTTTCCATTTTTGATATATCAGTAATTACCAAGAGTTGTCTAGAATTGCTTGTACAAGTAACTTTGTCCTTAGCATCACTTTATTTACAGGTATGAAGTGAAAACAGTGTAGAGAAAGTGTTGAGTCATATCTATTAAAGTACCCACGGCCCCTGAGGGCAACATCATTTGAGGATGCTTTGCTATGCTGTCCCTCACAATCCCACGCCCTTCTCAATCGAGGCCACGCCAGAACACGGCCAAAAGTTTGAAACTAAAAAAATAAGATCTGAAATTAAAAAAGAAATCTAAAACCAAAAAGATAAGATTTGAATGAATGCTTTATTTCTAACATATGCTAGTATCACACGAAGTGGACTGAAAAAACAAACATGAAAAACTAATGAGATTAGTTGAAACAACAGTAATAATATTAACCCAACAAGTCCAAAAAGGAGTAGGATGAAGCATAAGCTTATTTGAACCTACCCCTTCTCCACTACTCAATTAACAGACAGTCTTTGCCAAACATACGTATTCACATAATACATATTCACAAGAACCAGAAAATAAACAAAGTAAAAATAAACAAATACGTAAATCATTTATGAAAACACTTAATAAAACACCCGATTGCTAAAGTTCCTCTTCCTCCCTGTATCTCATGAAAACCATGTTTTTGTACCGCTTTTTAAACTGGGTTATGCTTGGACATTGCTTTAGCTCCACACCCATTCTGTTCCACAGCCTCGCTCCACAAACAGAAACACAGAAGCTTTTTAATGTTGTACGTACCCGCTGATGTTTTAAATCTGAAGATATTAATCCTGTAACACAAAAAAAATGACACATCACATGTTGAACTGAAAAGCACTCGGAGAGCGCAAACCTCCGCCAAGGTTGCTCACATTTTGCTGTTAGATCTATAAGCAATAGTTCATGATAAAGAGACCATCATAATATGATTCATGACCCTGAAAACCCACACCTAGCACTCAAAATCATGTTGATATCATTATTAGTTAGACAGTTATTGAGCAAAAATGATTGTTCAATAATGGCTTTTATCTGGATCACCACCAAAATCTAATCCTTTTTAAGTTGGGCCATTAGCAAAGTCTCCTGAAAAATTTCAGCAAAATCCGTCCCATAGTTTTTGCATAATCTTGCTAACAAAAAATCACTTCCTTGACGGAGGTAAAGATATTTCAGAGTAAAGCATGAAGATAAGATATTTTATTCAAACAGTTACACAGCTGGATCAAAATTATATTCAACTGAAAAAAAGAAATTCTCTTACACTTATTTTAATTCAATTCAGCCTTTTTATTCTTTAAAGAATTCAAGAACAAACATTGAAATTTCAGTTTCGATTTTATTTTTTCAATTTTTATTTTCTTTTCAAATACAGCTCTTTTAGCTCTGTATAAGAGAGCTGCTGTCTGTTTGGTTGTTCTCATTTTATATTGGAGATTGTTGAGTTGCTTTGTTGTTGTTTAAAAGCTGCATTGTCCTTGAATCATGAACATCATCCCTTATTTGGACATTTCTTGATGAAACAATATTTAACTTTTAAATTTAAAAGTGCACCAAAACTGTTCAATCTTCAGTTAACGAGTAACATTCACTGACATTTGTGTTCACCTTTTGTCATGTTATCACATTTTCTGTAATCATAGTCAGGGTTCCAACGTGTCCTGGAAAACCTGAAAAATCTGTAAAATGATTGACCAGTTTTCCAGTCATGGAAAACATGGAAAATGAGGGAAAAAAGCAAAAATGTCCTGGAAAAGCTTGAATTGTCCTGGAAAAATTATTTAGCTTCCTTCTACCTTGTTAGTGAACAAAAATCAAATATGGGAAAAGAACTAAAGATGAACTTGGTAATTAATGCACTATTAGCCATAAAATATGAGTGGATAAAATAATGCAAGTTAAGGAATGAAATATAAAAACTTGAAACAATGGTGAAAAAAAGAAATAATATAAAAATGGCAAAAATAAAACTTAGGCTACTTAAACAGTAAATTAACAAAATATATGTCTAAAATAGCAGAGTAAATAAAGATAAAAAATAAGTAAGTATAAACCATAAATTTATAACAGTGAGACACTTCATACAAGCCAGACTAAAAAGATAGCTAGCAGACAATGTTCATGCCCGATAGTTAGAAATAAATACATTTTAAGTTCTATATTATATGGTGGAGCTACCTAGCGATGTCGGCCATCAACCTTTAACCTTGTGTTTCAGAAGGCTAGATTAACTTGAAAATTGCCCACACCAATATTGTAGCTTCAGTTGGTTTTGTAACACTAGAAAATGCCCTGGAAAAGTCCTGAGAGTGGGAACCCTGATAGTGCTCAGTCAGGTTTTTTGTGTGCTTTTAGAATTTCCGTGGCTAAATGACCCTCCTCTCCTCAGGCGGACCCGCCTCTTTACAGTAGGGCCCCCGTTTACTCCAACCCCATGGAGCACGCCGCCATCACCAACATGGCCGACAACCAGAGCCAGATGATGCACAACAAGAGGAACGGCCGCTACGACGACGACTACCCCACCTACCAGGAGCAGAAGAAGCCCATGATTGGTTATCCAACCAAGAGTCTGACTCAACGCCGCCCCCTATCTGCCAGGAGCTACAGCACTGAGACCTACGGAGCATCTCAGGTAAGCTCATACCGACTTCTGTCCATCTAACACATGTTCAAGCTGTTTGTTCGATTTGATAGGTTGGTTTTTATATTCTACATCTTTTGAAACAATATAACGTGTAATTCTTTTTTTAATTTAAGACTTAAAGAAAATCCAGGTCATGTTTTCAGTTAGTTTCTGATCAAATATGTGGCCATTTTGTTTTATTTTCCCTTGAAATGAAATGAGATCTCCTACTGTAATTTCATTTGTTTGATCAAAAAGCATTTTGCCAGGTATCCCACACGCTGACAGTATTTTATTGCTCTTCTTTAATCCACTTACTGGGTCCAGCTCATTGTAGTAGCAATCTAAGCAGAGTAGTGCAGGTGTCCTTATTGCCAGATCCCAAGGCAATCCCACTACTAAAAATAATCCCTGCAGCATGTTCCGGGTTTGCCCAGAGTCAGACTTTCCAAAAATAGTCGCAGAGAGGTGTCCAGGAGCATACTGATCAGATGCGCAGAGCTGCTTATCTGACTCCTCTCAGCATGAAGGAGCAGGGCAGAGGAGGAGCGGTGGAGCCAGGGAGGTAAAGCTGAGTGAGAAAGACTGCAGTCCAGCTGCACAAGGCAAATAAAGGCTGGGATATACATCACCGAATGTTTGCTTCACCCTTTATAGGGTAGATCTTCTTATTATTATCCAAAGAATGTTTGTATTGCTGAAGTCTTATTGTTTCCCTGCATTCATTCTCCTTTAACCCTTTTCAGACTGCAGGGAATCTCTGAATTCTTCTATCAGGCAGTCAGCCATTCACAAACCCCTTTACTTATCCAGACTAAAACACATCTTCAGCTCTAATGTCCATAATTTTTCACAGAAAACCTTAAAGGAAAGAAAACACTGTACCACTGACGATATCAATTGTATCATCCAACTCAGGGGCTCATCTGATAGGTTTTTTATCTGTGATCAGGGCGGGGTCCGTCACAATGTGCCCGTCTGCCAGAAGGACGGGCACATTTTTATTTATTTATTTATTTATTTATTTATTCTTACTACATATAGTTAACAACTAGTTCTGATTCCTCATATTGCTGTTTAATTAATCTTTTCTTAATATTTTACATATTTACTTGTCTGTATAGTTATTTGTTTTTACTTATTCTATTTTATTTTTTATTTTTATGATTTCATTTTTTATATAAATCTTTATAAATATGTCTTTTCTTTATCAATTATTCTTAATCGTTTATTTTCACATTATTTATACGTACATGAATAATCTGTATTGTATGTGCACTGTCTATTTCTTAACCCTTTAACACCTGTTGTATCATATTTGATCCATACTTTAATGATACCTCTATCTAATCAATTTGATCAACAAATTACTAAAAAAACATCTGAATACAATCAGATAAATGATTAAAATGTACTCAAATGGATCATCAGGTGCTAAAAACACCTAATGTATCAAATGAGATACAAAAAATATATATGTTCAATTTTATGGAAATTTTAATTTTTTAGAATTTCAGTAAAAAGTGAAATAAACATTTCAGCTCCAATAAATTAGAATTTTCTGGCTATAATTTGTGTTTTCAGGCATTAAATATTATGGCCATCAGTGTCGATGTGTACAACTGTGTAAAAAAATGTAGACATACCCATTTGGGTCCATTTGTATAAATATGCACATACAAATGTATGCGAACAAATAAATATAAATAAATAATCAACAAACATATTCATATAAGTAATAATATCTGTGTGAACATATATCCCACAGTCTATGTAAATAGGGCTAACATTTTTTTTAATAGATGTACAGTTTATATACGTACATACATATCCAAATATACAGGAGTAAATTTATTTTAGTTTTCCAACCAGAAAAAAAGGCTTTAAAGAATAAGTACATGCAAAAATGTATTTGATAAATAAATAGACAAAAAAGATTAAAAATAATTCAAACAGTTAAATGTAACATAGAACCAAGGTATAAACAGAATGCTTATACTTTCTTTTTAACAGACAAATAAGATTTTTAGCTCATACCTTTACATGTTTCGACGGAAATCTTCATCTGATGGTAGTATGACGTGTCCTATTCAGCTGATCATAAATAGAATGAAAAGTGAAAAAAATAAACAGTAAAGATACAGTTGGAGAAAATAAAAAGTTAAAATACCTGTAACTAAAATAGTGAGCTTTATGTTGTTGATGTTGGTACCTGAGTCGTTGAACTAGTTTGTTTGGGTTTCTGACAGCTACGCTTGTAGGAGGCTGTGTATTAGTCTTAAGAGAAATTGTTTTTTCATACTTTTCATTGATCTATTGTTTTAAAAATCAGCTCAGTGACATGGAAAGTTGCCAATTGCACTGTTTTAGGAAAAAATAAAATAAAAAATGGAGATAGGAAGTTCTGTACAAACAGCAACAATATTTTACAGTTATTTGCTCAGCAAAATCAAACGGCTGGTGTGAAACCCTCCATGTACTGGCTTATGTATTGGGGGAAAAAAATAGCATAAAAAGACGTAAACTCAAACCGTATGGGGCTTTCAGTGTTAATTGTTGAGATTTCTTATTCATCATTATGTTTTTGTCCAATTATAATTTAATATTCAGTCGTGTTTACTGTTAAGTTTGGGTGAGATTTATGGGATTTTAATTCTTGGATACCAAGAAGCATTCAAATGTAAAATGTTGATAGCAGAAATAATTCACAGAGTAAAATTATGTCTTAGGCGTCAAGTAATTTTGCAGTTTATATGGAAGTGAGCCTGGGTCAGTTGAAGGTGGTAATACTGTGGCAACAGTAGCAGATAGAACTCCTCAGAACTGTTAGTGAGGTTAGAAGTCTCTTCCCTGAATGCCAATTCATTCATTAGGGCCAAAGTACCTTGTGTTTCTGTCAAATGCTGGATATAAGACTCAAATTACCATCTCTTCAGGTCATTTTGGTCCCCATAAAGAGCATATCTTCTGCCAATATGCAAAGGTTCTGCTCTACTAGGTTGCCAGACTAAATGTTTGTGGATTGTAGGATGTAATTTAGTTATCTTGCTCAGTCTGGCATAGTCAAATTGGACGTGAGCTGTTGATGAATGGTGAATTAATCAGCCATTTCTACAATCAGTCACTCAAAATGTATTTATATAACACAGTTCATACAGATTAAATTGCAGCTCAATGTGCTTTACATGAAGACAAAAAGAGATTGAAAAAAGATATATATATATATATATATATACAACCACCCAGCAAATAAAAGCTCAGCAGAGGTCCATCTACTCAGTACTATTCCACTGTAGTTGTATTACAGTCGTTAGGATGTCAAGAGGATTTGGAGACTAATGCACACCAGAGAAGCTCAAGTAAAAGAAATGATAAAATTAAGATGACTGATAAAGTTTAAAAGGAAAGATCCATGAGAAAATGCAAAGCAATAAAACCAAGAAACATCAGACAGAAATTAATAAAAATAAAAATACATTCAAAACAAATAAGTATATAAATAAAACATGTTAAAAGATTAAAATTAAATCTAAAATGATTAAGTGTAAAAAGATAAAAACTATATCAACATAAGCAAATACTAAAAATGGAATTGAACATCAGACGATGAAATATTAAACTTAAATTTAATAAAAGAGAAAGGTAAATAGTGATACTCAGAACTGAATTAATAATTATAATAGTCATTAAACTGATAAAGTTCTGCATAAAGCCAGGCTGAATAAATGAGTTTTAGGTTGTGTTTAAAGATTTATACCTTTGTAGCTTGTCTCAGATCCTTCTTTTTGAACCAAAAAAATGCTGTTTTGATAACCAGAGGAAGGAAACTGCAAATCAGATGCTTATTTTACAAGGAGTTAAGATTTAGAGTTTTGCTTTGTGCACCTTGAATTAAAATATCAAGTCCGGTTGAAGTTTTATCATCTTTTAAAACTGATAACCCTTTGTCATCAGGCCCGTCCGGTGTCAGCTCGTCCCACCATGGCAGCCCTCCTGGAGAAGATGCCCCCTGACTACGCCTTGGCTACCTGTCCTGAGAAACCCTCCGAGGACACCATCAAAGTCAGACCAGTGGTCCCACAGAAGCCTGAAGACATCACCTCCAGGATGCCCGCCGACTGGAGGCAGCAGCTGCTGAGGCACATAGAGGCCAAACGGCTGGACAGGGTGAGTCAGTGCAGCACAGACACACACTCAGGGACGATATCACACACCAACACACGGTGGCACGGCTTTCAGAGGCCCTCCTGTTTGTATCTGTGTAAGTCTGTGTTGTAAGGTTGATCGGGTTTGTGTCCGGCTGCATGTGTGTCCCATCCACACTGTCGCTCTGTCAGCCTGACCTTCTGCACACTCAGGACATCACAAAGTCTGAAAAATAAGTCAGGTAACTCTGCTTTGTGATATTATTTACCTGGTAATGTGTCTTCTATTTATAACATGGCTGTCAGCATTAATGCATTCATCACAAAGAGGTTGAGGTCCAACATTAAACAAATCAGTCTTAAAAATTGACATTAATATCTGCTGTATTTTACATTTTAAGGAACTCTGAAGTATCAAGGCAGCAGCTGGATCACTCACCACTGTGTCCTCCTGTTTTATCAGAACTGGAAAATAAGGAAATAACTCTGCCAAACTTTTTTTTACTGTTAGCTGTGATCTATCTTTCTATCCTTGGCAAGTTGTCTCCCATATGAAGTTGATATTGTGGCATCACAAGAGGCTGAATTTGAAGGGCAACTGTCATTGCCCTCCAAGAAATTCCCTCATTTCTTCCAAATTCAAGTTCTGTTTTTAACCAGAAAGAAATGAAGCTAAAGACAGTAAATGGTTAAACAAAAATAAAGAACAGTTTCTAGAGAACTTTTCCTGGTTTAGTTGTCAAACTCTACTAGGTTACTGCTTTGGTTACTGGTTTCCACCAGAGGGTTCAGTTCGGTTCGTCTCGGTACAGCTCGCTTTTTGTGGCGTTTCCATAGCCTAAAACCGGGACAGGACCCCTTATGAGCGAACCGTACTGTCCTACTTTTTGGGACCCTTCTGTTGGGATGCCAAGCATACCGATCCGACCCCAGAAGGTGGAGCTAGAAACACTGCAGCCTGTTGATTGGTCGAAGGAGACGTCACTTCCCGTGCGACAGCGGTAATAAAGAACAACGCAGCCCCGCCATGTTTAAATCTCCACTCGTCTTCGTGAAGATAACTCTGAAGGCTTTTTTGTTTGGAAAATGGCATCAAGATGGAGCGTCCCATGGTCTACTGTGGAGGTGCAGACCTTCCTCAGTATTCTCGGTGAAGAGAATCATTGCTCTTTGTTTACTGTGTCGCGTTTTCTTCTTCGTTGTATTTAATAGCCGGGTACACTGTGTCGCGCTGCTATGACGTCATGCTATCGGCATCCGGCTTAGATGCCGCCTACCAAATAGGGTACGGCTGGCTGTGGAACGCAACCAGGATCAGGCTTTACTGAATCGGCCTGAGCCAAACCGTGCCAATCCATACCGGACCACTTGGTGGAAACGGGGCTTTAGTCATAGAAAGCTACTAAACTGGTACTCTTGTAAAGAGTAGATGCTATCACAATAGCATAGGATCACGGGACTATGTTGTGCCATTTTGTGCATCTACTCTTTTTATTTTTTTAGTATTCGAGGTACAGTTATTAAAGAATAAGTGCTCTTATGAGGATAAAACCACATGGTTCACAGTCACACAGAAACCACATTCACACTTGCAACAACAACCCTGAAATTATCCAGATTTTATGCGGGTGAACCGTATGTGTGAACGCAAACAGTCGAGTTTTTTCACTTGGACTGTACCCGGGGTTATTTCCTTGGGCCACCCTGGTATTTTAAAGCCCAGGTGAGGGCGAGATGGGAGGGTCGATGAAGTCCAGCCTGTGCAACCAGAGAAAAGGGAGACTTGGCAGAATGGATAAAAAGCTGTTGAGGGTGAAGTTTGTTTGATTGCAAGGAGAGTAACACAAACTCAAATGTACATCTGGACATTTGAAAGTGATGTTTTCTGCTGGGATTCAGCCTGTGGCCAGTCTGCCGAGTGTCTTTCCCCTTCTCTGTCTCGCCCCTTTTCACAAGGCTATCTCTCCTGATAATAAGGGAACAAAAAAGCCAAAAAAAATCTTAAAAATAAGAGCCGTCTTGTGCTGCTGTTGGATACAGAGCTAAAACACTGCAGTTTTCTTTCTCCATAGTAATCGTTGCGCACAAACAGTAGTGACACTGCTTTGTATTCAAACATTTATCAGTGAAGTTAGAATATGAATTGTGATATCATGTGCTGTCCAACAGTAACCCCCTGCCCTGCTGCACCACTTCTCCCCGGTCCAGCAGGGCAAACTCCCAGTGTAGAGGACCTGCGTGCTATCTGGATAATATCAGGGTTGTATGTGTGAAAAGGGCTTAAGTGTTATATATTAAAAGTTGGATATTCACACCCAACTGCTGTTTCCAATAAGTGACGTCTTTAGTCCGATTTTAGCTAAAGATTGAAGCGTTTTGTTAAAGGATAAGTTTGTTTTTTTGACACCTGGACCTTATTTTTAGGATAAAATACACTCGTACACTCACCCAGACAATTTTGGCAGAGCTCGGAGCCGTTTTTGAGCAATTTAGATCCATTCAACGGCGTTTTTCTCTCATGCCATAGTAGCAGATGGGGCCAGAAATCGAAGCCCCTAAATCAGACATTATCTGCTGCGAAACTCACTCATTTAATCCTAAAAATAAGGTCCAGGTGTCAAAAAAATGAACTTACCCTTTAAGAAAGAATCTTACTGTTGAACCAATGTTTCTACTTCCACCAAGGAGGTGATGTTTTTGCCTGTGGATGTTTGTTTGTTTGTTAGCAAGATTATGCAAGAACTACAGGACAAGAGATATAGGTAATGGCCCAACTTAAAAATGATTAGATTTTGGTGGTAATCCAGATAACCACAATTAGCAAACAATCATTTTTGCTCAATAACTGTTTAACTAATCTTGATATCAACATGATTCTGAGAGCTAGGAGTGGGTTTTCAGGGTCATGAATCATATTATGATGGTAACTTTATCATGGAACTATTTCTTGTAGATGTAACAGCAATATGGGAGCTACCTTGGCGGAGGTTTGCGCTCCCCGAGTGCTAGTTTATCCTAAAGATGAGGTAATTATGAGGTTTTCTGTGGCGCCATTAACTGCTACAGTATGTATTGCCTGTCGTCCATATTCGACCATCTCCCTTCAAGGACAAAGCTGGCAAGTTACTTAAGTGGTATTTATATTTACTAATGCCATGGGCTTTGAGCAACCTCACTTCAAAAACCCTGAACTATCCCTTTAAGTAGACAGTAGTTTAGTGCTAAGAGAAAGAGCTTGAAATAATAAAAGGTTTGATTCTGATGACTCTCATTAACAGATAATGTGATCTTTGTAGCTTGTTACACGGTGCAGAAAACACCCACTTTGACCAACAAGACAGAGCTGTGGGATGGCACAAAATTTAGATTTACACATTTTATTATGTTTGTTTGAATATCAGACTGCACAAATAATCTGAAAGCGTACACACTGATGTTGGAATGAGCCAGTTGTTGCTTGTATGACACAATGTTCTCTGTGTGTATTCACGAGCTAACATTTCTCTGTGCTTTCAGCAACTCTGCACTGTTGTTGTTTTATCAGTGTTACTGTTTGTTTGTTTATCTGTTTGTCTGTTTATTTGTGGAGCTCACAGTGTGTCGTCACCACGCTGCTCCTCCCCCCTCCTCCCCCACATTCACCCGTGTCATGTGATGTTGTCTCCTCCAATCAGAGTGGTGTCCTAAAGCACAACACGCTCACGCTGGGCATGCTCTGTCAGGGCGGGGGTCACGGCCAGGGGCGCAGCAGCACTTTGAACTTTAATCTTTACAATAACACTAAGCATGATCCCCCTGCTGGCCGCTGGCTGCCACTACCTCCTCCTCCATCTGCTAACGCTGTGAGTATTTCTATGGGGACTATGAACCCATGCTAACTTCTGTTATACCTGCACACAGAGGTTTTTTCACAGAGTAGCTATTACTGCCTCCTCTACCACAAGGTTTTATTTCACTGTGTGCCATTGTGCTTTTTTAATGACGAGTTATTAGGGCTGACTTTTCTGCCTCTTCAAGCTGCAAGTATTGAGTTTGATTAGCCTTAAAGGGATGCGCCAACGTTTTTTTCTTTTCGTGTCTTGCCTCACTCCCGAGTACATGACATCAGATAGGCTGTGTGTGCAGCAACAAGGAAGAAACAGCCAGAACTCACCCACTGCTAATTAGCTTAGCTAAAACACTGGGAGTATATGGGTAGTGTTAGCTTGCCTCTGCCTACAGTCATCAGATAAACTCTTCAGCAACTCTAAACAGTCCTGTGTGCTTGTTGTGACTCATTTATTTACTGTAATGTTACGTTATCTATTTTTAGACTAAAATTAGCAGTTTATGTTATTTTTCGAATGACTGTAGGCAGCAGCAGGCTAACACTACCCACTGACTCCCTGTGTTGGAGCTAAGCTAATTTGTGGTGGGCGAGCTCTGCCCATCTCTCCTTTGTTACTGCACGCACAGTCGAAATAATGGTGTCTATCTGCTTGTCATGGACTCAGGATTGAGGCAAGACATGAAAAGAAAAACAATTTTGGCGTATCCCTTTAACTTTAGCGTCAATGTCTAAACTTCTTTGCAACATGCTCTTGATTTTACAAGGTTTTACACATTTTTCCCTAGTTATAGACCAACATTTCAGAAGTTAGAATCAAAACTCAGATTACCAAAAATGTTCCTTTTCTGTTTTAAGATTATTTGCTTTCCTAAATTTGGTGTGTGCTACTCCTGTGCCTTTTAAATTGCCCCCTTGGGGATAAATAAAGTGGTTGAATTGAATTGAACTGAATTGAATTGAATTGAATTGAACTGAATTGAATTGAATTGAATTGAATTTAACTGATGCACAAGCAGATCTTTGTTGGATACAAAATAAAACAAACAATATGGAATTGGGATCAAATTTAAAGGATCTGAAAATCTTGCTCCATTAAACAGCTATTAATGCCAACATTAACAGAGCTTTGAACAGGTTTGGTTGTCACATCAGAAAGATGTTATAAGGGTTTGTGTCCACTCATGCCGATGTTTTGCTGGCAGAGCTTGGGGGTTTCATGCGGTTCTCTTACCAGATTAACATCTACAAGTCCATGTGGGATACGGCTACACGTTGTTCTTGTCAAAATCGGGGTACATACATGAAGTTTTTCAGGTTGTTTTTGTCTCGACTTTCCCCCTTCCTGACCAAGGACGGCGAACTCCAGATTATCTTCTGTCTTATAAGATTATCCTATAAGATTATCCTGTGGTCTGAGGTGTGTTAAGAGTGAATTTGCCTGATAATCGGCTCTGAAATGGGTCGGGGTCGACAATCGTAAATCGTAAACCAAAAATCTTCATGTGTGCAGGGAAGCCGACAACTCCCGAGTCATGACTCTGTGAATTGTGATGTGAATGTAGCCAATCAAGAAGCGAACTGACTGAGGAACAAGGAAGCAGGTGCAAATAAACACAAGCATGGCCGAACTGGTCACGCTGTCTCCAGGATTTTTTCCACAGTCTTTTCTTTTTTTAGTTCGGGATTATCCATTAAAATAATCCCCAAACCACCATCATTCCCTCTTCTCTATGTCCTCTTCCATGTTGTGTGCTATGTTTCTTCTTCTTCATTTTTGTTAGATCGCGTTTGATCACATGAGATTTCTTGGAGGACTAGATTCTAGATCGGTGGTGGGACAGAGTGGTTATGTGTGTGATGTGCTGAGATTATCGGAGCACACCACACACAGTACGATCAAAGCTGTTCAATGCCTGATTTTTTATCTTCATGTGTGGAGTCTCTAACAGATAAAAAATCTCTTCAGATTTAGAAAATTCTTATGTGTACCCCGCCTGCTAATTTATGGCTCAGTATGCTTCTGAACTTCTTCAACCTGAACCGATTGGGTATTTTGATGTCATAGTGCAACAATAGGTCAGATGACAGGAATAAAGGTCACAGCTACAGCCCCAACTAGTGTCGGGCAGCAATATTACACAACAATTCAGGTTTTTGTCCACTTAGCATAGTGCAGTGTGGAAGAAAACCAACCAAGTGAAAAAGCAACCAGAGATTGGAGGTTTAACTTGGTGTTTAGCACGTTTTTGAATATAAGCAAATGTGAACATACTCCATCAGTCATAGAAAGCTAATATCTAAACACAACGATGAGAAGCTCTCTGAAAACTGAGATTTCAGGTTGAACAAGACCTCAAATTCAACACCAAGAGGAGCGGAAGTGCATTGAGTTGACTTTCATAACCTAGCAGCAGTAAAGAGAAACTGAAATCTGTGACCCTGCCAGTGCAACAACAGCCATTAGTGGACACATGCTCTTTCTCCTTTTAAGCTCATGCTTTGAATTCATCCCGGTTTGAAGTGGGTGCAGCCAGGTCTGAAAGGGGGATGTCATGGATTCACAATTCATTTCCTAAGAGTTTTGCAGCAGTTGTTAGATTTTATAGTCAAATTACACTCATGTTGTCTGATTTTTGGATTGTTTAATCACTGAAGTGTATTTCTAAGAAATATTTCTTATTTCTAATTGCTCCTTATATAATCATGAATGTTGAAAAGTACTTTAACAAAAGCCTTGAAAATCTGCAGACAATGCAAAGCTTAGTACAACTGCCTCACTGAAAAGGCATGAAAGCTTATAAACAACTGAGTTAATATGTCATAACTTTCATTTAAGAGTCTGCAGCACAGGCAGGCAAAGTGCTGATTTAATTAATAAATAGAAGTACTGTTGAGTAACAGTTTCTGCGTTTGTCTCCCTGTCAGACCCCCTCTCAGCAGGCCGCCATGCTGGATAACGACCAGGAGGGGGTGTCAGGGAGCAACCAGTGGGCTCCGTACTCACTCGGCAGGAGGGACGTCCCGCCTGATAACCTCATGAAGAAGGTACCAGCATGTCGTTTAATCACCACACCTTTTCATTAACGTCTGGTACAGTCATCTTAAATTGATCCTTCTCTCTGTACAGGGTGGCCACTCCCACAACCAGTCCCACCAATCACACAACACACACATGATCGTCACGTCTTCTTCCTCGTCCTCGTCCACTACGCCTCATCGTGTGGTTGGCCAGCAGGGTTATGACCAGATGATGAACAAAAGCGTCCAGTACCAACCCGGGATGCCCCTCTCAGTGGTTCCTGCAGGGCAGTACCAGAGCAACATGACTCAAGGTTAGTGGAAATATGCTCAGTGTTTTTGATTTCTCTGGTTACTGGAAACACTGGAGCAAATGTCTCTTTGTATCTTAATCGTTTTATTTTATTACTAATATTTATACTTTTATACTGTAATGATATGGATTTTAAGGCTGGAATAAAGTGTCTATTCTATTCTATTCAGCCTGTAAAGTAAAGTCAGAGAGTATAATCATTAAGGTTTTATGCAATGACCAAGTCATACTTTAACGTTGGAATGAAAAAGCATCTTGTGAGAAGTCCATTATGAATGCATATTTTCCAGTAAAGCAGGATGAGCAGCTGGAGAGAGCTTTGAAGACATTTGGTTTTAGTATTTATAAGATATCATTAATACAAAAAATAAGTATTTCCCTAACCCTATTTGCCATATCCAGAGCTGTTGCAAATACTTTTCTTATGAAAGCATAGAGTGGCTTAAGGTTGGCATTTTGGTTGGATGGACTAAAGAACCTGTAGCTTGGAATAAAACAATCTACCCAAACCGTGGTAATCTGCTCCTAACTTGCTTGCAACTGGATCGTAGTGTTGCAGTTCTTGTACTTCCTTTTTCTTTATGTGATAAATCTGGAATGGCCTTTTACTTTTTCAGCCACACACAGTTTATTCTGGAAACAAAAAAGCCTGTTAGGTCTCTTACAGCCGGTCATGTGGAAAGAAAGTCCAAAACTGCACCAAGAAACAAACATCTCAGCTATCTACAGGTCAAAGGGATAATTATCATTTTTCTTTTACTTAGTGTTGATGTATTTCTTTAAATCTTTACTTAAAGCTGTCTAAACGGGGTCTTTGGTTACCATGAGAGTAACTATCTGCATTACAAACTTTTGTGACAAAAAAGTGACAAATGTATAAAGCAATTATGAAAAGTTACCTAATCAACATATTTAATTCAAATGCAATTAGTATTGCTTTAATCTAATGGTCTTAGCACATTATTCAAGGCAGTTTCAGCTACTTTTGAATGCAAGAAATGAAGCATTTAATTGTTGTTAATGTATATTTTTATATTTTATTTGTATTTCTATTTGCGCAAGAAAGGGCTAATGACAGATTTATTTTTTTTGGAAATGTTGGTTTTTTGATACTGTCATACTTAATTTTGTCAGGTTTTCTTCATAAAAATATATTTTTTAGATATATCAAACTGACTAGCGGGCCACGTCAAAGGGGTCGGTTACCCCTGCGCAGCTAGTTGCTCTGGAGTAATTAATTCTTAATCAGGTTTAGCACAAATCGCCACCAACCTCTGGATTTCTTTGAACTTTGTTCAGTTTGTCATCTCTTTGTAGCTTGTCATCCAAAAACAGTAATTGCTGAATTTTTCTTTGTGTTTGTGTTTAATTTTGTCTTAATTTTCAAGTCACTGTGACAACAAAATGTAGATTAAATGCATTAAGTCACTTTATTCTTGTAAGGTGTAGTATTTTACTCAGATTGTATGTATTGAAGTTTGGGTGCCACAATCCAAAATCATCAGCCTAAGCACCAGAACAGTTTATTTCCGTGTGTATCAGCCATAACCTTTTATAATTTATAATCCCTCTGTTCCATATCCAGGCCATCAGACTTCTGGACAGGCTTACCCCAGTGCCGGCCTGCCCATGGCCATCTCCCCGTCAGGAAACCAGCCTCAGTACAACCCCCACTCCTCTCACTCCTCCCATCAGCCCTCTCTCCCTGCCACAAACCCACAGTACCACAACCAGGGCATGGTCCATAGCAACCAGGTTGTCATGGCGCATACCAACCCGCGGCCTCAGAGCGCCCGCTGCCTGCTGCAGACTAAAGGCCAAAAGAGCACGGACGGTTTCCAGGAGCAGGTATCCGTCTGTCTGACCATTTGTCTGTCAGTGCTGCTGGCTACCTTGGAGGTCTGTGGGTTGTTGATAAAGATCCATTCAGGACCAGGACATTGGAAACACTAAAGAAACACTCAAGGGGACAGATTTACTCAAAGATTTTACGAACTTTGACAAAGTTAAATGAGTTTGGCTTACTTCAGCTGTGGCTTTACATTAAAGTATTTGTTTAATGATTCGAAAGACAATAATTATCAGGAAGGAATCAGAATCAGAAATACTTTATTGATCCCCAAGGAGAAATTCTGATGATTCAGTTGCTCTTATATACAGTATAGCAGTAGGACTATCAAATAAAGACATTAAAATAGATAAGAGCAATAAAAAGTAAAGCAGGTTTCAACATGCTGAATCTGTAAGCTATATCAACTTCCTTATGAAGGAAAAAATAAATAAAATAAGTAAAAGTGAGACTATGAACATGGCCAAGGAATTTACACTATTAACTTTGCTGTAACATTGTCGTACCACCGATAAATGAATTTGTTCCAAACATGTCACTTGGAAGCAACCAAGCAATAACAAGGCAGTAAGAAAGCAAGAAAAAACAAGACTCACACGAAAGAGAAAATAAAAGCTGGATCAAAATACAAGTGTAGGTTGTACAAACACAAGTTGAAAAGAGATGTCTCGGGTGCTGGTTTGGCAGAGTAGCTTGTAGCCATGCGGTAACCATAGATTGAGACCCATTTGAAGCGAGTCTTTCCCTACTCTTTATAATAATCATATTTTTTTTATGTACAGTACCTTTAAAAACATATGTTTGCAAAGTGCTTTAACAGACAAAACAAGGCAGAAAAAGGCAAGACTCTGGAGACAATAAATCAACAATCAGGTCAAACAGAGACCAAGACAGAGATTCATGGAAAATAAAACTACAAAAGGAAAGAAAAATGGTAAACTGAAGACGCCTGAATTACAATAGGAATATACTACAGTAGTACAGGCTAAAATGTCAACATGTACATATCAGTAACATGAGAAAAGAAGGTATTTCGTTTGGTATATAGTGATAAGGAGACTATAAATAGATGATAGATGTATTGATAAATAGATGACAGTTGGTAACTGACGACATCACATCAGGAAAATGAAAACAAGAGGGTAGATAGAGCTCAGATAATAAAAGAGAGTATATTAAAACATGAGAAGATGGTAAAAACAGGACTAAAACAATGAGAAACCAGTGAGGGAGTAAGAACAGAGATTAAAAATAAGTAAGCAACTGTAAAATTAGTATGTAGTTAAATAGAATAAAACAAACAACTAACAAGGTTGATAAATTTAACTGCCTCTCCTAGTCTTTCCACTGTCTCTTCATCATCAGAAAAAGGAAAAAAAATCCTCACAAATGTATTTAAAAGAAACCATACATCCCAAATTGCACACTTCAAGACGTTAATACACATGAAAAAGAAATGATGAAACTTACATAATGGAGAAATGCACCCATCTTATTACGTCAGCACAGATATTATTAATTAATATTTAGCGAGCTGTGGTTATCTAATCATATTGCCATGTCTCAAAGAGGCTTTGCAGGTCCCACATAAGGCCAACATGCTGTTAACAATAACTGGGACATCTGTGTGTAATTTTAGCCTCCTAACAGCAACAGTTTGTGCAGAAACAGGTCTAGAAAAAGCCACGGAGGCGTAGATCTAAATCTGAGATATTTCACAGATGGAGATCAGTGTACCAGCTGAGGCAGGAACATGAAGTCATTCACACCGCGCCGATCAGCTGATCCTCCTGCACAGTGTTTTTGCCCCTTTTCCGTGACAGACAGCTTTTATTGTTGAAACCTCTGACGTGGATATTTAAGGCTTAATTGTTACTGCCAGAAAACTCAAGACCTCCAACGTAGCTGCCAACACATATCACACATCACATGACGGCACTCTTCCACTGTTCTGCATGTCGTCTTTCTGCCACTGATGGTTCTGATCTTTGTATTTCACTTTCACTTGTCTTCCTTTTCTTTCTTGTTTTTGTTCTGTCTCTCTGTTTCTGCCCCTCCTCTCTCTCTCTGTAGTTGTGTGTGAGAATAGAGAAGAACCCGGGTCTTGGTTTCAGTATCTCTGGCGGCATCAGTGGCCAGGGGAACCCCTTCAAACCTTCCGACATGGTACGACCCGACCCGGCCCGCCAGCCTATCACAGCCTCCCCTGGCTTTACCTCAGAGTTGCCATGGAAACTGCTGCTCGTTACCGCAGTGTTTCGTGTATCTGTCCGTTTGTCTGTGTGTCTTTAGGGCAGCAGTTGACGTGGTTAACTTTGAGTCTGTGATCTCTTACTACAGACTGTTGGGGGAAAAACTCTTTCTGTGATAATTGGGTAAAGAAGCCTGAGGATTGTGGGTAAAATATTGAATCTCCAGCTTTTGAAGCACAGGAAATTCTTGTTAACAGCACAAAACAGGAGGCAAGGCTCCAGAAAAATGATAGGAGTTGGCAAACTTCAGTTTCAGGAGTGTTTTTGTGAGTTTGGGTCATTTTCACAGCGCTCTCATCGCTGAAAAATGACATTACAGCCACACTTTAAACACCAAACTCTTCTCCATCTGATTCCTGTCAGCATGTGCCTGCACGGAGAGCCTGTTGGGGCTGCAGATCCTTCAGGCCTCCAGCACATGGCAGCCTGTCCTAGAAACACGCTGCTGTAGTGGGTCTAAAAGAGCGAGGCCGCTCGCAGAGCTCTGATGGCTATTTTAAGAAGGCTGCTTCAGTTCTGGGACACCGTGGGTTGATTTTTCTTTCTCTCTCTCAACACTTTGATGCAGGGATGGGAAGTATGGCAGATTTTACTGACTGTTATTTCAGATGTTGAGTAACTGACGAGACAGCCGATCTAAAAATAGAGACGAGTTCTTTTAAGCATTCAGCCTTTGTGCGGTCCATGTGACAAATGATGGATTAATTTCAGGCCGGGGGTGTGAAGTGATAACAGAAAGTGTCAATTCATCATTTAACTTTAGTTTTATGTGGACAAGTAGTGACTCAGATGCTGACTCGTACAGTTATTTAATCATCTCGTCTCTGCTCGTGTCCATGAAGCTTCCAGTTCTGTCAGTCTGTCCTCCATGAACGCCACGTAACAAGGACGGTCCACAGAGTGAGTGCAGTTATTCAGAGCTGTCAGTGTTAACACACTTCATATTCAAGATTCAAGATTCTTTATGGTCATTCAAACTATATACCAACAGTACACAGCAGAACAAAATTACATCAAGTCGCTAAGAACAGAATAAATAATATTTACATAATAAGACTGTTTATGTACAGTGAGGTAGTTTGAAAGGTTCAAGTCGTAGGATTGAGCTTAAGTGCGGTGTAGCAGTACGTAATGTAAAGTACTAGGTTAAATTGCAAGGTTTTGAAAATAGAGAACAAAGTCAGTGCAGATGCAAATGGCTTGAATCAAAATACACTTATATGCACATACACACACGTACACATTTACACATAAATATACATATATACATATATATGTATATATATGTGTATATATGTATGTATATATGTGTGTGTGTGTATATATATATATAAATATATTTAATATACATGTGTATATCAAACACTTGCGTACACACAGACATCTGCATACATACAATCACATGTACTTATATACACAGTCACACATGCACCTGTACACACACAAATTAACGCGAACATTATAAAGATCAGATCACACATTGAAGTGTGTAACATTTCTACAAAATGTATGGACAGTACAAATTATTGTTAAACTAAGAGTGCAGATAAAGCTGTAAAACCAGAGTACTGAATCTAAAGAAACCCTCAGCTTTTTATGTCCAGTATGGATTTAGCTGAGGTTCCAGGAAAGAGCAGACTGAGGAATGTATAAATATATGGAGACTATAAACAGAACATTGCTTTAAAAGAATGGCAGCTGAATAGAAAGACTTGTGCAGTTATTTGGTAAAGTGCAGCTTCCTTGTGTCTCTTGCGGATGTTGCAGTTATTTAAGGTGGATGATTTTCTGGAGTTCAGAGGTCTTAGTGCAGAGGGGGAGAAACTTGTGTTGCACCAAACTTTGAGTAAGGAGAATAACGGCAGAAGATAAGGAAAGAATCTTTTATAGGGCCATAAGGAAAATGTAATTGTGATAGTTTTCCTCATGCCATATATTGTATGTTACAATTTTATAAGGGAACTTTCTAGATCAGTGGTTTTTGAAGTGTGAGGCAGGACCAGGTAATGGTTTCTGGGGTAAACGAGAATTGAGGATTTTGTTCTACTTTTTTCTGCTATCTAAAGTTTGAGTTTTTGGTATTTGGTCTTAAAAACGACTCAAGGCCACAGTTTGTAATGTGCTAAGACCTTCTGGCTGAATTGGCGATTTATTTAAAAAAGAATAGAATACAAATAATTTATGATGATTTAAGGTTGTCATTTTGTTATATTTTATATATATTATTATTCAAATAATATTTTCCCTTTTTTAAAGAAAAGACTGCAATATTAAAATAGATGTGAAAATTTGTTTTCCACAAGAAAATTAAGACTTGCTTAACGATGAGACAAAGACTTTTAAACAAGGTTGTTTGAAAGTCAATACATTATGATTGAGAATTGTTTAAAATATTGATTAATGATTAATTTATACATTGATTCCCTTATTTTGGGGTGTTGGGGGTTTGCAAGACATGCATTCTTCCAGGGGGCTCACTGCTCTACACTTAACAATGCATGTATAACACACATTGTCTGTATCTTAAACATTACGAGCTAGAAAACAGACTTAAATTGTTAGTACGTAGTCAAAGAAATGACGACTTTTACAGTCTTGAGAATGTCTAAGTTCACATTAAAAAATAAGTAAATACTACCTGCTCAGTAAACAAGTAAGAGTAATTTGCACCTTACAATACATTTTTTTTTTATTTACTGTTCCCTGTTAAACTTTTAACTAACTTTCTGATGTTAAGCTTAAGCCATTAGCAAAGAGGTGCCAAATTATCCTGTAAAATAAAAGCAGATTGTTACCTGATCATGAATCATTATTCCCTTAGTTTTAGAAGGAACAAATTCAAAGTAGCATGACAGAACGTTTGGTTTTTTTAAGAAAAATCTCTTTTCTTAAGATTTAAGCATAACTCGGTTACTTGCACAGAAAAATCAACAATACTGGAAATCATTAAAAAATAAAATGCTGTTGCTTTTACCAGGATCATCAGACTTTAGTTCGATATTTTGTTCATGCACTTTGGCATATTTAGTGAAGTATAAAAATGTTTTATACAGTTTTCTATATGTGACAAGAAACTAGAAGCTGCCTCCTACCTCTGAGTCAAGGCAGCAATAAATAAGCATTAAAGTAATAAATCTAAAATTAAAGTTCATAGAGTACATCTTCTTACATTCAGTAGGTATCTGTAGATTTTTAAGAAATATTAAATGTGGATTTTGAAATTTAAGGCAACAAAAAGTCTTATTTTACTTGTGAGGAATCTTTAATTTTTGATGATACCCCAGTGGAGATCGTCATTATTAAATCTATTTTGGGCTATTTCAAGTGCTGCTTCTGAAAACGGGGAAAACAACATTTAGTAAAATTAGTTTACAGATCTGCAATTTACATTTTTAGAGAAAGACAGTCTACATACACACGTTGATTGTAGTTTGGGTCTAAAGTCTTGAATTTGTTCTTTAAAATCAGATATTTAGTGCTTCATCCTTTTTATTTAGACTAAACATTTTCAAGGTAAACTTATTAAAGTTTTAAACATGCTAATAAAAGTGTGGTTGATGTCAAATAACAAGCAAATTGCAATTCAAATATGTAGATGTTTGATATTCTACGTTAAAAATCACATGTGTAAAATTTCATTTAAAAATCTGATAGGAGCTGATTTGGACTAAAAATCCAGTGGTTATTATTAAATTCTCCGCAGTGTTTATCTATAATTTTTAAAATCTCAGTAGATAATAAACAGAGACTTTATTACCTGCTGATCTTCAGAGTACCTGCAGTGACAGCCGGTGTTTATTTTTCACCAAAGCATCGAAGCCTTAATGTTTCAAATGTACAAACCATCTTTAGTGAAATGTGCCTTTAGATTCCCTAAATGTGTTGTTATATAAAAGCTTTTATCTGTCACCCTCGCATCTTAAACCCCCTCCTCACTTCCTCTGTATCTTCACTTCCTTCGGTGCACGTGAGGCGTCTAGTCGAAGTTTCCTTTCATGTATTTTCAATGATTGTCAGCTCAGGGCTGATTTGTCAGCAGTTTTAGCTCAAACAAACACCGATGCCTTTTATATTCTTTTGATCATCTTTCCCGGCCTACTTTTGAGCGCTCACTTTGCCCAACCCTTACTACGATTGTTTCTATTTTTATTCAGCGCAGACAGAGCCAGGTGGACGGCTGAGTTATCTTTAAGGGCGGATTTAAGGATAAATAAGACAATAAATAGTTAAAAAGGTCTGTGAATCACAACAGCTTGAGTGATGAATTATACATCTGTGGACTGCAGCCTCTGCTGTAGTGTGGGGCTGTGGCTCCTCCCTGTGGTCAGCTCGCTGTTTGCAGCTAAAGCTCGATTTATCACGGCTGGGAAATTCACATCAGCTGCAACTAAGCATCTCAGTTTGTATGTGAGAAAAGGAGGAGAAAAAACAAAAACTTAATTAAGCCTTACTTGTCTTTTTGAGTCAGTTTTGAACAATAATTGGACCATGGCATTGATTTGATATTTGTTAAACTAGACTAGACGTACAGTAACTATTTAAATACAAACATATAGACAGTGTGTTTGCACATTTATGTTCATTCATTCAGACAAGCATAGGTACATATGTGCGTACAGAGCATCAATAAACAAATAATTGCATGATGTTAGTGCTAAACAATCGTTAAAGGGATAGTTTGTGTTTTTTGGAGTGGGCTGCTCAAGGCCCATGGCACTAGTATATGTAAATTGACTGTCCAGCATAAATGAGTGCACCCCTATTGAAAGTAACGTATTAATCAATATCTAGGTTTTGACAAAACTGAGTTTAACATAACATTTTTTTTTTTTACATAAGATGAAAATAAGGGTAGTATGATAACTAAAATTTAGCTTTTCTGCCTCCTCTTTGATTGGGATGAACTCGTTTCTGCATCCTGATCTTAAATTGAGAAAAATATTTTTTTTGTGTGCAACTCAAAAAGTCTTGTTTGCAATCACTGGCCCACATTTGGGGGAGTATTTTGGGGTATAGTATACCATAGAAAATATTTACTTTGAAAGGAAACTAAAGGTTTTCTGACAGATCTCAAGGGGTGTACTCATTTATGCTGAGCACTGTATATAGCCAGGTGCTTACAAGAGCAGGTACATGGCATTCAATGGTGCCACTGAAAACCTCAATTTCCCCACTTTAAGATAAAAGCTACACAAAAAACAACACTGGTTTGACTAGACCAGAAGCGGGCAACTGGCGGCCCTTCCCCTCACTCAATGCGGCCAACCAGTCATTTCCCCAAAAGAAAAAGAAACTGGAAATATTAAGAAAGCATAACAACAACTGCTAAATGAGATTCATCATGAGTAACTGGTACTACATAAAGTACAAATTAAGTGATCAAATGTAACTACTAGCCTTAGACTGCTGGTACATACTTTGTTTTTTGCAAGACATTACAGAGCTTACTTTGCTCTAAATATCATTTGTAAGGCATTAAAATCTAATATTTAGTGTTAAAAAAACTATATTTGGAAACACTGGTAGAGGTAATGTATTTGTGCTTTCAAAACTGAAAACATCCATTCTTTCATTGCATGAAAGAGCGGCTTAAATTGGCTTTAGTGATGTGTCATGCTCAATAAATTGTCAACTTTAAATGTGTTTGAGGTTAAATATATTAATGTTGGTATAATCCTTTTTTAAGCTTTACATTTTTCTGTTTGTTTATTGATGTATTTTTTCCTCATGAGCGTGCCCAACAATATGTAACAGCGCAGCCCTCAGACACTTAAAAAATAATTATGTTGGTAATCAAGTTGTCCACCCTTGGACTAGACGCCACAGTAAGAATTTTTTTGTGTAGTTTTAACGTACAGGTGGAGTAATTACGCGGCTTTCTGTGGCACCATTGGCTGCGTTCGTACTCAGGTATCAGCCCACAGTGGCAGAGCTGACCAGTTGTTTTATTGGCAGTCATGTTTAGAGGTGCCATTGTCCTTTAGCAACCCCACTTTCAAACCCCTGAACTATACCTTTACTCTCTGAAAGATTTATCGTTTTCCGATTGAAATCGCAATTTCAGACAATGCAATCGTGATCGCCAAAGCTGCCGTTTTGTGCAGCTCTCCTGACTGACCCAGGATCTGTTGTGTCAACTGTTTTACAAATCTGCAGCAATTTGCATTTACGGAGGTGCTAATAAGCATGTCAACAATACAGAGCCTCTGTTTAGGAGTAGAAGTTGGAGTATCCCTTAAATAATGAAAACAGATTATTTATCATCAATATTAGATGATGAATAATGTGTAAGTGTTAGTGTGAGTAATGTGCTTTTGATCATTGATTTCCTCACTGTTGTCTATACTGTAAAGTGAATATTGCACTGATGCTTGATTTAAAGAAAATGAATTGAAATCACAATATCTATCAGAAAAACCACAGTTAGATTTTCCTAAAATTGTTCAGCCCTAATAGTTGCACGTTTGTGTGATGTTTAGGTACTGTGTGTGTGTAGAAGTGCATTTGAAAAATAAAAAGTCAGAGATCTCATTTCCAGGACGCACCTTTATGTGCTGTTGAATGAATCAGAGTTGTCTTTGAGGAGTTGATTCAGATTAATAAAGGCTCTCAGAACAAGCTCTTCCTCGCTACAATAAACCCAACAAGATGTTAAAAGATTTGAAATCTTTTGTGAAAACCTGACAGAAGTCATGATCAGGCGTCTAAGAGAAAGAACGCCTTAAAAGACTACCTGTGACTCTCAGAGCCATCAGGTGAGGATCACTCCTGGCTAATTAGGATTCATTGAGTGGAGTCGGCGACTCACTCCCTGTATTGACAGAGGAGGGATCCCGGGCTCTGATGGATCAGCTTCTCATGCTCGATGTTAGAGCAGAAGACGGGTTTAAGGAGCACAAGATGGATTTTTAGTCACATCGAAGTCATGAGCGCCTGAAAATTCAATTTTCTGCTCCTGGTGTTCCTGAATCTGCTGTCTTTGCACACTGAGCTGCTTTTATTGGTAACATATTTATTAGCTGTCATCTGTAAGAGAAACTATGTTTATGTTATCACCAATCTGCAAAAACCTCGCCCCAATAATGTGCAATCAATCCAACCAACTACTAACACCATCCACTAACGTCAGGACTCGTTCAGAGAAGGGGAAATCTTCAAAACCAGTTAAATCTGATGTTTTGAAGATGGAGGGTTTTTGCAGTGAAACTGCAGCTCTGTGTGCAACTACTTTATCGAGCTAATGCTACAGTCACTGTGAATAACAGATTATAAATGCTAATGAACACATTTGTAATGTACAGTGAGCTCCATATGTTAATGACAGAAACAAGTAATTTAAGGAAAAACTCATCAAATAAATGACTGAAGTCACCTGATCAGGTAAAGTCACTTCAGGGGAGAGTCAAGGTCAGGCAAAAGAAAGAAAAATGAGAAGAGGATTTTTTTTTACATTTATTTAGAAATTCCAAAAGAGTTTAAATGACCACAAACAAACTTTATTCTTGAAATTGTATTTCAACTCTATTTGTTGGCATTTATATTGTTTCCCTCGACATTTCAACTTTTCTCTCAACATATAATCTTAATTCATGAAATTTCTGCTTTTTAAAATTAACATTTGAACTTTATCATTGTGTTTCAACATTTGATCATGTCCTCAAATTAGTTTCTTTTTTTTCAAATGTTCTACTTTTTCTTTACATTTCTGACCGACTTTTTGATTTTTTAAAACATTTTAATCGATTGTTTTACTTTTTCCAACATTTTTTGTCTTTATCCTCTTTCTTAAAAAACATTTGTCATGAAGAGTTTACTGTATGTGATTGGAAGAAAGTATACATTCATAGGAAAAAAACAGAAATATATATGTAGAGTGATGATTTAATGGTTCTTCTCAATGTTATTGAAATCAGATGATTTATACCATATTTTCAACATTTTTAATTCAGTCTTGAATTCTATTTCAATCTAAGTGCTTTAAATTTCTTTTTTTCTCTTCACTTTTTGTCTTTATTATTTATGTCTACATGTTAGAATCAACATTTGAGCTTCTTGATGAACATTTTGATTGTTTTTCGGTATTTGATTATGTCCTTGAAGTAGTATTTTAGGGGCCATTTTCAAAGCTGCTTACAAAACTAGCAATACATCATGATTTTGCCTTCATGTAGTTTGTAGTATACAAACATTTGTGAAATCTACAGTACCCCAAAAATACCTGTATGCCATACTATAGAAATAATAAGCAGTATGCATCAGACCAGTCTGCCTCGCGTACCATTACCCGAGGGTCAGGGATTGAAATTTAACAGCCTTAGCAATGTTAGCATTAATCCCAATACAGTTACAAATAAAGCAGATCGAACTCATTAAAACAACATTTTTCTGAAGTGTTTGTTCAGTGGTGAGAATCATGAAAAACCCCCAAAAATAAATCATTTTTTATTTAGAGAAACTTCATTTTTTTATGTGTTTGATATTTCCTCCTTAAAAAAAGTTTGGAAACGCTATTTCTGTAGATTATTTCTCCCCTTTAATACCCGCTGTTTATTATTTTATATTACTGGAAAGCCTGATTGGTCTCCTGGACAACTTAAGCACCCTGCCTTTGTGGAATGAGCAACACATTTGGGATTTTGTGGGTTTCTCCAGAATCCCTTCTTCCCACTTCACAGTCTGTCTTTGACTTCATCAGGAATTTTTTTCTTTGTTTGGAGATGGTACCAGGACTGATACCAGATATTCTGGCCTTCTGTGGACTGGTACACCAGCTTGAGTTGCCGGGGATTTTGGCATTTTTTTGGGTGCTACCCACGTCTTTAGCTGTGTTACTCATTCGATAAATGCATGATCCTTACCAGTGAAATTGCTGTAAAGTTGACTTATCAGGCTTTCTAATGATATTAAATACATTAACAATTGGGGATATATACCCCTTTAACTCCCAGCTCAGCTGTTTGGCAGAGGTCAATAAATTCAGGAATATTTAATATGTTAAAAAATAATAAGTCATCGTTTCTGTCATTTTTTTAGGATACAGAATAAAGCTGCAAACAAACCAAAATAATTGATATTCTCTTTGTGTGGGATTTAAAGGTTCAAAAAGCTAAAAGCTGTTTTTATTATTGCCATAATTATTATTTTAAATACTTAACCATTTACTGATATGATTTATATATATATATATATAAAATTTGTTATTTATCAAAAACATTTTTGTTTGTCAAACACAGTATCATCTATTTTAAGTTATTTTGATTGCTACTTTATTTACAAACATTTTTGCCTTTTCTGATGGATTTGTCCCAAATATTTGTGCATTTTTATGTCATCACTCTATCAAACATTAACTTTTTAAACCTTTAAATCCCACACCAAGAAAATATCTGGTGTTTGGTTTGTTTGTCATTTTCTCTGTTCCCTGAATTGTTGACAGAATCAAATCAATGATTTGATTTGTTCTGTTTTTTAAAACATTAAATATCCCTGAATTTATTGATGACCTCTGCCAAACAGTTGAGCTGGTAGTTTAAGGGTTAAAGGGGAGAAATAATCAACCTTAATCGCATTTCCAAACTTTTTTGAAGAGCATAGTTTTTGTATTTTAGAAATAGTTGCTCTGATCCTAACTTTAGCCCAGTAGGTGGTAGTAATGAGCATTATCCATGAGTTGCTACTCAGAGAGTAAAAAGCAGAAGAGGAAGAATCAGCTCAGCTGGGTGAAGCAAAACAGTATTCAGTATGGAGTACATACTGAATACTGGCATAGATTTCAAAAAGGCCTGTATTTTTTTTTCAAAATTTCTACTTTTTCTTTACTTTCTTGACGTACTTTTTGAATTTAAAAAGCAAAAATGTCCTTTTTTTCCATCTGATTTTACCGTTTTTCTTGAGGTCCTTGAAGGAAAGAATCCTCCCTTCCTCATTGTTTCTTTCTCATGCCTGACCCTGATCCTCGTCCATAAATAACCCAGAATGAGTCCACGTCTGAAGACATAATTCATACGAGGCTCACTGTACAAGCCCCAGAGTTTCCTGAAATACGGCTCACACTACTGTTTCTAACATTTCTCTTTCTATTTGCAGTATATGTGTTTGTTCCTGCACTCACTCACAGACTGTAGTATGTAGGTGCTGCTGCACTCTCAATACTACATCACATTGTTTTTATTTATTTATTTATTTATTTATTTATTTATTTGCTAACCTTAAGCTCACTACGGTGCGTTCAACACGTGCACAACCTGTTGAACCACGCTGAGCAGACACAGCTGCATCGTCCCACGCTCTGTGTGTTCTGAAACATCTTTCAGCTTCCAGTGCAAAGATGTTGGTGTTTTTACAATCTCTGCCTTGGGTTATTGAGGGAAAAGAAAGGGGGTGAAGTGCTTTCTGCCCTCCCTACTACCTACTGCTTTCCCCTAAAGTCAGTACCCATCCCACACCGATTCCTCTCCTCCTATCCTTAAATATTAATATCTACGTCTCTCTCTTTTAGAATCCAGGTCTACTGCTTTCAGAGTCCTTATATGCTGATTATAAACTTCTCTGGCATGTGAAATCTGTCTTCATGGGAGGAATGTATCTCAGCTTCAGTAAAAATGGAAAATCATTCAAATCACACAAAAACTAAAGTGCTTTAAATTGCATGCCTCTGAATTAGAATAAATTAGAGCTCATTTGGTTTATTCCAAAATATATTTCTGGCAAAAGAATGTTATTTGTTGGGGGTGGATATTGAGATGAGAATGAGAAAGGCAAAGATTCTAAACCATCGTGTCCCTGTGTTGTCCTAACGGTGTATCATTTTGACTTATAGGGTATCTTTGTTACTAGGGTACAGCATGACGGGCCCGCCGCCTCCGCCCTGCAGCCTGGAGACAAGATAGTACAGGTAACGTCCTTTTACTCTTCTTTAAACAGTCAAAGTTTTGATATCAGACTGCAGCATTTCCTCTGCCATTGTCTGTGTAAATGTTGGGTTTTGTATCGAGCATGACCTCCCCTCATACTCTCATTCATCATCAACCAGAAAAGACGAATAATGTAGGGACCGTCGACAAAAACGGTCTCAAACTTTAGAGGAGTCTCAAACCAAACCAAAATCTTTCTACAAAAAAATCAGATCTAAGTGAGAGTATTTCTCCAATTTCAAGACAAAAAAAATCTCACTGCACTTATTCTAAGCTACAGTTTCCTTAAATGTCTTAATTAAAATCTTATATGAAAACTGAAAATAAGGCCTGAGTTGCTTGTAATAATAAGTAAAATAATCTGCCAATAAGACAAGACAAAATTAACTTGAGCAGATTTTAAACCTTAATTTAAGACCCTCACTGAGTGAAACTTTCCTTGTTTCATTGGCAGATTTTTTCTTTTCATTACAAACAATTCAGTGCCTTATTTTTGCCTTTTATTCCTTAAAGTAAGATATTTATCTTGACTGGTTAAGTAAATGTGGATAAGAATAAGTCTTTTGGACACACTTGCCAAGATCTGAGTTTTTGCAGAGAGTTTTGCAGGGAGAACCTTTAATGGTTTTCTTACACTTTAGCTAATTCTTTAGTAAATATCAGTCTCAATTTTCAGGTCCACTTTGTCATACAAGAGAATAATTTTGTTCTGTCTATTAAACAAAAATCATGATCACACTGGATTGCAAGTGGCCAACACACCGGCTCCAAGTCTCTCTGCTGTCACATCTCTCCTTATATTTCACCTCAATAATGAGCTTCTACAGACAGTTTAGGAAGAACCACAATAAATCTCCCCACTTGTGAGCTGATTCAGTGAATGCCTGACCTGGGAAACTAGCAGAATGAAAGCATCCTTTTTTTTAAGATATGTTGGGGGATTTTTGGCAGTTATTACTGACAGGGGAGAGAGAGTAGGCAATATGGCCTCAGGCAGGATTCAGACCCAAGCTGCCCACACAAGATAAGAGTCTTTGTATGGTATGTGCATGGTTGCTTCCCTCTTTGCCAACCGGCACCCTCAGTGAAAGCTTTCTGCGCTAACAAGTGAACTTTCTCTGCAGAGGAGGCAAACTGAGCTTTAACTATGAGAGGAATTATAACTGAGCATCTTTTATCTTCACTGCAAAAACTCAGATCTTTGCGAGTTTATTTCTCTAATTTCAAGTCAAACATATTGCCAATAACTACTAAAATGTAATTTTCATTTGACAAGTCCAGATGGATATCTAATTACAAGGAATAAAAAACAAAAATAAAGCACTGGACAACTTGAAATTATCAGAAACTATCTGCCAATGGAATTAGCAAAATTTTACTCGATGAGGGTCTGAAAAACAGGTACAGAAACTACTTAAGAAAGCAACTTACTACCAAGACATCGTTCAAGTAAAATTTGTCTTGCCTCATAACCTATGGGGTTTTTATTTGTTTTTAAATACTGAAATAAGATGTGCAGCTAGACATTTCAGGTAATTTTGGCTTACAGTAAGTGTTGTGAGATTTTTAACATTGAAATTGGATGAATAAACTTCCTTAGATTTGAGTTTTTGCAGTGTTTTCTTTGATAGATTCTAACATTGTGGACATCCATACCTCCTGGATTTAGGTAAAGTCTCTCTCATGGAAAATAAGCAGCATAGGGAAAGAAAATGGTCAGCTGGTAAACTGGCAACAGCTGAAGTGGTATAGGAATATACTACATTTGTACAGCTTAAGATGTCAACATGTACATATGAAGAACATCAGTAAAGAAGGTGTTTTGTTTTATATATAATGATGGAGGTGATAAGACAATTAATAGATGATAGATTAAAGATACATAGATAAAATGATGACAGTCGACGACATCACAGCGGGAAGATGGAAAAGAAGAGGGCTGATTATTTTCTGTTTATATTGTTATAAGTATCAATTATATTTGAAAAAGTAAACATGAAGAAAAGAGCATGTTGGAAAGCCTGATTAGTCACTCCTACGACAAGGTACAACCTTTAAAGATCATGCATTCGTGGATTGAGCGACACAGCTAAACATGTGGGTAGCACCACAAAAAAATGTGACAACAGAAGAAAGCCTACAGCTCCTCAGTGAAGCAAGGGTGAGGGTGTTGTCTTGGGGTGTTGTCTTCCTGGGACGCCCACTTCCTGCACCCACACCCGCTGACACTTATTAATACAGCTACTCTGCATACTGAGACACCAGCTTCCAGAAACAGGGGATGTTGGCAAGACCCACACTTTTAGCTGTGTTGTTCATTTAACGAATGCACGATCCTCGTTGTAAAGGTGACTAATACGGCTTTTTTGAGTTGAACTGAATGGTTTTTCAAACATGCAAAAACAAACATGGGTAGTCACCATTAACAAAAAAACACAAAAGACAGCTGATGACAAGATGACATGTGCAGCAAGTCCACATCCCCTAAAAGGAGTAGAAAGAAGTCTAAACTTATTTAATCCTGCCCCTTTTATTACCACGTCCTACTGAGATGTTTTTAATTTCTACATATTTATAATATTTACAAGATTCAACCACCTATTTAGGAGCCAATGTTCCTTATAATATATTGACTGTAAAATGTAATAAGCTACTTATACACGATTACAAACTTAATAATTCACCTATACTTAATTTCTACACATATAATACACCCCTACTCAAACACAGAAAAAGACATTACATAATCAAGACTATATATCTATATTTTTTTAGACTCTGCCATTGATATAAAACAGTGGCATCATTTCCAATAATATAAAACACTGCTTCAACCTGTCTTATTAAAGAGGAGAAATAACTGACCAAATTAAATTTTTGAGGAGTTTGGGTTATGACTGAAATAGTTAATGAAGATCTTACAACTACACTGCCTGGCCAAAAAAAAGCTGCCACCTGGATTTAACTAAGCAAATAGGCACGAGCCTCCTATTGGATAATTACTGCATGGGCGATTATCTTTCAGCTGGCATCAAGTTATTTAACCCCAGCTGATGACATGAGTAGCTTCTCATTTCTTAAACAACCATGTGGAAAGACACATCCTGTGGTCGTGGAAAAGATGTTAGTCTGCGTAAGAAGGGTCAAATCATTGGCATGCATCAAGCAGAGAAAACATCTAAGGAGATTGCAGAAACTACTAAAATTGGGTTAAGAACTGTCCAACACATTAAAAACTGGAGGGATAGTGGGGAACCATCGTCTTCGAGGAAGAAATGTGTGAATGATCGTGATCATCAATCACTTAAACATTTGACCAAATCAAATAGATGAAAAACAACATTAGAACTCAGGGGTATGTTTAATAGTGAAAGTAAGAGCATTTCTACACACACAATGTGCAGGGAACTCAAGGGATTGGGACTGAACAGCTGTGTAGCCTTAAGAAAACCACAGATCAGTAAGGATAACCGGAAAAAGGGAGCATAAAGATTGGACTCTGGAGGACTGGAAAAAGGTCGTGTGGTCTGAATAGTCCAGATTGACCCTGTTCCAGAGTGATGGGAGCATCAGGGTAAGAAGAGAGGCAGGTGAAGTGATGCACACATCATGCCCAGTGCCTAATGTACAAGCCTGTGGGGTCAGTGCTGTGATCTGGGTCAAATCTTGTGACATTGCAGACGCTTATAGAAAACAATGCCACAGCGAATACATGCTGTAATCAAAGCTAAAGGCAGTCTAATGAAATATTAGAGTGTGTGACCTTTTTTTTTTTGGTGGCGACTTTTTTTTGGCCGGGCAGTGTATAATGAGAATCAAATCGATCAGTTAAGTCTTTCCAGAATCAGTTAAAGTAAAGTTTACTAATGCCTTTATTTCAAAGTAGAGACAAAATCAGGACCCCCTCATCTCCCATCCCCTCCATGCCTCCCCCTCTCTCCCCCTCCATCTTCTCTCCACAGATGTACAGTTTAGCCGATGAACTCATCTAAAAGCCCTTTTTTGTCTTTACCCCTTCTCTCTCTACAGCATGACTGTGTAGCTCCTCCTCTTCTCTCTCTTTTCCCCTACAGTGATGTGTTACTGAGATAATGATGGCAGTGACCCTCCATCCTCCCACACCCACACTGACATACATACTGCACCACACACACACACACACATGCTGTTGACTGTGCTGCGTGTTTGCCTTGCAGGCTAACGGACATAGTTTTTTACACATGGAGCACGAGACAGCCGTCTCTCTGCTGAAGAGTTTCCAGCGGACTGTGGACTTGGTGGTTCTGAGGGACGGCAGCACGCGCTAGAAATAGTTTTTATATCCAAACAAACAAACAAAACACAACAACAACAACAACAACGCTTCTCTGCTCTGCTCATCGCCATCCCACGCCACCCCACCTGCCCTCCGCTGGAGGCTTGTGGAACTGAAAATGAGCCGCCTTTTTTGTTTTTTTTAACCTTTTTAAGGGAACACAGACGTTTATTTGCCTATTGCTGGACCAAAGGCAAAAACTAGTGCCAAATGTATCATAGGAAACATATCGGCTCCTTCGTCCACGCGGTCAGGGACCTGATCGACGAGTGGATGGACCACAAGAGGACTTTGAGATCCTACAGGGCTGCTGCAGTTTGTGGTTGGTTTCTTCATTAGGCAGTCATCTGATCAGTGCGTCTCAATAGTTTGGTTTTGTTACAGTTTTCTGGTATTTTTTCTTTCCCCTTTTTGACTTTCTTTCACAGTCCAGGGTAGATTTAAAGCTTTCCTTTCATTGGTGTAGCACATGAATCACATACTCGTTCTTCCTTCTTCTTTGCTTTGTCTTCTCTCTTCTGTGTTTTCCTCTGTTCTGCCGGTCTTGTTGCCTCATGTGTACAGAAACTGAAAACTTAAGACGTTCTGCCTTGTGTACATACGTAAATAGAGCTGCAGTTTTCTAGTGCTGCACTCTCCCTGGGGCCTGAACACAGTTTGATTCATATAAATATTGTTGATAAACCACAGTCTGAATCCTCTCATATGAACATACAGGGATTATTTCTCAAAAATGGACAATTTTATAAAATATATCAGTTTTTTTTGTCCTGTAAAGAAAAAAAACACTGTTCATAGTTCACAAAAGCTTCTTGTTTTACTTGTTTTAAAACTGTTGCTTGCACATTTGTGCTTAAAAAGAGCTAAAGCAATATTTCTGAGGCTCGGCCCCTTGAGATTTTCAGCTGAGCCAAACTTTTCCTGCAGTGCCATCTATCGAGAAAGTCATGCTAATGTTTACACACACTGCCATGCACCTGAACACATACAACGTACACAAATGTGAAAGTGAGAATAATGAAGCCCTGACTACATCCTAGCCTGGTTTTAAAATCCAAACTGTCACTCTGCCCACACTGGACATTATTCGTGTGCCATATTTGAGGTCCTGTTTTGTAGTTTGTTTTTTTTTTACATCTTTTGCTGTTTTAGTTATAGATAAAAAAAAATCAGAGCATGCTTTTATATCTTTGGTAACTGTCTGCCAGTCATTTTCTGTATGCTGCAGGAGTTTTGCAGAAAACTTGAGTTGTATTATACCACCATGTTTCAGTGAGACTGATATTTGGTGCCATGTGGATCCTCTGCCCCTCTTTACTCGCAGGCCCAAACTGTTGGAGCTTCGCCTCTTTGTGTCACAGGTTTGATCAGCACGCAGTGAAAGCATCAGCGTGGAGGGAGATATGTGTTTCCTGCTGTAGCCGCACTGTGGGAGGTGGAAAAGAATAAAGTCAGAGAGGGTGTAACAGTGAGTACGTTCACATGCACACTAACAAACTGATCATTGTCTGATTTCTGGGGTTATTTAAGTCACTCGAGAGGTCACGCAAACACAAAGACATTTTATTTATTTATTTATTTGCACATAGTTAAAAGAGAAGTCAAAGAAACAGTGAAAAAGATTAAGTTAGATGTGCAGGTGAGGTAGAAACCCAATGTGGGCTTATTTACAAACCTCACCTAAAAGTAAATACAGATAAAATTAACAGAAAAAAAACATTAAATCCTAGTAATCAAAGAAGACAAACAAAAAAAACAAAATCGTGTACATACGCACAGGTCAAAGCTTAAAAAAAAAGTTTGAAGATTTATAAAAGGAAAAAAGTTAAAGAGAGTTACCTTCAGGTGTTTTTAGTGATTATCATTCATGCTTTCAGATTAGGAAATACAAATCTCAAATTAAGTCTTCTGTTCAACAACAGTTTTCTGGCTTCTTTTAACAAACTGTTCAATTTACAGCCTGCAGCACCCCTAAATTACTAACCAGCTGTTACCTGATTACAGATTTTCTTGAATAAAGCAAATTTAAAGAAAGAGATTAAATGTGACAGCATTAAAAAATGCAGGAAGGATCTTGGAGGTCCCCTACAATGTAAAGTTTTAGTTCAGATGAAACACAGATGAAGCTTTATGGAGGTAAACAGAGATAACCTGACACACCAGGTAGACTGTTCAGTATATTTCACTAGTCCATCTCAACAACAGCCCAAAGAAAGTGTTTGGGAGGGCACCTTTACAAAGCATAGTAGATAGTTGATTGGATGATCTTTCTATCAGTCACATTCATTACAGGCCACCCTAAAGAAATGTGGTCCGTATCTGATTAAGCAGCTACAGAAGCTATTACCATTTACCCTAATTTATGAAAAAGAAAGAACCTTGTTTTTATTCTTTATTGTAATGTACAGTCAGTGGAGATGAATTTCCCCCTGGGGATCAATAAATCTAAATCTAATTTAAATCTTTATACTAAAAAGTAAATGAAATATCAACTTTAAAAAAAAACTTGGATGCATTGTATGAAGCAGCTCCAAAGTTGTTTACAGTCTAAAATTAGCCTCTTACATTTTTTTTCACTGTGGTGAAAATTGGTAAAACAATGAGACACAGCTGCCCATCTTTTACTATTTTATTTTTTTCCAATTTCTTGATCTGTTTAAGTGCCCATTACTATTACAGCAGATTATAAACAGTAGTCTGGTCAATCTTAATTAGAACTATCACTCTTAATAGTTTTTTTTTCCGATATATCTGGTTATAAAATATCCTCAATAAACATAAATAACATGTTGAAATAATATTTTAATATGATAATTACAATATAATACATTTGTATCTTTAATCTGACTCTGAAATCAAACAACCTGACCAACAAATGTCATAAAAACTTCCGCAGTAAAAGTACAACACTCATACAACTCTCGGACACTAAAAACGATGCAGTGCTGTTGTCACAACAGATGTTGAAACTGAAAAGAATTCCCATGAAGGCTTCTGAATTACAGTAGCTAGTGGAGCACATCAGATGTGTCTCAGACTGGAATCTAAACAAAGAACCATCTCCTAAGGAGGGCTGTTAAATCAGTGATTAGTGAAATTTAACGTCAGTGAGACTAAAAGTTAGTCAAATTTGAACATGAAGTCTGCATGAAAATTGCAAGAAAGTTTTGGATATCACGCACTTTGCATGATATTAGCAGCAATTGAAAGGGAATTTTTGTTTTTCCATTTGGACTAAGATGTTTCCACGGAGCTTCGCGTTTGTGGACGGGGTTGATTTTTTTAGACATGAGAAGGAAAACTTCCATTTTCAAAAGTTTCCGCCTCTTTGGGGACATGGCCTGAGACAAATCCTTGCTCAAAATAATTTAGGATCATAACATCCTTCATATCATAACATGACTTCAGAAATTCAAAGAAACGTAAAAAATGCCTTACCCTTTACACTTCATCTTTTAGTCGACTAAATTAATAGTAGATTTCATCGACTAAAATGTTGTGAAATTTCATGAACTAAAACTAGACTGAAATTAAAAAAATCTAGATGACTACACTATGACTAAAACTAAAAGATATTTTAGGCACAAGACTATAACTAAAACTAAATTAAAAAGTGCTGTCAAAATTAACACTACTAGTGGGTAGGGATTACAGGAGCATTGTACAGATTTTCTGCTGTTAGAAATCTGAGTATAAATTAAATGCCCATGTATTGCTGATAGTTTGAGTTTATCATGGAAAGAAATCCAGCTGTGCCTGTAAGAATGTAGACAAGTTTTTTTTCTGATAATGCTTTACTGAACTGCATGTAAACATGCCAAACCAGATTATCACCATTACCAACCATCACAGATTAATATGATCATGTAAACGTACTCAGTGTTCAAGTCTTAATGGGTGAATTTACAAAAAGATCCGACCTGTGACACAGAGACTCACAAAGTCCATGTGTCTCTTTAGTAGCCCGAGAAGATGCCGCCTGACTCCAGGGGTTCACGGTAATTTGAATTTTCCAGCTTCTTTGGTGAATGTTTAAGATGAAATGTGAAAAGTCTGCTTTGGTTTTGATATTTTGACGAGTGACAAAACAAAGAAATGTCAACTCAGATGTGGAAAACGGAGATTGCGTGACAGGCCTCTGGAGCGGCGTCACTTTTCTGTTCTGAAACCCGATCTCCATGGCCGTGCTCCAGAAAATGTACTGACGTGACAGAAAAAAGAGCGACGGGGTTCATTTTCTGTCTCTGTGTTTATGCAACACGTCTTAAAGACGCCTCATGATGGTGAATTTTGTTCTTTACAACATCTGATGTGTCATCCGGAGCAGAACGGCCCTCCACTGTCCTATTTGCTTTTCCTTGACGTGACAGAGTCATCCTGTGGCCGTTTTGTGTCAGCCCTCTTTATGAGCTTCTGGGTTTAGCTGTGTGAACATAAGGGACACAAACTGGCACAAAGACCACACATCCCCACCTGACCCTGCTTAGAGTTTGAAATATCAAAGATATTGTGACGAGAAAAGAGAAAAAAGGTTTGATAATATAATTATTTTTTACTACATGTTTCAGGTAATTCTTTCTAAATATATTGATATACCTTAGCTTTGCTCAAAAATTGTGATATTTTATAATAATGACACTTATAACAAAGTTATGGATGGAAGTACGCACAGTATGACTTGGAGACCTACACATGTACTATCCAAACCTGTATAAAATGTATTTCTACTGTAATTGTGAATTTGTGTTATACAAATATATATTATATATATGTATATGACTATAAAAACAGTCATTTTCTATGTGTTTAAACTACATAAGAGCTGAACAAATGCTGAGAGCGGTGTCACTGTACATAGCTGTGAATGAAATCCAATTTAAAATGACTCATATTGATTGTGAATGTACTCATGCTTTTCTGCAGTACCTACACCTACCCAACTTGAATGCTGCTTCTTCTGTTGTGTGACAAAAAGTACTTTGACCTCTGAAGAGAGAACCGCTGTTGAGTTTTAAGTTGGACAAATTTTAGTGACAATTTAACAGAACTATTTATTTCTTTATTTATTTGCACATGCAAGTTGAAATCCTTCCAGTTTTTAGTTTGAGTATTAATGCGGAGAAATGTAATTGCAGAAGTATATATAATATATATCATGTGTTTAGAATGCATTTTGCAGACGCTATCTGTACATACTATTTAAGATACAGTTTTTACAAAAAAATCATATATGTATAAAATTGAAAAAATGCTGTGCAGCGATTATACTGGAGCCATTTTGGGCTTTGGGACGTACCATTTTTTCAGTATATAAGAGGTGTTTTGAATAATGTACTAAAGTCTCTATTGTACAAATAATAAAAATGTCACTATTGGTAATCTGGGTTTCTTCTGGTGCTCTGAGTTCTGTCTTTGGGGGAAAACTTCAGTGCACTGTGTTTTCTTTCACCTTTCTATCAGAACCAGCTTTAACTTCTTCAGCAGTTTGATCAACAGTAATTCACCATTTGGATCGAACCACAAGGGCCAGCCTTCACTCCTGTTCCTTCCTTGGACCACTTTAGATCGACACTGAGCTCCTCCCTCTCTATCTCTCTCTTTCTCTCTAACACTGTCTCTTTCTTTGCCCCTTTTTGTTTGCTCCTGTACTCGTCTCTGGTTCTTGTCTTGTAGGCTGCCTGGGATCCTTGGTGTAGACTGCCTGCTGCTGTGGACTTACGAAGCTTCAGTAACTACAGTTACTTTTATGTGGCCATTCCTTTAGCCCCATTCCTTTATCATCACAGTCCCTGATATTAACTTTGGAGAGATCAGCTAAATGAAATAGATGGCAGTTCCTGCAAACAGCACACATATATCAGTATGACCTTGACAAACAATCATGGATGACCTGCTCGACTCCATGTGCTCTATCCTGCATCAACCATCAACAGAAACATCATTTAACATAAATTTATACTTTTAGACCAGTTAAACCACTTTAACAGCAGATCAGCAGATGCTGCTATATCAATCAACATCATTCCTCTACAGATTATAATCATTATAGATGTTAATGTTAATAGTAGATTGATCTCTCTATCCATGGTTGTATTGATTGTACATCCACAGTAACTATCTTTACAACCATATAGACATGAGGACCCTCTTGAAAATGAGATGCCACATTTCTTAATAAATTTATATTCAATAAATATGGTGCGATATAAATAAAGATTGATAAGTCTATATTCAGCAGAGATAAATGTAATTTTGGTGCCTGGATGGATACATTTCTGCTGTATACAATATTTTTATTATATGTTTTTGTATATACTCATATATGTGTGTATCTATAAAATGAAGAATGTGGCTTCAGCCTGCTCTATTGTAAAGTGCCTTGTGATAACACTTGTTATGAACTGGCACTATACAAATAAAGACTGATTGATAATGACCAGGAACACCCCACATGAGCTGCAGTTTTGGAGACCCTGACCCAGTTGTCCAGCCATCACACTTTGGCCCTTGTCAGACTTGCTCAAATCCTTTGGCTTGCCCATTTTTCCTGCTTCTAACATCAACTTTGAGGACAAAATGTTCACTTCCCGTCTGATATATCCCACAGCTTACAGGTGCCATGATGAAGATAATCAGCGTTATTCACTTCACCTGTCAGTGGTCTTAATGTCTCACCAGATCGATGTATATTTCTGTGCTTTTTTTCTGTTTCTAGAGAAACAGGAAGAAAGATTTAAAGAAAAGGGCAGAAGATAGTGGAAAAGGCTGATGTTAGGAAGAAGATGAGAAAGGGACCAAAACTTCATGGACATCGGAAAAGTAAGAAAGAGACACAAAAATAGTGGGAAAGGGAGGGAAAGTTTGCAGGACAGCAACAAGACGGAGAAATAATGAGGGGTATAAAGGGACATAGAACAAATGAAAAGGGATGAAGAAGGATCCAGAGAGATGAGATGAGATGAAAAAGGGAGCAGGAGATCAGTGAAGGTAAATTCAGCCTCCTCTGTGTCTCTGTGGATTAAACTTGGAAGACTCAGCATCTGTTCCTTTGTCTCTCTGTCCATTAGTCTAACAGCCTGCCTCTTCTTCATCCCTCTCTATCCGTCTGTCTCATCTCCTGACTCTTATCCGAGCCGTGGATCACAGAGGGATAGCTCAGCTTTTCAGGCTGTCTTTTGAGTCGCAGTTGTATGAAAAGCAGACGTCAGTATTTGTGCCTCAAGGGACCGTTTGGTCCATCCTGGTGAGTGTTATGTTCCTGCTAAGCAAAGAGCACTCTGACTTTTGTCACACCTTAATGTACCAACTTACAATAATCAAATTAAGATGAAATATAGGTCATGAGTAGGGGTGGGAATCCCTATTGGCTCCATTTTGATATCACACCACTTCAGTTACAATTTGATTTTATTGTGATTTTTAGTGTTTTACGATATGCTGAGAATTGTGATACTTAACACTGAGATATATTGAGATTAATAACTTTTTCTTGACTACATTTTACATCCAAAAAGAAAAATTCAATAAGAAACCCCACAGACAGATGATCATGCCTCACAGGGGAGCTGTCGTTGGGTTGTTTGTTTCAGCTATTTGTTCATGGAAATGGGCCACTTGTTGAGTACAAATTATTATAAATAATGTGGTCAAACTCACAACTCTGCGTTTTTAAGGAATAAAATCCCCAACGCATGGTAGAGCCCTGATAGCCTGCAAGCCCTGCTCCTAATCACCACCTGAGTTCAGAGCAGGTGGTGAGAAGATGATGAGTGCTGGCTTTAGCTTGAGAGCAATGTCAATTTTTTTTAATAGTTATTTTCATCATAGTTTTCGTCAACAACCTTTTTTCCCCTGACGAAAATGAGACAGTAATTAATAAAAACACATGGACAAAAACTTAAACTAAATTAACTGACATTTTCATCAACAAATAAGAACTAGACTAAAATGTTTGACAGAGACTAAATCCAATCAGACCTAATTTCATCTTGTAGAAAGTAGGGACAAGTTAGGAATATATCCACTCGGCTTCAACACCGTAGCAGTGCTAATTAGGTGATAAATAATGACAGGTTTTATGAACTGGGTTAGTGTTGATAAGAAACTTAAATAAATTTATCCAAGTGAAAAACATGACTTCAGTTATTCAGGGAAAACTTTACACTTCATATTTTAGTCGACTAAATTCACAGTAGATTTCATCGACTAAAATGTGAAATTTCATCAACTAAAACTAGACTACAATTAAAACAATTTAGATGACTTAATAATGACTAAGACTAAAGGATATTTTAGGCAAAAGACTTATAAAACTAAATTAAAAAGTGCAGTCAAAATTAACACTGCTTGAGAGGACATTGAGGTGGAGGCTTTGGCCATGAGCAACCCCACTTTGACTCGGGGTTGCCCCTTTCTTGGGACTGTCATTCCTCCAGGCTTTGTGGAAACACTAGCATTTTCGGTGTTTTCTTGAGGAGAGACAAATCTCTTGAAATGATGCCGTGTTTACGGTAAACTTTTTAAAGGTCCCATGCTCTGGTTTGTTTGACTGTTTACATTACATGGTGGGTGTCAGTTAAGCAATGGTTTGATTTAAGTTGAATAAAAAAATAAGAATAAAGTCACTGTAGAGGATCAGATGTAGCTCTTTTTCTCTCCCCTTCAGAAACGCTCAGATTTGAGAGGGTAGGGTGGGAGGCGGCAGGAGGCTATGATGATGAGCTCTGTGCAGATTGTCTAATTAGGGGGAATTAGGGGTTACAGGCCACAGAGCTGACTTTCAAAGCAGTAATGGCAACTGCATGTGTTGAGCAGAAAACCACATGTAGGTGGAGGCTGTACAACTATGACATCATAAACACCAGAAAGTGCAAAACAGAACATTTTAAGGAGCATTTTCGATAAAGAGGCATAGAGCATTTTTTGCATGGACTGAGAGTTTAGTAAAAGGTGTCACGTTATTCTGCTCCCCAAGCCCCTTCTATAAAGATTAAAGGCAAAGAAAATTGATTTTAAAGCTGTAAATGGAGGCCCATGTCAAAAGCTGTAGTACCTCAAGTGTCCACTTGAGGCTGGCTGCAGGAACCTGACACCTTAATGATTGTATGTGGGGAAAATACGTTTTTTATAGCTTTAATACACATCTTTACGGCCTGGTTCAAAAAGTCAGTCAGTCTTGATAAATTATACATCTATGTGCTCTCACTGTAAGGGAGGTGAATTTTTTTTTTTTTTTTTTTTTGAGGATTTATTGAGGTTTTCCAGGTTTGGTAATCGATCAGTCAATCAATAAAACTATTTATATAGCACTTTTCATATGAAGTTTTGTAGCACAAAGTGCTTTACATAAAAAGAAAAGAAATAAAATTAAAAAAAATTGAAAATTGAATACAATGAAAATACAAAACTCTACCCACCCTCATGATCCACACACCACAGACACACTCACTTACGCACACACCCGACGACATTAAGAAGAGATTCTAACAGAAAACAGAATTAGAGGACTGAGGAAACGCTACCTTGAATTAAAAATGAGAAAACACAGGAGCTAAGACTAAAATGAAAATTTAAAATATCAGAAGAAATTAGATTAAAAATGATAGGAAAAATAAATAAATGAATAAATAAGTAAAATAATAATTTTAAAAAATTAAATAATATGGCGAAATGAGACAGCCAAACACCAAATGCGTAATATAATCTACTAAAGTAGGATAATGGAAAGAAAACTGATGAACAGAGAATAAAATTCTGAACTATAAATCTGAACTGAAATGGGAAAATAAAACAGATTAAGAGGGTTAAAATAAATGAATACATAAGATTAAGTAACAATAGTAAATATTTTCAGCTAAAAAGGTAGGTCTTGAATTTGCCTTGAAAAATATGAACAGTCGCTGCTGCCCTCAGCCCTTCAGGTACACGGCGTTGCTTTTGGTCAGACAGCCTTAAGCCTCACCTGCACAGCCTCTCTGTCTATAAGTAGATCGAGTTATAGTCATATAACCCATGCAGTATGGCAGCATCCATTAAAGGGCATCAACAGCGCTCCAAATGGCTTCGTCCAGTTCTTCAGTCTGTGGTGTGGACAGGGCCTCAGTTGCCATGTGGCTGAGCGCAGTGTGATTGAAAGGCAAAGATCTCACTTTTAGAAACTTTAAAATTACATTCATTTTGGAGGGAAATGAAAACATATTAAATCATAGCATGTTAATGGAGCACAATACTTATAATATTACAGTTCATTTTGAAATCTGGCCTCCACAGCGTGTCGAGTACAACTCTGGCTCTTACACAAACTTAGTTAATGATCCTGTTCGAGGCCTGCCACTGCACTCACTTTATTACACCACTAAACTGTTTTATGATGGGATAAAATTCAGAGGTAATATGTGGACTGGGTTCAAAAAAGGAAAGATTAAGATGGATAAATTATCTCCGGCTGCCTGTCTTGTACACTGCCCTCAGCAGAACAACTCTGCTCACTGTGGGACAGACCGACAATTAACAAAAGAGGGTAACAGTTCACACACGAGCGCACGTCCACACTCACACTCCAGTGAAACCAGAGTGACGCTCTTTTGTTCCTGTTCCTCTTTACTCGGTCTTTTACTCACTGGTTTGGACAAAATGATACTTTTGTGCACGGTCTGACCAGCCCACTGACACAGTTGTGCATAAATTTGTGCCCACGCTGACTCAGATATTGCTGCTCTCCTTGTGCGCGAGTGTGTAAATGATACAGAGCGAGAGTTTTTGTGCACCCACCACAGCTGTCAATAAGCTCTTGTGATCTGATCGATAACAATACCAGAGACTGGGTCCATGACCTCCATTCAACTGCTGTCTGTGCGGTTGTGTGGAATGAGTGTGTGTGCAGATGTTGCTGACACCCTGCTGTCTGTAGACAAACAAATCATAAATTCTGCCTAATTTGTAGGACTAGCATGCCTGTTAGCATCAAAATCATTTGGTCTCTGTCCTTTAATTCTTCTTATTTCCAAAGTTAAGGTCGTGGTTTGACTGCCTGAACAAATGCGGGACTGCCTAGAAGTTTTAGATGAATGTCTCTGAATAAAGACCATAAAAGGTGCACCCCTGCAATTAGAAAAATCAACCTGCTTGATGTCCTCCAGAGGGACTGATGAGAAGATCAATACCAATTTCCTCTGTTTGTCCAGCAGTGCACAAATAGGCCTGGATTCATGCAGCCCGGCTGAGCTCAAGGATAGAAGTGGAGGAATTTAAGTTAGCTGGCTCTGTGAATAATGAAGCTGTGGGGCCATCATGTGCTTTGGTTCTCAAGTGGTTCTTCAAATAATTGCGTACTCTGCTCAAAAAACAATACACACTCAAAAATGTGTAGAACCCAAATGACAAAGGCATCAGGACTCGCAATGAAGTTTTTGACTTTTGTTAAAGTTTATTCAGCAGCAACACAACGAGCGTGTTTCCGGCCAAAGCTTTCATCAGCGTTTGTAACACTTGTCCGTGTGACCATCTCATATAATTAACACCAGGTGACCAACCAAGTACATAATCAACAAACAGAGGATACACGCCCAAAACAAGGGAGAATACTGTAAAAAAAATGGTTAAAACAATGGTAACAAACAAGCAACACCATTTTGTAAGTTCAACCCCCCTGAGAAATGGAAAAGACTAAAAAAACTAGAAATAAAAATGATTTTAGAAATTTAGATCTATCGTTTTTATATATCTTCTTATCTGTTTTATTTTACTGCTACTGGAATCCCAATTTCCCTGAGGGAGTTTTTCCAAGGGGATTAATAAAGTTCTGTCTAATCTAATCTAATCTAATCTAATCTAATCTATCTATTCGTAAGCATTTTTATCCAATGTAAACTGTTACATTTTACCTTTATTGATTTTTGTGTTTTGGCTCTATATACTTCCTGTACTTATTATAGTATGTGTTTAGTTATTTTGATGCAACATTATTTTTTACAGTAGTCTCCTTGTTTTGGGCGTGTATCCTCTGTTTCTTCGTTGATTATCTACCTGTCCGGTCACCTGGTGTTAATTATATTAGATGGTCACACAGACAAGCTGATGAAACAAAGGGGTGGGCAACTGGCGGCCACGGGGCGGCCCTCCATCTCACTAGAGCTTTCTTTCGAGTGGTCTGGTTTGGTTACAGTTCACGACGGTTTGGAGCAGTTAACTCTCAGTTTGTTTGTGTTTCCACCATCAGCTGTACCTTCACTTGAGGGTGGAGATGTGAGCTGTGAGGAGAGCGTCGCACGAGCTTTGTGACTGAGTGACAACGTGGGGCGGTCTGAAGTAAAGCCAGGTTATAAACAAAGGCCAGCAGCTTATCAGACCATGGTGAGGTATGTATTTCATTTTAGCAGCTGTCACATGGGAATTGATTATTTTTGTGACCAATAAACAGACTACAGAGTTTTTAGGGTCGGTTCTTCAGTGGGGGGCCTAAAAGTGGGACAGCAGTCAGATATTTGGGTACCATTTCTCCCTGTCCAACAGTGGGAACACCTGTAGTTGTGTAGTGAGCGCTGCCTAAATGCAGTCTGCACATCCCAAAAATCTAAAACTGACGAAACACATCAGAATAAGCCAAATTTGATTCAACCGGTGATACCATGTGCAAACAGAGATATTAATACAAATATTTCTATATAAAAGTTGTTGGTTAATGTTTTTCTTAAACAACTAAAGAGCTTTCTTTGCTGTAATTGTTTCTCTTAATCTCCTTTTTTGAATCGTTAGGATATGATATCAAGTGTTAGTCGATACTGTATTTAGAAATTGGTGTCGATAAAATATTTTTACTCATTGTTTTGGTGCATTAAAAATATGCTTACATTAGTTTCATTTTAACTTAAGTTCTCAGTGGCTTTTCCACAACAGAGGAGGAAAGGGCTGGGTATTTCCAGCATCCGCATGATACGATACGTATATTGACACTGAGGCCACGATACGATATGTATCCCAATACACGCAAATTGTGAACACTGGCTACGCTTTTAACAGAACTCCTGACAAGTTTTGTTTTTTATTACAAGAAGAAAAGGAACAATGAGGAAATGATTCCACAACTTAGGAAACTTAAACTCAGGTCCTCAAGGATCGTAAACTTTAGCTCAAATTTGGAAGGTGTATTTCATCATGTAGTTTGGCTTCTACTTTGAACTGTGCCATTGTGAACGTTACCCAAAGAGTATTGACAACAACTGTCAAACACAAAGGCCGTATCGATTCGGTAACATCCGTATCGATACGATCCCCAAGGAGTGAGTGACGATATATTGCTGTATCGATATTTTGAGCACAGGCCTATAGGAGGATTAAGGCCCAATCATAATCAATTATTTATTTCATGGAGTACACAGCCTTCCACCCTGGATGTGACATAAAAGTATGATTACCCCTATCATTAGTCATACTGAAATTAAAGAAACATTTCTGCCAAGACCTGCCACTTGAACATTAATTTGTTCGAGCACACCAAGCAGGTTTTATAATCATCGCCTTTTGATGGATGTAGTTTCTCTTTCATTTCTTCTGTGTTGGGTTGTGCATGTGGATCCAGGCTGTGTACAGGGACAGGCCTGAGATAGAGAGGCTTTAATCTACGGAGCACAATGAACCTGTTTACCATGACAATACCACTGCACTGACCGGGGGGGCTTCACTGGACAGCCTTTGGGATCACACCTGTGTCGTTTCTGTTGGATCTCCTACGACTTGCTTAGATCATGTGGGTGAAAATGACTTTATGATGCATGCGAGCTGTGGATACTATTAAATCATAAAGACGTCCTTTTTCATATCATCTGACAAGACTTTTTGATACATAAAATCTGTCCAGGGAAGTGTTTGCCAAGAGTTTGGACAAATGTCTTCGTGTCCTTCAGGGGTTCTGAGGCTGACAGAGAGAGGACAACCCCCTTGGTGTCTGGACAGGGGTGGTGGAGGTGAGGGATGAAGGAGCTGGACCTGGACACTGATGAGATGATTGGAGGTGCCTGGGATGGAGGGTTTGCAGAGATCAAGTTGCACAAAACATACAATAGAATAGAATAATTCTTTATTGTCACTATCAAACACTTGTCAGGAAACAGAATTTGTACAGTGAAACATAGTTTGGCACCCTCTGTAGCAGCATAAAAGAGAAGTAAACATATTAAGTAGACAATTTATAAAAATAATTAAAATATATACAAATAACTAAGGGAATTTTTATGTACATCAGGGCATTTAGAAGCCCTGAAAGTGGCTTTTGCAACTTGTCAACTGGGAGGAGTGAAGGCACAAATCTGGTAAAAATATGACAGCAGCAGGATGATTGGCCAGCAGTGTGTGGCAGAATCTGGTCGGCTCAGTGCTCAAGTGAGTGTCATTTTCAATTTAGATGCCTAGAACGTGTTGCAAAAAAGCTGGGACGGGGACAACAAAAGACGAGTAAATTGAGGAATGCTCAAAAACCACCTGTTTGGAACATTCAGCAGGTGAACAGGTTAATTTGAGACAGGTTAGTGTCATGATTGGGTACAAAAGCAGCATCCCTGAAAGAACAGGGTGAGCTAATAGACAGCAAATAGTCCAACAGTTTAAAAATGTTTCTCAATATATGATCACTAAGAATTTAGGGTTGTCATCAGTTGTTGCAACTGTCCCCGTTCAATGCATTAATATAAAAACAGACCAAGATGCATCTTCTACAGTTGTGTTTTTCCACATTGTTTTTGGAGGGCCAGTTTTCTCAAATTTGCATTATGAATGCATATACTGACAATCAGCTAAATGAAATAATAAAAAGAGGAAAGATGAGTCCCACGGTGAGGGAATTTAATTAATTAAGTAATTAATGATTTACATTAATTGCCTCATAAATTGTTCCATTCTTCCTATGCCATAAAAGCCTACTGTATTTCATATATTTGAAATAAAGTAGAAGAATTATATAAGATTATATTAAGATTATATTAATATTAAGATTTATAATAACACTGTAATAATATTCTAACTTACATTTTTGATAATAATCCTTTCATTAACACTGGAATATAATGTCTTATAACACTTAAATATACTGTATTTATAACATGTTGCAACCATCCCCAAACACCATCTGACTTTTTGCTTTCAAAATGCAAATTATGAAGAAAGTACTCTCTGTTATCATCTTTAAATGGTTTTGACTGTTAACAGACAGATGTAAGTTTATTGTATAAATATTTTGTTTGTCTAATCCAAACTATGTCTGAGTAACAGAGTCAAATGCAAAAAAGTGTTGCAACTGTCCCTGGTCTCCCCTATCTTTAAATAGAAAAACTTGGCTTTAATAATTACAAAATGTCTATTAAAATGTATATTTTGGCATTTCCATTTGTCATTTTGATGCTTGGCTTGAGCTGGTTGGGGATGGGGCCCCATCTGATCATTTTTCACGGGGCCCAAAATTTCTGGAAGCACCCCTGGTCCTAGGGCTTACAGTTTCCCAACTATGATCTAGATTTTAATATCCAGTTTTCTTAAAAAAAAAACAAAACGATATTTTTGTTTTGCTTCTTCCAGGCAAAAGCAGGCGAGGGGAGAGTTTCATATCTGTAACCCAAATCTATACTCGGACTTGAGTGGATTAGATGTAAATCCAGTGTGTGCCCCGGGATTGACCAGGCTTTCATCCACTGCACACAATATAGCTGTTTACCATGACAAAAACCGCTCATAAAGAGCCTTTCAGACCTGCTTTAATACGGTTTAGAGGTGAGGGCATGAGTGTGTGTGTTCTCTGGGACTTCAAGGTGTGAGAGGAAGCCTGTGTGTGTTTTCATCCCACAGGACAGCCCAGGAACCGGTTTGACAGCGTTTACACTCAAGTCAGCTGAATGAAGAACCGGAGGAGTAGTTTCAGTGAAGTAAACCGAGGGAGCGATGAAGTGAAAGTGGAGAGGAGTCCAAACTGCTGCGGGTACGAAGTCCAGGCGCCGGCGAGCTGTCACTTAAAGCACTCCATCGGCTGACAGGTTGCCTCTCCTCGCCGCTTTTTGACGTTTTTCTCGGACTTCTCTCCAAGTTTTCTGCCCCTGAAACGACATGCTGGTGTGCGAGCTGCTGTAGTGTCACTCCAGTGCCCCAGTTTGCAGGCAGGCTATCCCCGACGGACGCACACATCTGTAATAACAGACTGACAAAGCGACGCAGACAGGAGCCCCGGGGAGAAGGACGGCATGCCTGTGCGACAGAAAGGTAAATATATATTTTAACCCTTAAATTTGATAATTATCGCAAGTTTCCCCTTAAGTGTGTTGCTCTGTTGATGAGTGTGCACCACTTTAAAGGATGCGTCGTTTAAGCGCGGCGTTTAAGCGTAAAATCAACGCTCACGCTCCAGCACGAAACGTCATTCACAAAACTGTGACTTTAAGCTTACTTGGTTATACCATTGCCAACACAAGCCCCACATTAAACTGAATGACATTTTAATATATATCCATTCATAATTTATAATTCGGCTTACATCTTTATCTCCAGAACAGTGTTTTTAATTCGCTTTAAGTGGTTTAAAGTGCGTTAGCTCAAACGCAGCTTACTAAATGAATGGAGGAGATTCAGCGAAAAAAATGGCATGGTTTGGCCTAGTGTTATTTCATGCATGTCCCTGTAATTTGCCCTTAAATATACGCGAGTTGGAATTAAAATGGAGCATTTAAACCCTGTCTGGCATTCGCCCACATCTTTTACCACAACTTTGCATTGACGCGCACACTCCGCTGACATTGTTGCCAGGTTTTGCTGCTGAAACAAGTAACCAGGACGATGAAGACGAGCCCAAAACAGAGTGCTTGATAGATAAATAGTAGGGATGCATGATATGTTGGTACAATATTGATGTTGCCTTATATCAGCCTAAAAAGCTGAATAAGTATATTGGCCAATATCCAAATTTTACAGATATTGACACTGGCCATACAGGCTGTAATATCGGCAAATTATGCAAATCTACTTAATCGCTTCACCTTTTCACCTTAAATGTTGTTATTCTTGTTTTACATCTGTTCCTTAAACAAATAGACTGTCAAATTGGAAGCAACAAGTCGATATCTGTAAAGTAAAGACTTAGGGCTTTTGCCAAAAAAAAAAAAAAAGCAGCTTATGGCAATAATGCGTTCAGAAATATCGGCACATTGGATACTGGCAAAAATCTGATATAGTGCATCCCTGTTAGATTGCTAGATATATAGAGCAACCAACTGATACGACCAAATCAAACTCAGGACCCGAACACCCCCCAAATCACCCAGAATCAGATTATTTCAGAAACAGAAACACATTGATGTGGAAGACTGTTAAGAAGCAACTCAAAAACAAAGTAAATTAAAATGTTTGTTGTCCCTAAACAGAGAATACAGAGTGGCAGATTAACTGAGCTCTTCTCTTCACTGAGAGAAGTCCTGATGAGGTCCAGACTCAGTGAACACACCTTTTTACATTTTTATATTATTCTCCTTCATAGAAATTATTTCAAAATAAGTTAATTTTTCAGCCTTTAATATCATAACATTACTAAATTTATCATTACAATAACCCATTTCCCTTTCGTTGTAATGTTTAATTTTAATTTTATTTTGTTTTTATTTTTAATGAGATGCTTTGGCTCCAATGCCCCATTTTCGTTTCAATGAAGCTCTTGAACTGTGCCTTTATGATATGACTGATAAGTTACATTTCTGCATTCCTCCAGTCAACTTATCCATTCAGGAAACAATGAAATTGCTTTTGAGATTTTTTTCTACAATTTGAAAACTGATATGGTACCAATTAAGCCAGTGAGCAGGTGGATGGCGTCTACAAGAGGACAAACTGCCATGTGGTCTCTCCTTTATTTTAAGCAAGCTGAGAGAGAATTAAGAAAGGTTCACACAATGAGCAGAGCAACAAATAAGCAACTGCACTTTTGGAGCAAGCCCCAAAAAAACCACCGTGACTGCCAATGTTTACAAATGACTTCACAAAAAAGAAGCTCAAAGTCGCTTATATTTAGCAGACCTGGCAACCATGTCCCCTGAGTTGTAGTGTCAGTGGTTCCGGTTTAATCAGCTGTTCACAGCACTGGTATGCGGTTTGCAGCCTTTTTTTTCACTCCATCAAATATATCGCCCTTTGTCCTCCTACATCGGCCACAGAGAACAATGGAGATAAAACTTTATAGTCCCACTGAATATCATTTCAATAAATACAGACAGGCCATAAAATCCTGTCATAAATGATCTGAAATATCATAATTCACCACAGAGGGACACTGTTTTTCCATATAAAACACCACTTTAGACTTATGAATGAGGTGCAGGGCAGGAGCATAGGACTGCACAATAAATCACAGTTTAATCAGGATTGTAGTTTGAATATTTGTGGTAACAAAAAAAAATCTCAAATGTCTGGATTCAGTAAATCAGAGATGAAGCGTTTTTACTCACATGTGCTCAAAGTGTAATCTACCTGTCGAGTGGGAACATGCATATTACTGCCATGCTCTCATTACATTTGATATATACTCATCAGCCACTTTATTAGGTACACCTTATCAGAACTGGGATGGACCCCCTTATGTCTTCAGAACTGGCTTAATTCTTTGGGACATAGATTCAGAAAGGTGCTTGAATTATTCCTCAGAGATTTTGGTTCATATAACCTCCACCAAGAAAGTTGTTTTTTTCTGGTGTTTGTTAGTCAGTTAGTTTGCTTATTTGCTTACAGGAACTGTAAACTGTATCTATATTTATTTCATATTTACACTGTTAAAAAGTTAAGTGCTCATCCATCAAGCTCCTTTACCATACCTTTTGTACATACTGTTGGGTTGTGTTTTTGTTTTTGTTTACACTTATTGTATATTTTTCATATATACTCAAGTCAGTTTTGCACTATTTTCTACCTATTTTTATACTTTATTTTATTCCTCCTGACTCTTTGCTTTTATTCTAACTATATGTTGGTTGTTTTTGCAACAATTTACCAAGTCCTTGTATGTGCAAGTGTACTTGGCAATAAACACCAGTTCTTATTCTGATTCTGATCCGGATGTGGATCAGGAAATTGTTGGAAAAGATTTAAGATCACGATGGAGCAGTTTTCCACATTTTCGCTAATCACTCAAAATCTTCTCTGTTGATTTTGATGACATTTTCAGGCAAAAGTTGCAGAAGTAAGAACTAGTCAGATTTTGGTGGTGATCAGAATCTGGATGTGGATCAAGGAAGTATTCGAGGATTTATTCACTGTGAGATAGTTCAGTTTTCCCCGTTTTTGACAATAACTCACCCGACAATGTTGGCATTGCCTTGGCATAGATTAGCACTCTCTGAGCACTTCCAGTCTTCATTTTGGACCGTTGTCTGTCAACCTCAGAGACGGTTGTGAAAGTCCCAGTGATCAGCTTTCTCTGAAACACTCAGACCAACTCGTTCGGCAGCTACAAATATTTCACAATCAAAGTCTCATAAATCTCCTTTCTTCCTCACTCTGATGCTCAGTTTGAGCTTCAGAAGGTCATCTTGACCATGCCTAAATGCACTGAATTGCTACCATATGATTGGTTGATTAGCTTTTTGTGTTAACAAGCAATTTCATGAATGTCCCAAATTATTTGGTTGATTATTGCCGTTACACATTCCTCTGTATTATGTCACACACTGTTCTTCATATTCGTGTTTCAAAGCTGAACAATATTTTCTAAAATATTCTTTTGTCATATTGTGTCAGCCTTTAGGAAGAAAAAAATACGTACAAAATAAAAAATCCGTTACTGAATAATTTTAATGAATTTTTGAATTTTTGAATTAATATTTTTTTATTTCGGTTGCATAAATGTTAAGAAGAAACATAGAATACAATCATTTAACACAAACTTGTCAGTAACTAAAAAAGGTGTAGGCTGAAGCTTGTGTCTTATTTTTGCCTCTCCTGTACAATCCAAGATAAATTTGACATGTAAGGAAAAAAATATGCAAGACATCCTTCTTTAAATCATAATATTGTTTGAACAGTATACCGTAAAAACATTAATTAATTTATGCTTTAGGGTTTTTCTGAACTTTTAAGGGCTTTTACATAACTTTAAGTCATCACTGAGCTCATTCCAGAATTTTATCCCCTAAACCGAAACACGTCTGTATTTAATATTTATTCTAACTTTTCTTGTTTCAAACACAAGCACACCTCGTGAATTATGTTTTCTTATCTTAGTTTTAAAATGTTTGAATACAAGCAAGAAGAGTATTATTTATTCTCCAGAGTTTTTAAATAAACAATGTTTTTGATTTTAAGAAAGAAGATCCAATGAAAGACTGATTAGTGGGTTCTAGATATCCAACCTTATTATTTCTAATCGCTCTTCTCTGTAGTTTGATTATTAGGTCTAAATTTGTTTTGGATGTGTTTCTCCAGGTTTTGGCACAGTATGACGTATAAGGCATTGCAAGTGAACAGTACAAAATCTAAAGTCCATTTTAATTTAATAAATCCTTAGTTTCTTAAAGAATTGCAACAGATTTGGATAATTTAATATGTTCTATGTGATTTCCAACTAAGTTTAAGGTCTATGATCACTTTTTCACATGTTTATTTTACACAAATTAAACATTATATTCAAATCAGAACCTGTGTTTCACATGGAGAAGGTGTTGCAGTGCCATTTTTTCCAATATTGTTCTGCCTTAGTGAAAAGTAATGATTAAAATGAACTTAAGTAGAAATAAAAAATAGTTATCTGTTAATCCACTAAAGTTACTCATTCATTTGAAGTGAACTCACTGCACTGTAGCTCCTTTAACTTATGAAGCTCAGTAAGGAAGGAGTTGCATCAGGGTGGGAAGATTTCTGGAACTTTACCTAGTTGTTGGTTAGATGCCGTCCCACTTCTTGAGTACTGTCAGAGTGCTCTTTTGCAAGGCACCAAACTCCAAACTGCTCAGAGAGGGCTTCACACCATCGCTCTTTTTTTTAAGAAAGGATCTAATTGCAGTTTTTCTGGCAGATATTGCAATTTCAACTCGATTCACAATTTTCTTCAAATCAAGCTTCAGTGCAATATTCGCTGTGTTTACAGTATGGACAACAGTAAGGAAATCAATGTTCAAAAGCACATAACACATTATTCATCATGAATATTAATGATAAATAATCTGTTTTCATTATTTAGGGATATTCCAACTTCTACTCCTAAACAGAGGCTTTGTATTGTTGACCTGCTTACCAGCACTTCTGTAAATGCTAATTTCCTGTAAATGTGTAAAATAGTTGATCCTGGGTCAGTCAGGAGCACTACAAAAAAATGCAGCTTTGGCGATCACATGATTGAGTTGTCTGAAATTGCGATTTTGATTTTCGACAGGAGTGAAAAATACTGTGAAGTAAGAATGCTGCTTACAGGAAGTGCATTTTAAAATTAATCCATTCAAAGTGAATAGAGGAGAAATAAATGCTACACACTGATCTACTGTCTGGAGAAGTCTAGCCAAAAGTGGGCCTGATGGAAGAATTGCAACAAAGCAGTCAAACTGAAGACCGACGATGTGGAAACAAGGCAAAGTGACTGGACTGTGTGTGAAAACAAAGGACATGGGGGTACAGAAAAATGGCAGCAGATGTTCCGGACTCATGAGACAGCATTTGAAATATTTGGCTTTAGCAGAGGGAAGCTTTTTCTCAGAATGTCTGCAAGCAAGAGTGAAGCATGGTGGAGGTTCTGTACAAGTTTGTGGCTGCATTTTTGGAGTCTGTCGCGCAATACAGAACACACAGCCTGTGTCATTGAGATTGATCTTCTTCATACGGAAGAACAAACAGTCCTGAAGGCGATGGTATGAACCCTCAGAGTCCTGATCTCAACAGAGTGTGTCTGGGATTACATGAAGAGACAGAAGAATTTGAGCCAGACTACATCCACACAAGATTTGGTAGTTCTCCAAGATGTTTGGAATAACCCATCCGAAGATCCTGAAAAAAACTGTACATGGAAGACTTGATGCTGTTTTAAGGCAAAGGGTGGTACAACAAATATTGATTTAGTTTAGATTTCTCTTTAGTTCACTCACATTTGTTAATTGATGAAAATAAACTTTTTTTATTAGATTTTTTAACCTTTATTTAATCAGATAAAAACCCATTGAGATCAAGATCTCTTTCACAAGGGTGACTTGGCCAAGAGGTCAGCAGCACACGTCATGGAAAAACATACTGAGAAGTCACAATATACAATAAGTTAGAGAACACATTTTCTGTGAGTGCAGGGAGTCTTGCAGTAAAGTGCAGAAGCTTACTCTTCTATTTCAAATTCTACTTTCATAGCTGCCTTGAACTTTTGCACAAAACTGTACGTAGCTTGATTCATGCTTACTGGCCACTTACTTTTTTTTTGTTTATTTGTTTATATTTAGTAAACTGGACTTGCTTTTAGAGCATGAACCTCTGCCAAGCCTTTCTGACATCGTAGGACAATTCAGAAAACATCCAGATTTATATCAGCATCATAATGTAATGACTTCTTCTTTGTGCCATGACCAACATTCTTTTACAATTTCATCAGAATCCGCTAAAAAGATTTTTAGTTCTTAAGCAAAAATGTGGAAAACTGCTTCATCTTGCAATGTTTACTAATTCTTTATTAAACTCCTGGATCCACATTCAGACCTGGATCACCATCATAATCGAATCACTTCTTATTTATGCCATGACCAACCCTCCCTGAAAAATTTATCAACGTCCGTTGAGAAACTTTTGAGTTATTTTGCTCACGGACTGACAGACAGATGGACAGGCAAACAAACCAACAAACAAGCGCCAGTAAGAAAACATAACCTCCTTGTCGGTGGTTGTTCGTCTCGTGTGTTTCTTGAACAAATAGACTGTCTCAATAAGAGAAACAGGCTCGTTATGGTACAGTGGAAATATCCTGCTCTCCAAAAAGGAAAACAAAATCAGGAATATGTCGGCTTCAGCCAATATCTGGTCAAATGAGTTAAAAAGTATCTGCATATTGGATATTGGTAAATGTTATATTATGCATCCAGAACACTGTGCTGAGGTTAGAGCAGTGGTGCTCTAAAGGTATACCCTCAAGCAAGTCTAGGTGTGTCTTGGGAATTGGCACAACTATGTTATTTATAAAAGAAAAAAATAATTAAAAATCAAGATAACACCGTCCTCTGCTTTTCACAAAATTATTAATTGGTTCATTCAGAAAATTGTGACCCTAAGCAATTGTCAGTGTGCAGAATGTTTTTTGAAATTTTACAAAATGTGGAATAAATTCTCAAATATTTTTTCGGGATGCACAATATTATTTGCATGGTATCAGTATTTGCAGATATTGCTCTAAAACCTTAATTTTTATCACCAGATGTGAACATTTGTGCCAATATTTACTGCCAACATAAACACTACTAACTGGTATATTAGTATTATTTTCTTTTTGCATATTGATTTTAATTTGAAAGTAGAAACTCACACAAAAGGGCTGTTTTAATGCCAACTGTATTGTAGTGTGAAAAAACACATTTTGCATTTATTGTAGGTGTAGAAAAAAGAAGTATTGTTTGTATATATCAGTGTCAATATCTGTTTGGGCTAAAATAATTTTAAAATACTGACACAATGAAAAAAAATCTAATAACCTGCATCCCTAATATTTTTGTTGATATGTTTGGAAAGCTATAAGGCTGTCTTTCAATTTTAACACGCCATCAATTATATTATGCCCAAAAATCATGAAAGACTTTTAAGATATTAAAACATACAGAGCTTAAATTTAAATTTAGCTAAATAAACGGCAATATAATTACCAAAATCACATTTGATATTTCTGTAATGGTTAATATGCTAGTATGTAAAAGCTTTTTTAACTAAAATTATATTTTTAATGCTAAAATATAATTATAGAAAACAATTACAGTTATATATACATATATTATATTTGTTTGTTTTTTAATAAGTAAGTTATTTATTCATCTTCACTATTATTTTTGTTTGATTTTTTTCTCAGTGTTTGTGGTTTTGGTTGCCATTTTTGTGATTTATATGAACAGATTTGTGCATGTTTTTGCATTTTCCATACTTACACATGTGACACATGACCATAGATGCTTATTTTTATAAATATGTTTATAAGTGCGAGGTTGGAATGGTATTACCAGTATATATATGGAATTATTCATGAATGATCGACTTGTTTGTTCATTTGTTTATTACCTTCATTTTTTGGTTTATTTCCTTTTTGTCCACTGTGTTTGCTGTATTTTATTTCTGCAACTTTTAGTTTCTTTTATTATTGTTGTCTTTTTGTAAAATGTTTGTAATGTAACAGTAAAAGCAAAAATGAAAAAAGTTCCATAACATAGTCACACATCAAGAGCTCTCTGAAAATGAAAGAACTTCTTGATGCTGGATGTTTTTCTTGTTTTATGACAGGCACTGAGTTAATCTTAAGGTGTGCCATGAGACTTAGGTTTGGTTTTAGGTGTGCCTTGACCAAAAACAGTTTTAAAAGCTCTGGGTTAGAGTGCACACACATGTTTATTCACCTCTTCAAATCATAGTTTATCTCTTATTCTTCTGAATACTGATGAAATGATTTCTTAAAGTGATCATTCTTCATTAGGAGTTACTGTAAAATGCTGAAAACAGAAGATTGGGCCAAACTCTCAAGTAGAGTATTCTTTTATTATGGTAAAGGATTAATATAAGTGTATTTTTGAACCCGCCTCCCGTCCCCTCTCTTGTGAATCAGGTGTTGAGACCTGCCTCATATTAACCTGTCCTTGATGCAGAGCCGGTGAGGCCTGAACCAGCTCTCTAACCCCGGTAATCCTCAATTAAGTCGCCGCCTTTAATGGACAGCCCCTAATCTTCCTGATCCACTTAAGAGTGCCTGGAGAGTTTGGGTTCCCTTTTAGGTCATGAGCTTTTTTATGGTGAAAGTGGTCGTGTTATTTACCCGTTTGTTTTATGTTTAGACGCTCGGCGGGCCCTGGAGCTCCTCCAGCAGTACCGGGCCAAGCTGGACCAGAGGCAACAGACCCAGGGCCGGTCCAAGCAGGGCTTCGTGGAGGAGGACCACCAGCTGAAGCAATCTCTGGACAGGGTCATCACGGTCTTCCAGAGTCAGCTGTTCAGCGCTCTGCTCGGTGAGGAAATGTGTTGATTCGTTGTCATTACTGCCCTCTTCACTCTGCAGCCTCGCGACGCTCTTATCTTCTCACCAGCTTCTCCGTCAGGCCTGTTGGAGATAAAAGGATTCTCACTTGATGAATTGATTGTGCCGCTGAGGGTGAATGCAGATTAAGAATCACCCTTCACAGCTAAGCTTGTTTGTGCTGTTCCCCATCAACAATATCATCTAATTTTATGTATCATAATTTGATGTTTTGTGCACATAATTCAAAACGTCCTGTTTGAGGCCACTTTAGAGAATAAATGAACAGATTTTACATCTTAAAAAAGCAAAGTTAGAACAGATTAATTAGTTATTTCACCTAAGTCACACAAAGCATTAATATTATTTATGGTGTGTTTTGTATTTGGGTCCATTTTGTTTGCCCTTTCCGTAGAATATAAGATGAAATATGAACATACTGTATATAATGGGCCATAACTAAAATGCTCACTTTATTTCAAATCAAAACAAATTTTTTGATCCCTCTCTGGACAATTTGTTTGCTTATAAAATTGGAAAAATAAAGTTACGTATAAACAACAGAAGAAGCTAAAAACAGGAAAACTAAACCATCCATGTCTATAAATGTGATTCTTACATGATAAACCTGATAAATGAAAAAGAGCAGTGTGATTAAAATGTATAACGGAGAGGGTAAAAGTCAGTAGAAAGTATAATAAAATAAAATCGCAGCCTCACTTTGACATGATGAAGTTTTCATTTTCAAATTTACTCCAAGAATGGACGTATACGTCCACACATCAGCCCCGCCATGCAGCCAGCTGTCAATCCATCCATCCATTTATCCATCCACACAATGATTTATTTGCCAGTGCATCTATCCGTCCAACTGTGTGTTCATTCTTCTACCAATCTATACATCCATCCATCTGTTCTGTCATCCTTCAGCTGGTTTATCCATCCATTGATCTTTCTGTCTGGCCACCAATGGTCTGTACATCATTCAATTATCCGTCTGTTCATCCAACCATCGTCTGTTTGTCCACTAATTTACCCATTTATCCAATCATCTGTCTATTCATTCATCCATCCATTTATCCAACCTTCCATCCTCTTGTCCATTCACCTTCTTATCCAAAGAAGCATCTGTCTGTCCATCACTCCATCCATTATCTTGCAATTTGATTTAATTTCAGAACAAATAAGGAATCACATTTTGTGAGAGGCTGAATTCACACTTCAATAGTAGAATCCCATTTAAAACAGCAGCGGATGTTTGGATATTTAAAGGTTAAACTTACTTCAAAAAGTACCGAACCAAATCAGTTTAAGATTTCTAGCTTCTGAGCCACAGAGTCGACATTTTGCCAAGAAAACACTAACTATCTACCATGCCTTACTATTTTGATTTCTTTCTTTCTTAAAGTATTTTCAGTGGACAGTTTTAACTGCAAATAAAATGATTTCAAAATGTCGTCTTGAAACAGGAAGTGTGTGAATTCACTGGCTGGCATTCATGTGTTTGTTCTTTCAGTTTTCTATGAAGGATTAAAAGAAGGAAGATAATTAAGCAATGATATGTTTAAGTCTTAAAGGCATTGATTTAAAAAAATGGGAAATCAGAAACGGGCTATGAGTGGAAAAGATTTTGATATTAAGACTAGTTTTTCATTCATGCAGATACCACAAGAAAAGACTGCATGGGAAAACCTCACTGGTGTGCGAACTGGACTTTGTAAAGCAATATGCATGTCCCACCTTCACGATGATGTAAAACTTATTTTTTGATATTGATGAGTGATCAGGAGTGATCAGATTATGTCCATAAAAACTATTGTTTTAAAGGCTCAGCATACGAGTACTATGTTGCACGACTGACTGAGAAGTGTGCTCATTATTTCAGACGGGATCAAATAATGCAAAACTTTAAAAAACTTGAACAAATTGAATTTGGTTTTCAGGTGTTTTATTCCTGTTAGTTTTGATTTATCTTCTTTATTAATCTGAAAAAACAAGAGTGCAATATGTCTGTCAGAAAAGGTAATACACACATTAAATTTTTAAGGCTTTTATAGCAGCCATTTGGCTTTGTCAACTCCAAAACTACTATAAAACTCAAAACTCAAAACGGACACTGTGGCATGGGGGGAGTGAGTCTGACACAAGATCAAAAAAATGTCAATGTCCAAGCCACAAGATACAGTTTCCTTTTGTTTATTAAGGATTGCAAACAATTCCCGTCTTTCTGGTAAAGAAAAAACCTTCACCATCCCCTGTGCCCGTCCATCCTGTCTGACTGTCCATCTATATCACATGGTGCCAAACAACCAGAAGAGAGTAGCTCTGATTGGATCAATCCCCAACTTATCCCACCACCACCAAGCTAAGGCAGCTGTGATTGGATGTCCCTCTTAACTCATCCAACATTTCCACACAACCAAAGTTGCTGTGCTTGGATATATTCCTAGCTCGTCCCTACTTTCTACATGACCAAATCAGGTCTGATTGGATTAAGTCTCAGTCAGACATTTTAGTCTTGTTTTTATTTGTTGATGAAAATGTCAGTTAATTTAGTTTTTGTCCATGTGCACTTGTTTTTATTAGTTATTGTCTAGTTTTCGTCAGGGGGAAAAAGGTTGTTGACGAAAACTATGATGAAAATAATTAGTCAACAAAATTAACACTGAACCAGACCCTTCAAAATAAAAAAGCCTGAATATATGCCCAGATGTTCTAAATAATAAAACTGGCAATAATAAACATAATTCTTTAATCATATTTAGACAAGAGTACGACAACTAAGTAAATAACTACATTTAAATTAGGCTGCATCCCGTGAATAGCTCCAACAGCTTTCTAATAAACTTAACCTTGAGAGTGCTTTTGCCTGGCTGTAGACAGAAATGTTGTCTGGTCCCAGACGGAGGGTCAGGTTGACTTTAGGAGCAGAGGAGGGGCCCGTTTGCTGCCTGTGAGCTGTAACACTAGTTAAAGAAGTTGGGGTGTTGCATGGCAGCAGGAGCTGTGCGTCAGTTCAGTGTTGTAGGCGTGTTGTGGTCTGTCAGAGAACACACAGGCCCTCTTTGTAGTAAATATGCACCAATGCAAAGAATGTGTAGCAGGAATAAATTCCACTCTGTGTCCTTCTGGTTGGTTCTGCTTTTGGTGAACTCAGAAAGAAAAACTCAGTGTGAGGTGGATCATGATGACAAACTGGTTTTTAGTTCCCAGTCTCACCTGCCTCAGGCCCCGCCCACACCTTCAGCCTGTAAGAATAACAATCCCTCACTGTTTTTGTGAGTGCGTGTGAGCACATGTCTGTGTGTCCGGTTCACACAATAAGAGTCTAGTTCCTGTTTTTGACACTTATGGAGCTCCGTCAGGTGCTTCAGGCAGACGGCGCAGCCTGTCACTCCTGCCAACACTAATCCTTCTGTGTCAGAGGATTTTCAGGCAGTCAACTTAATTTGTAAAGTACAAAAAGAAGTAGAACAGTCTGCTCAACATAATAACTATTATAAAACAATATGATGCCCCACCCCACAAGTCCTGCCCAAGGCAAAATGTTGTCAACGAAGAAGGACTCTGCCAAAACTATGAAAGCCCATTTCAACCAACAAAAAAAGAGCAAGGTGAAGTCATAATTATGAGATAATAGTCAAAATTACAAGATAAAAAGTCTTGATAATGAGATAAAAAGTAATGATAGGTGATAAAATGTTTAAACTTGGAGAAAAAAGTGTATATTATAAAATGAAAAATCAATTATTTGATAAAATGTAAAAAATTATTTGATAAAAACTCATGATTATGGGATAAAAAGTGGAAATTGTGGATCAAACGTTGAAATTATGAGGACAAAATAATGATTTTGAGATAAAGATTGGAATTATGAGAAGTCATAATAATGAGAGTCTTAATTATCAGAGTGAAATGGATGATTATGAGATAAAAACTAATGATTCAGAAACAAAAAGTTGAAATTATGAGATAAAAAGTTGAATATAAGAGAAAAGATGTCATGATTTTAACAAACAGTTGAAATTAAAAGAAAAAGTCCTTATTATTTGAAAAAAAACATGATTGTGTGATTAAAAAGTCAAAATTATGTGAAAAAAGTTGAAATTATGAGATAAGAATGTATAAGAAAAGATGTCATGATTACAGGTTGAAAAGAAATAAAATGTTATTATGAGATAAAAAGTCAAAATTGTGAGATAAAAATTGTGAAAATTAAGAGATAAAATAAGTCTGAAATTATGAAATAAGAATGTATAAGAAAAGATGTCATGATTACAGGATGAAAAGAAATAAAATGTTATGAGATAAAAAGTCAAAATTGTGAGATAAAAATTGTGAAAATTAAGAGATAAAATAAATCTGAAATTATGAGATAAACAAGAACATTTAAGTTAAAACGTCATTATTGGATTAAAAGAAATGAATAGTCATAACTATGAGATAAAAATAGTTGAAATTGTGAGATTTAAAAGTCATGATTTTGACATAAAAATATGAAATTATGAGAGAAGACATGAGTTTGAGATAATTCATATAAATAAGACATAAAAACATAAACAGTTATTATTTATGAAATAAAAATCATAAATATGAGATTAAAAGGCCAAGAGTATGAGATAATAAATGTTAATTTGAGATGTGATCAGTGATTATGCCTTTATACTCCTGAATTTCAATTATTTTCTTATGTTTACGACTTTTAATCTCAAAATTTCCAATTTTTGTCTTATAATTTCAACTTTTTATCTCAGAATTTTGACCTTCTTTACCAGAATTGGAACTTAGGAATCTAGACTTCCTTTTTCATCAGGGCTCAGATACTTTCCTTTTTTCTGGTAGCGCAAATTGGCAACAAATAAAAAATTAAATGAAACGTCATAATGTTTTGGGTTTTTTTTTGGTTGTTTTTTTTTAACTTTGACATTCATTTAACATTTGTTTAAATACATTCCACATGTAGAAGTATGACTCTATCTAAGGACTCTGACCCCAATATTTTCATTTTTTAACTGATGGATGTTTTGGTTTATATTCTGTCAATAAATGTTAAATAGTGGAATTGTATGAAGCCAAAAAAACAAACAAAAAATCAGTTAAGTTGCTGAAGTCACAGGTTGAAGACTTTCCTTATCAAACATTCACTTACATGGTATGTTGTTTCTTCTTCCTCTTCATTTTTCAGACCTCTCCTGTCGTTTTAAGACTGTAATATACATGTGCAGAAGAACTGCAGCCCCCAAAGGGTCTAGACCAGGGTGGGAACTGGTGATGTGGGGGCCACATGCGGCCTGCCAGCTCCTTCAGTGTGGCCCACCAGTCCATTTAAGATATATTCACATTGTATGTACAGTATATACATACATTCAACATATACTTGAAGACATCAGAAGTAGCAAAGTTTCTGAGGAAACAGAGCCACAATTCGCCTAATTTTTCTAAAAGCCATTTTTCTGCATTATTGAATAAATCTGTAAAAAATTAATGTAGGCAAAATAAACATTAATGATAAATAAGCCTTGTATATTTCATTTAAACTATAGCTAAAACTCGGATAGATTGTGAATTTAGTTCAATAAATAAAGTCTCACTACATGCACTTGAGTTGAAAAATATATAAAACTTGGTATTAAAAAAATAATTAACCCCAATAATTACAATTATCAGTCAGCTGACATCAATGAGGTCCTCTTGGAACCAAAGTTGCCCGTCCCTGTTCTGGACAAACAGGTTTACACCCTGGTTAAGGAAATAGTTTTTTCCTTAATGCTCATGTCTTCATCAGTCACGCTTCCCGTTGTTTTTTTCTTAATAACTGGACAGTTTAGGTTTTAGGGGAATTCGGTTTATGCACAGTTATGGTTTTGGCATGGCCGATTGTTCAGCGATCCAGGGCCTCGTGGCTGGAGGCTCATCTAAAGGGTGACCAAAACAGCTTGAGACAGAATGTTCAACATGTCGACTGTCACAGACTGGCTTTAAAGATGACTTGAGTAACTAAATGAATGATCCAAAATTTTAAAAAGACTATTTACAGAAATTTGCTGTGTGAATATTTAACTCAGACTTTATCTCACTCGTATTTTTCCCTTCCCCTGCCAAACTGTCCTAGAAATGTAGAAAACTTCCTGCTGTATAGGCTCAGTGTAAACAACAGAGTGAGGGAATTTTCAGGGCAGATTATCTTGGTATTCATGTGTGAAAAGGGCCATAACGATGCCCTCAGTGATCCATTCTGTGGGCCGTCTTTGTGTTTGCAGACTGAACTCATACTCATTTATCTGAGATTTCGTTTAGATTTGACAGCTTTGGTATGAAGAGAAGAGGAAGTTTGTTTTGAGACCATAAAGAAAACGGTTCCTCTCTTCAGATGAGGAGCTGCCCCACAGTCACAGGCTGCAGTGTCAGGAAGCTGCCACTAGGTGTCAACAGTGCAGCAGAAGTTTTACCCTTATGTTTCGCACCAAAGTCCGAATCTCTCCTTAAATAAAACAAACAACCATTTTGGCTCTGTCTTCATCTGGCATGCACCTAAATCTAATGTGTAATACACAAACTGTGAGTAAAAACAGTTTCCTTCTGTTCTTGAGCTCTGTTACAGGCTTGCAGCATTTGAGCATCGCTTTAACACAAAGATCATCATATTGAAATCTGCTGTTATTAATCCATCTTTCCTTAACACATCAGAAACTTGTCAACAAACTTGTCAGAAAATCCATCACAGTGTGATTTCCTTTTTATCAAATTTAACACACACACACAAACTGCAGCATCAATTTGGTTTCTGAGGAAGAAAACACAAGTGTAGGAAGATGAGATCAATTAAATGTTTTTTTATTTTGGTTTCTTATTAATAAAGGGAGTTTATATTTATCTGACTGATTGCATTTTTTTATCTGGAAAGTATCCTGGTGCAGTAATATAGAAAATCAAGTACTTTACTCACTGCGTGATGATAACTAACTTAATAATCATAATTTAATCGAATTGTGAGACCAGTGAAGATGCACAGCTCTACCAGAGAGTGAGAAATCTATGGTGTCGATCCTAACAGTGATCTTTAGATAAAGATAAAGTCTCAGCATTATAAATGTAACTTTGCTCCAAAAGTAAATGGATTCATTTTTTAACATAAATCAGACTAGAATCTACATTTTCCATGATGAACATCATCAACACTGATAAAGCCTTCTAAAAAAAGTCAACATTATGATATACACATTTGAAATTATGAGGAAAAAACTCCTGGTTGTGAAATAAAAAGTGGAAATTAAATTAAAAAGTTGTAATTATATGAAAAAAGTCATAAATATTTGATTAAAAAAAACATTACTATGAGATAAAAAGTTGAAATTATAAAATAAAAGGTTGAAATAATGAGATAAAAACTCATGATTATTAGACACAAGGTTGAAATTATGAGATGAACAATAATATATGAGATAAGTCATTTCATGGGATATAAAGAAATGATTACGAGATTAGAAAGTGAAGAGTATTAGAAAAAAATGTTAATTATGAGATGTGATCACTGATCATGTCTTTTTACACCAAAATATCTACTTTTTTCCTCATATTTATGACTTTTTATTCCAAATTTTGGATATCCTGTCTCATAATCCCAACTTTCTATCTCAGAATTTTTTCCTAAAGTAAAGACTTTATGCTCTTGATCAAAAATTTTGATATTGGTATCAGCATATCAGATATCATCAAAAATCCAGTGTCATGCATCCCTATGTAGAAAAGCATGTTTGTTTTAAAATTCAGTTAAACCTGGGGACGGTGTAGATCAGTACATCAAATTTAACCTGTAATAGACAAGATGGCCCTCAGAAATGGAGCAGGTCACCATTCGTAATAAACCAAACAGAGAGTAAACACTGTGAAGTTTTTCATTATTAAATTATTTTATTATTAAATATGAAATATGTGTAATTATCTTTGTATGTGAAATTATACATACTGTTGTGGATGGAAATATTTTGTTGCAATGCCCGGCAAGAAATAACTGTGCATGGACACAGTTGTTTATGAGTATGTGCATAATGTCTGCATTGGTTCATAAATAATTGTTTGGAAAAGGGGTGGGAATTAATACCTTTTTTCTTCCTCCCACTCCTTTTTGAATATGTTGGCTAGATAATTTCTTGTTTTGTTTTGCTTTTTTCTTCTGTCTTTGACAGTGATTTTATTTTAACGTCATATTTGAAATAAATGAACAAAGAAAAAAAACCCAAAAAATTTAGTCAGAAAATATCTAAATGTGATGTTTGGTCCATTAGCCTCACTCTCATCAAATGACCTTTTCTAATCTTCTTTACAGCAACGTCTTCACTTGAGGAAGAAAATCTCAGATGAATAAATCAAATATGTTATACTGAAATATGTGAAAATCCCTACAGTAAATGAAAAATCTCAAATGTCGGTCATTTTATTGGTTTTATTCTTTCATTCTTCCAGTCATAAATTGGACTGTTAATCCACGTGGTCTATGTGATATAACCTTATTAACTAATCCCTAATCCACTCAGTGAATCTTCATGCCTCTAATCTCTGCTCCTCTCCTTCCAGACATTCAGGAGTACTACGAGCTGACCATCCTCACAGACACCAAGTCTTCTGGCGACCACACAGACGGTCCACTGAACGTAACCGAATCCTTTAATCTGCCGGCAGAGCTCCCAGCTCAGCCCTCCTCTGCTCCCCTGAGCCCTCAAGCCTCTGGAGGATCATCCCAACCAAAGCCCCTGACCCCTAAACCCCGGTCAATCAAGTCCCCTGCCCCTCCAATCCCATCATCAGCAGCCTCCACGAAGCCGTCCTCCCCTCTGACGCCGTCCGTGTCCCCGTCGGCGGCGCAGCCAGGCAAAGTCAAGTACCGTGCCCCTCTTCCTCCGATCCAGACTGGAGCCTCCAGAGCATCAGAGGGTCCTAAAGTGTCCTCTCCATCTGCTGCCACGTCCCCTGGAGTCAAAGGGAACAGTGTGGAGACCCCGTCAGGCTCAGCCAAAACTCCTCCTGTGTCACAGAACGGGACGAAGCCCTGCCTCACTGCCACAGTCTCCGATGTATCCTCAGAGAGCTCCACCGCCTCCGCCAGTCCACAAAGCCGTCCTTTATCTGCAGACCTGAACCTGGTGACAGTCTCAGCCCTGGTCTCCAGCACCGTCCAAGGCCTCATATCTCCAACCACTCCAGAAAAACCCAAACGCACAAACAAGCCCCCCACCACACCCACCACACCCACCAGCCCAGGCGTAAAGAAAGAGACCAACTCTGTCGTCATCTCCACGGCTCAGGCAGCAAGCAGGGATCCAGGAGAAGTTACTCCCAATGCTGCCGGCACGAGTCCAAGCAGCCCCAACCAGAAATTCATCTTCAGCAGCCACGGAAACTCGGTGTCCCCCGGGCCCTCGACGAAGGGGCCCCGTCTGAGGTATGAGAAACAGACTGGAAGCAAAGTGTCACAGCAAAGAGCTTTGAAAATCTGCTGATGATCACTTCATAAGGTTTTTTATAACTTTATTGCAATGATCATACAGTTATGATTCAATGCAATTATGTCCGAAAGGAGCTCTGCATTTCTTTCCTATTTTTTCATTTTTCAAAAGAAATAGTGAAAGAATACCGTAATTTCTCGATTATAACACGCACCTCATATTTTCACGAACTTTGCCTGGAAAAGCACTGTACTCAAATATAACACGCACCCACATTTTGCTCAAACCTTACTCTCCCAGACGACTCAAAAACTACCTTTATTCAAAGTTTTGATCAATGAAATTTCTGTATTTTCACAACAAATACACGATTCTCTCTCTCTCAAATGGACACGGAAACACCTTTCGCTTCAAGCATGCACAGTTACTCGATTTCTGCCCAGGCATGCTCAGTCGTAGTGTACCCACCAATCAGAGAGCAGCTATCAACATGCCGATGTCTTCGTCCAATCACAGCGCAGCTATTTTGCAGTGAAAGAGAATATTTCGGCTTTCTGTATCAGATGTGTTGCAATCACGATGTTGGTGAGACCAAATATGGTAAGTATTTTGCTTATATAATACGCACCCGAAAAGTTTGAGCTTATTTAGAAACAAAAAATGAGTGTTATAGTCGGGAAATTATGGTAATTACAATTAAGGATTTCTATATACATTTACGTACCCATACATATCAGCAAAACACAAACATGTATTGTACACATATGTATAAACACATACACATACATACATATGTATACAAACATACACATACACACATACACGTATACCTATCACTAAACATATAGTAATACATATGAATGAATTCATGAACATATCACAAAAAAAAACAGAAATTCTAATAATTACAAAAGAGAGGAATGGTATGACTGTGTGTGTGTGTGTCTATTTCTGCTGATCTACTAAGTTTATAAAATTGTACAGTCTGCCAAGTCTTTCTTTTGGGTAAATCTTACTTAGTTTTTATATATTACCACTTATTTCATATGCTAATTTTTCAGCTTCTAAAGTCTGCTCTAATGTTTTTAACCAAAGATTGAACTTCTTTTTAAAATTCAGAAAAAGATTAATAGAAAAATAACATGTTCAGAGAAAATCAGCACCCCAAAGCTGTTTTATTCTCACCTCTTTGGTGCTTGATTGAGAGAAAGGCAGAGAGAAAGACAGAGCAAACAGACAGGAAAACAATGCTGATAAAGCACTAACTCGGTGACAAGGTGGTCTGCACAATTGAGGAAAAATCACAATTATTTTAATAGATTTGAGATCACGATTATTAAAAACAATCAGTCAGTGATTTCAAAACACGCAACGCATGATATCATTGAACATAAATGCTTTTGACTACCTCATACATTCTCCTCTGTTTTTTTAATTGAATATTCATTTTTCTTATTGCCTATTTCTCATTTTAACCATGAAATTTTCATATTTTGTTATCTTATTTTTGTTATTTTTTTGTCTCATGATGTCATAATGTCTTTGTTTTTAGCTCTACATGTAGAATTGATGCTTGATAAACAAAGTCGCCTTGCCTTGACTTTTGTGGTGATAAAGCTAATAACTATCTTCAGGTTAAATACTAGATATTGATGAAATTAAAGCCCTTTAGTGACTTTAAGTTGTGCTGATTAGTGAGTGATAAATTAGCTTGGGTAATATTTAAAAGCAGTTGTGTAAAGACTTGTTTTAGTGCTGAATTCGGGTGATTTAATGGTTGATGGCAACTTTGTTTTTATTGTCTATTGTTTATTATTTGTGTCAATCTTATGTGCTGCCAAGACTCCTTTTTAAAAGAGATCTTTTCACCTCAGTGGGAAAAAAGTAGTTAAATGAATAATTCTGAACACATGAAACAAATCGGGACAATGTGAACTTTTTTTTAAGTAAATCGTTTGAACATATTTACCCATGCTTCCTATGAATATATTTGTATTAGGAGGTTATGTTACTATGCAGAAACACCTCCTTCGGGAGTTCAGGTGCAGTCGTGCAGAATAATAACCAACAGTTTGAAGAGTTCACTCCCAGACATGCTCTCTCCCTGATCTCTGTTCTCAGTCCAACCAGCCCGGGGCCGTCAAAAGTCACCCTCGCTAGTCCAACTCAAGGCCCAGCCAGCCCGAGGCCGGCTACAAGCCCACTGACCCCCAACAAGGTAAGACATCTGTGGCTGTTTTCTATCAGAGCCGGAGGAAACCTGCAGGAGCCTCTGCACGGTTAGCTTGTGCCTCTGTCTGCAGGCAGGTGATATCTGTTTGTGGCTTCAGTGAGTTTGAAAAGCTCTGCAAAATCTGAGAGGATTCTTTGCTTTTCAGGTGTTGAAGCTGATAAGGCAGACATTATCATTGTTTGGTCCTTTGTTGACGGTTTGGTGGCACAGGTTTGACTTTGTCCAGCTTTATTGGTCTTGTTGAATTCTTATTTCACTTTTAAATTAAATGTTGTTTGAGCTGTCCCGTTATGGGATTACAGTGGCTTAACAATGCTTGTCAGATGTGGTATTACTGTGGTTATAACAGATTAGTTTGTGGTATCGGTAAATAAGTTTTGAAAGGAAGGATTTGGTAACATTTTTTTGTCCTCATAACCACAACTGATGGATGATTTTTTTTTTTTTTTTTCTTAACATCACAAAAGATGAAATGAAAATCGGCACAGACTTAAAATTTTGGTTTTGATGTTATCAGAAAGCAACAACAACTGGAGTAAATGTTTAACAGGAAATATCTCCGTCAACCTTCACAGAAATAGTTGTTATTGAGGACAATAAAATGTTTTAGCCTTTGATTAATAATGGGATGAGTGCAGGGGTCGGCAACCCATTATTATTCGTAAAATACCCTTTTATTAGCAGGTGTTTTCAGCTGAATGAATCTTGTCCTGCCTTTTTCCTCTCCTCTGGTGGGGGTCCTGCCGAGGGACGAGGCAATGCTGGTCTGCAGCGGTTGGAAAGCCGACAAGTGGGCCAAGGATTTGTTGTGGATGAGGAGTGGGCCAGCTGCTATGTACATTGTTGAAGCACAGGCTCCATTTTCTCGAGGTCTGCTTCACTTGTTGTCTACTGAGATCAAGAGTGAAGCATGAGTTGTGCTGGGAGTGTTTTCTGTTAGATCGGGCAGTTCATTCACTGTAAACAAAAAAAAAAAAGATACAAAAATCAAAGTATAAGGTTACTGTCTGCAATGGATTTTTGAGTTTTGGGTCCAATTCATTTTTTTAAGTTTTGGGAAAAAATATTTAAAATCAAGACAACACATTTTTTTTGTTTAGGTAATTTACATATCAAATACCATCAGCTAAATAGGCATTTAATTACTGTAAAGCCTGTAATATATGTAAATATCAACAAATTTGCACCAGTGAGCAACCTTAAGCTTCTGGATCAAGGCCCCTGCAGACTAGAGTTAAAGACCCCAATGTTTTTTTTAAGTGTATATTTTTGGCATTTAATGGTCTTTATTTGGTGGAGAGAGAGAGAGACAGTGGAAAGGCTTTTGTAAGCAGGTGAGAGAGAGAGAGGGGGAGGACGATTGGCAAATGGACCTCAGGTGGGAATCAAAGCTGGGTTGGCCAAAGAATATATAGGACGTTTATCACTGTGCCAAACCAGCACCCCAAAGAGCTTTATTTTTACGCAAAGCATGTGCATAGAAATTGGTCTGAACTCAAACCAGTTGTTATAAGTTTTGCCAACTCAAGTCAAGAAATGAGACCAACTTTAGTCTGATGATTCATCTCAAAGGGTTATGCCTTAATAAATTGAAATGAATACTTTGATGAAGTTTACAACACAACAGAAAACATTTTGTTTTGTTTACGAAAAATCTCTTTCATGCCAAGTATGAAGTGCAAGGCGATGGCCCCAGATGGTAGTAGTGTTGTCTTTACATTGGCAGATTAATCAGAATCAGAAATACTTTATTAATACCCAAGGGGAAATTTGTTTGTTTCAGTTGCTCTTATACACAGTATAGCAGTAGGAATATCAAATGAAGACATTAAAATAGATATGAGCATAAAAAATTAAGTAAAAAAATAAGTAAGCAAGTAAAACGTCAAGTAAGCAGGTTGCAACATGCAGAGTCAACTTCCTTATGAAGGGAAAAATAAATAAAAAAAGTAAAGGTGAGACTATCAACAAGGCAAGGAATTTACTCTAAGAACATTAACAATATTTATAGTATGAATATAAATATGACAGCACTGTTTGACCGTAAACCACATTTAAGTTTGGCAGTCAGGATATTGCACTGGATATGAGGTTTGCTTATTAACTCATCAACTAATATCAGAGGTGAAAACAGTGAAAAACAAACGTAAAAAATGTTTAGTCTCTTGAAATGATTTTTTAGGGTTTTAGGGGTTCTTTTTTTTGTTTCAACAAACATGGCAGCGTTGTTTTATGTTACTCTTACTATTATAATCTCCAGATAACAGGAGATAAAAATGTTTCTCAGGATGATTTTTAATGTGTTGCTTCTTTGAACAGAATAACTGAACAGATCTGGAGGAGATCTGAATTCTGTTGTGGTTTCTGATTAAACTCCATGTACACTAATGCTGAAATGTCTTGTGGACGACAGGAACCTTTAAAATCTGCACTTCATCGCAAAAAGGTTGCCGACCCCTTGGCGAGTGTTTTGAATGTTTGTTTGTGGTCCCAGAGCTCAGAAATCAACGGACAGAATGTTACTGTGGCTGTATCAAACAATGGCTTACATTAAATTACATAATATGACGAGCAGGATTGATTAGATTTTGTTGTTCAGTGGAGGAAGCTGAACAGCTCAGCTGGAAGCATGCAACTCGTTTAGCTTTGTTGATCTTTCTGAAATGGAAAATAAATGTTTGCTTTGTGCTGAGGGCTGTTTGACGACAGGATTACGATGTGATGGGCTCCACATTCTGCATCTGTCCTCTGCTGCTGTTTATCCACATGTTGGGAGATTGTGCATGTAGTGACTGACATGATTAAGAGTTGTCTTAATACTGTTCTGTGTATGCAAGCAACATTTGACCTTTCAGCTTTATACCAGCTTTGCTGCAAATGTCTTTAAGCAAGAAAACATAATTGTGCTGATTATGTTTTTCTTTTGAATCACTCTTCAAACATCCAGAACAGAGAGTGGTCCATGTGGTTTTCTTTGGATAGTACGACTTCTACTTTGGATGTCTCACCAGACAAAGTGTGCATTTGGGCAAAAAGTGGTTTAAAGCCAACATTTTAGACAGTAGGACAAAATGTTGGTTTCTTAGGCACAATTCAGTCTGCATGTGTGAACACAGTGAGCCAAATATCCATCTGACTTTATCAGGAGTTTTCCTGATAGCACTCTTTTGGATTTTTTGATTTTCAGAGCAGTTGGGAGGGGGTGATGACGTTCATGTCTTGCCACGAGGGTCCAACCTCAGATTGTCAGCACACGACTGTTACTGTCTGTGTGTACGTTATGAGACTGCTTCATTATTCTCTCTGTTTAACATTTCGTTCCTCTCTGCTGTTGCTCTTTAGTTGTGTCTGCCTTCATCCAGTAGTCATTATATCATTGACTCTGTAGTCTGCCAACTCTGCTTTGGGCATTTTTTTATTCATTTTTTTTTATTGAAGTTTATAACCACAAAAATACAACTTTATCACAGATCATATTTCACTTTCATGGCTGTATCTGAAGATTTAACAAATGGATAAACAACAAAACAACAACTAAGCAAAATGAAATAAATAATTAAAATGAGTGATTTTTTTTAGGTTGAACAGTGACTCTAATTTCCCCTGAGTGTCTGTGTGAATGGTTGTCTGTCTCTTTGTCAGCCCTGTGATTGGCTGGAGGCTGTATGTGACCCACCTCTCTATGAGGTCTATATTTAATTTTTCCTTATTTTTTATGTGAGCACGTGTGACAATAACTTAATAGTGTTACCATGACATTCCTTAAAAGCTTTTACTACATGCATAAATGAAACCATGTATGTTTTTTCCAATATTTTTTGTTGTCATTTTTTATAAACACAAAGGAAACATACAGTAACAGTCAAACAGTTTCAGGCCTTAAACACAAACGTATCAACAAATTACGCAAACTCACATACTCACACTCAACTCGCACGCATTTTTAGATATAAAAATAAAATAAAATACATTTTACAGTTTCTGTTCCTGTTTACGTTCCTGGCTTCTTATAATGCTCATATACAGTTCCTGGAGCTGGAAAAAAATTCTCTGTTTACCTTTAGCAGTGTACGGTAGTCTCTCCAAGCCAATATATTTTGAAAGTTTTCTTATCCACAAAACCATGTGTGTTAAATTCACTCTCAGTAGTTGGATGTGGCATACATTTGTGAATTCAGTTTTTTCTCCAGAGATGACAGGCTGAAAACAGAAGAGCACTCTTGCTGTTTTGTGGTTTGGTGCTCAAAGGCACCTTTACAGTACTCAAATTTGTGAGCTAGCATCTCTCCATTAGCCAGACCCAATTCTACACCAGGACTTGAACCAGAGAGCCCTGAGTCTCTCCTCCTGATCCCTGCAGATGCGGCTCATGCTGCTCCATGATGAAATAATTTAGCCTGAAGTGTTTCAAAGACTGTAGAAGAAGTGACTGCCGGAGTTAATTTTGAAAGCACTTTTTTAATTTACTTTTAGTTACAGTCTTTTACCTGAACTGTCTTTTAGTTTTAGGCATAATTTAGCAGCAAAATTGTTTTAATTTAGTCTAGTTTCAGTTGATGAAATTTCACAACATTTTAAAATCTACTGTAAATTTAGTCGACTAAAATATGAAGTGTAAAGTGTAAGGCATTTTTTATGTTTCCTTGAATTTCTGAAGTCATGTTTTACACTTGGATAAAATGAAACATCTAATAACCCTTTATTGAATGCTAGTAAAGTCTGAATGTATAAATGAACAGAAACAAATTGAACTTTTGTGTGAAATGCAGTCACCTTTATTTAGGCTACCTGGCAGAGCATCTCAGTTACAATACCAGAACTGACAACAAACAGTGAACCTGCTCTACATGAATATATCAATTCATAAAGAGAGGAGCTCTGATTGGATCGCTCCACAACTTATCCCACCACCACCAAGCTAAGGCAGCTGTGATTGGATGTCCCTCTTAACTCATCCATTCTTTCCACACAACCAAAGTAGCTGTGATTGGATATATTCCTACTTTCTACATGAGCAAATTAGGTCTGATTGGATTAAGTCTCTGTCAAACATTTTAGTCTAGTTTATATTTGTTGATGAAAATGTCAGTTAATTTAGTTTTTGTCCATGTGCACTTGTTTTTATTAGTTACTGTCTAGTTTTCATCAGGGGAGAAAAGGTTGGTGATGAAAACTATGATGAAAATAATGAGTCAACAAAATCGTGAGCATCAGACGAGGACCAACAAGGAGGTCAGACCAGGTGAACAGGTCAGATGGAGAGCAGGGCTCCCTCCACTGCTCAGGACAGTAGATATTTACATCATCTGTGGTGATGCTGTGTTTCTGGAAAGCCCCCATTACTCTGAGTGAAGCTTCAGGGAGCATGTAGCTTTATCTTAGCTGAAAGTGGAGCACCCTTTGCTTTACGCTGCCACTCAGTCTAACCCTGCTCCACCTCCAAACACAGACTGACCTGATAAAGCCTGTGTGCAGAGCATGTACGTCTGTGAATGTTTGCCCTGGTCATCCATGTGAAAGCGTCTCCGCTCCTGTCTCTGCATGTTTGCCTGTTCTTTTTTTCCCGTGTGCAGAGCGTGCTCAGTTAGGTATTCTGAGCAATGCACTTTTTGAGGTCAAACGTTGCTACCAGCTGCCGTAAAAACCAAGACAGCAGCTGGAATAGAAGAGGGCGGGCGGAGGTGCGCCGGGACAGCTGCCATGTTTCTGAGTCGGCCTCCATTTTAACCGAGAAGCCCTGTCCTGATGCTCTTGTGAGACGACAGGTGGAGATGACATGAGGAAGGGTGGAGGGAGAGATTGAGGATGAAAGGAGAGGACGAGGAGGAGGAGACGGGGACGGATGTTACCGATAGCAACAAGCTGCTGAGGGGGGGAAGGAAGTTGCGGCTGGAGGATGTTTCTGTGAAAGTTTCCTGGTTGGGCTTTTGATGATGGACTGCATCTGTATCCTCACTACCAAGGTGAGACTCAGGAGGGAGGATTAACGCAGAGAGGATGCTCCTAATCAAGAAACTCAACTATCAGGGTGTCTCTTGGTAGCTTTCATTCATGCATTTGTTTCAGTCACCCTTTTGGATCAATAATTCTGAATTGTTTGATGATTGGATAATTAGCTTTAGATGCTGAAGAAGTCCTTGTGTGACCTATTTGTCCATAAATCATGAACTAGGGCTCAGCAATATATGATATATATTGAGTTTGAAATATGTAAAGGGTAGACAATATCACTTGTTTTCATTTATTTTATGCTGATGTTGTTGAAAAGATCATACCAGGCCTGATGCTTTGTGAAAAGATTGACCACAGTTAAATCAATTTAGAGGTATATGCTTTCTGGGTGCAAGATAATCTAACTTAAATGTTTAAAAGGTTATTTACCATATTGTTTATTGATTTAATACTTAGGCATTTATATTCTTAGAAGAAATCAGACAGTATTGACACCTGTTTAACACAATGGCGACAAAATAGTCGTCCCAGATACCCCTATATTGGGTATTTTTATATTTTAATTGTCAAAAACTGAATTCAAACTCTTGCACAAAAATGTTTTTTGCTTTTGTCTTGGTGGTTTCACCCAATTCTTAAATGTTGCTAACATATTTTGCAATTTCTATAGTGCTCTCTCTTAGGGATGCATGATATTATCTCAATAGCATTGGTATCAGCAGCTATGAATATTTCAGCTGATATATAATGTAAATATTTTTTGCATTAAAGTTGTTTATTTTTGCATGAAATTTAAATTTGAAGGTAAAATTTCTTGAAATAGGGCTAAAATGCAGGTTTAATCCAGTAAAGCCTCTTTCAGTCATTTCAGTAATTTAATATAGGTATTGGTTTTGGCTAAAATATGTTTTTTGATTAAAGATTTGATTGTTGATCGAGTTTCCACACTTTTTGATACCACTAATCATGGAAATAATTGATTTTTTCCATATTTTATCATGATACTCAATGAAATGGAAACTCGTCATAAATTTATCGCTACGTGAAAATTTGTTGAAGTTGTTCTACAGTTAGAAAGTATATCTTTGCCCTCTTTCTTCAACAATAATACAATATTCAGGGTTGGTATGGGTGCATGAAATCCTTGAACATGCTTGGATTTTCATTTTCAAGTTTTGAAAATGGCTTGACTTTGGGACAAGCGGCTTGGAAATGCGTGGATTTTGCACATGATCTTGGGATGAAGTGGTATTATCTTCCTGATTGTTCATTGATTTATATAAATATGGATTTCCACAGCTGTAGGGTGCTTAACATTTTTGAAAATGCTCATTAAAGTGCTTGAAAATGCTTGATTTTGGCTAACACTGAATATTGGCATGTATCCCGTGTCAAAGGCCTCATATTGTTGTTGTCATGGTAACAAGCAGATATCAAAATCAATTAAAAATGTATATTTCTGGTATTGTTACCACCATTTTAATTGAAACCAAATTAAAGCACAGGCCTCTCTGTCAAGTTGTGTCATTCAGTTTACAAAGCAGAACATTTCGGTTTGATTTTCAGTCCCTGTTGCCCACCCCAAATATGAGCTAAGTGACATAATCCTTTCAGGAAAAGGTTGACTGCTGCCATGTAGGGTGATTTCATTATGAGGGCTGCACAATGGTGAAGCCGTTGTGCTGTTGCTTAGCAGAAAGGTTGCTGGATTGACTCATGGATGCATGTTCTTCCTTTTCATGAGTGAGTTTCCATGTGTCAGCCCTGTGATTTACTGTCCACAAGTTTAGGGCATACCTTGTCTCTTGCCCAAGGTCAGTGTGGACAGGCTTGTGGACCGATGTCTTTTTTTAACTTTAATACATGCTCCCTCTCATGCAGATATAACCTATGTGCACCTGATCACGTTGAGCTTTCTAAATTTGGTAACAGGTTGCTCTTTTTTGCAAAGGCGTTGTGCCCTTGTGTTATTTTTGCCGAAGGACAGGCCATAGGTTCATATATCATGGAAACAGGCTGTGCTCTAGTAAATCGTCTCTAATGGGAGTGCTTAGCTGATGGTCTGACAACATATGTCACCCTGAGAGACGGGAAACTGGGTTGATAGGACACACACTTGAAGACACTTGCCATCTGAGTGACTGATAGACTGACTGGTTTTATGGAAATACAAGGCTGTTGAAATTGAATTAATGTGCATGTATTCTACTTTATGTGCTTCCTTAGTAACGCATGGATAATTTAAAAGAATAGCCAATCAGAAACAAACTATAACCTCTGGCTTTGTACTATTAGGCAGAAGGGAAACCACAAAAAACTGCAGTTCCTTGAGCGTCCATTGGAGTCTGGTTCCCAAAGCCAAATACAAAAAGTTGACTCAGATTCTGATTCTTGCAGACTAAAGCCACGCATGTGCTGTACAACACTGGAGAGCAGGAGATGGGGGGGGTCATGCTTAAGCACGGTACAGGGCAATTGGGCTTAGTGAGAGTACGACCTCAGAGACGCTCAACAAGTGGATTGTTGTGTCTCATGGCCGCTCCCCCACCGTTTTGTTTTCCCTCTCAGTCTGTAATGTTCTTGTAGCCCAGCAGGGGCCGTGCATCTTGAGCCATATCCCTTTGCTGCTTACTTTAGCCAACTCTGTGACTGCTTTAGAGCCTTCACCATGATTCAATGGCACCTCATCAACCCAGTGACAGGAGCCAAAAAACAAACAAACAAAACAACCCTAACCTGGTCAGTCATGCTATCTTGGGCTTGCTTGCAGATTTACATTGTATTTTTCTTTCATTCAGAAGCATCCTTGACAGATTCTCCAAAGATTTATTTTACTGTATTTGCTTAAAGGTTGGTGGAAGCAATTGTAGAAATAAAAATACATTTTTGTAGATGTCGGCCTCGATTTTAGGAAAAGATCTAATTGTGATATTTCTGGCAGATATTGCGTTTACAGTACAGACAACAGGAAGGAAATCAATTATCAAAAGCACATAACACATTATTCATTTATTTAAGGGATACTCAAACTTCTATTTCTAAACAGAGGCTTTGTGTTGTTGACCAGCACTTTCGCATTTGAGATGTGATGATCGCGAACGAGTTGGCTCTTTTGAACCCCTCTTTTAAGTAAACAATAAGAACCGTTTCGCGGTTGTCAGTAAGCCGTTCATTTGCGAGCCATTCTTAAATGCAAATTGCCTGCAAATTTGTAAAATACTATGTGTGAAATAGTGGACACAACAGACCCTGGGTCAGTCAGGAGCGCTGCAAATGTTGCAGCTTTGGCGATCACGATTGCGTTGTCTGAAATTGCGATTTCGATCTGAAAACGATAAATCTTTCAGCCCTACAGAGTAGTCCCATGTCTGGCTTGTGAGACAGGTTTTTGGCCTTTTTGGCTTTCTCAGATAATCCCTGTCCTCCCTCCTTTACAGAATCAGATATGCCCATTTAGATATTAGCCCAAATCACACTACTTTTACGCAAAACCGCTGCAACAAGGCTGCATTATATTTACACCTTGAGGCCTTCACAAGACATTCACATTAACTCCACAAAGCCATAACATTTGTGCCAATTCACTCTGCAATACAACTCAGAAGTGCACGACACGGTGAGTGTTCCCACAGACACTCACAGGCGGAGATGCTCACTTGCAGAGCTCCTGTCTCCCGCTGAGTCCTTTCATATTAACCTCACTCAACAGCAACCGTCTTATTTGAATCAGAATCCAGAATCAGATTTCAACAAAACAATCAGAATTGAGCATAAAGACCTGCAGTGTGAACATAGCCTAACAGTCACTTTTTTACAAACCTGAACAATCCCCTTCTAGCCTGTTAAAGAAACAGACTCAGGGAGTTTCACACTTTTTTTTCATAGAGCCGGACTCTTGAGAAAAAGCTTCAAGCTAACGCTCAGAAGTAATACTTCATATAAAAGCTTTTGCAAGATGCTGCTGATACAGATCCGCGCTGTACATCCTCATCAGTCATCTGACTTCCTCCTCCATCCCACAGATTTGACCACTGGTTCACCCTGCTGCCTCAGCAAGAAATACTGTACTGTAGCCAGTTCACAACCATGCTCATTAGCTTCTGGGAGCATGACCTTCTGGCATGCTGGCAAACACGAGGATTTGTGAGTTTGAGATGGAGCAGAGGGTGAAACTCTTGTGGATGGATAAAAACTGTGAAGATTCAGGACTTTGCAGGAGCGGCCTTAGGACGGACAAAGAAGCTGCACTATTTTTTTAAGCTGCAGGAGCTTGTCAGATGATTTAAAAAGTATTAATGGACTGAGACATGACACACTCTCAGATAAGTCTTCAGTCTGTTGGCAGATTCACAAACACACTGCGGGGACTCCATCTCAGATTCATCCTTTTAATCTCCTCTATCTTATTAAGATAATGGATTAAAAGACAAAGGGTGTTCCCTGAGCTCAAGACTGCTTGAAAAATGCTCAAGGGTGTCTCAGTACTTTATCTCTCGTAAAGTTTGATTCATCTTTGAGTATCACGCTCTATGAATTTATTTCTCTATTTAACTATAGGTGCGTTTTGGGTACAAAGAATCCTAAAATGCGACTTTAGTGCTCCCACTGAAGGGATATCTAACCCTCTTAACCCTATAATTATATTTCAGTGACACATTAGTTCATGTTATTAATGATGCAAACAATTAATGATGATGTATTTAATGATCAAAAGCACTAACAAGTATTATTTGGCAGTTTTATTGGTCCCAAGCACAACATAAATATCCAGATAAAGTGCTGCAGTAGAATATCCATTATTGTGTTTTTTAAGTCCCTCAAATCCCACCTTTGTTATACCGAGTTTAATTGTTGTTGTTCATACTAAGTGTCACTGGCCTCCCGTGCTCCAAGGGAGCAAAAGTCTCTCTTAAGAGGCTTACCTTAAACTGCTAATGGACTTTGCAGAGGTGGGGTTATTTTAAGACTGACAAAGAAAAACATAGAAAAATGAGGGAGGGAGGCACACAAAGACCAGACAGGAGGGAGATCAAGTCTGTAAACCTGTGATTTATCACAAGTTCCCGCCATCCCAAGATTTCCCTGCTATGTTGCAGGATTGCGCCAGAAAACTTAATGCTGCGTCAGTCCATCTATCCATCAGTCTGTACAACTGTCCAGCTGGCACCGTTGTCTAACTTGAAGGAGGGGTCACAGCCGACAAATTCACGGACAGGGACGGTATGTGGAGAGAGGAGAGACGTTCTGGAGGAGTTGTAGGATCACTGATCCTGCAGTCATGTACCTGCAGAGGACGAGGACCGCTGTGACTGAGTAGCTCTCTTTGGATGTCCTCTCTGCTCTCTAAGATCCTCACCTGTTGCGAGGAACTGGACTAAGTCTGCAGGTCTGCAGCAGCACTCCAGACATTGTGACAACGGGCCAACTAAGGGATCCACATGAAGATGGACCATCAGAACTTCTCAGTCAATGTAAAGTACTCATATCTTTTTAGTTTTATCTCTAACTCAGCTGCTGTGTTGATGTGTGGTTTGTTCTGAAAAATGGTTCAGTCTGTCAGAAGGGCAACTGAGGTAAAGTCTGTATGCGAAGAATGACCAGCAAACAGGAATCTTTAAAACATAGTGTGCAGAATCTTAAATCCTGATACAGCACGTTGTATTCATTGTCTATTCTGTGTTTTTTCCAGAGCACAGGTTGTCAGTTTGAGTCTTGTTTGAACTTAAGCACAGGCATATATTTATGTTGTTCATCTGTGTGTACTTATGTAACATAATCCTCGTATAAGACTGAAAAACTCTCTTTTATATCTTTAAGAGGGCTCTTTAGCTAGTATACTGTAAGTCTGTCTGATCTCCGGCAAAGCGCATGTTGGCACACATCGCTGTTGGAGCGACGGTGCCACCAAAAGCATCTTAGAGCAAGAAGTGTGTCACATCCTTCTGAAACTCGGCAAACCTCTTCCTTCCTTTTTTCTTGGATGCTCAGGGCTGTTAGCAATCTCTGAGTTTGGCTGAAAACCAGTGGGAGCAAAGTGATTTAGAGGAACTGATGAAGATCCAAAGGTTTTGGGATTAGACTTGATGATGTGTGTTCTGCCCCATGAAGGATCATTCGTGGTGCGGCGGTCCAACTTTTTAAGCTCTGAGACCGATCTGATATGGGCTTTGGGTATCTGCCAATACTGATATTGATATGATGCCAGTCCCATCCTAATCCAGAGTGTAGTTAATGACCAATATTTCTCACTGTGCGATGAAGCTGGGGAATCATTTATGGATAAGGAAGCAAAAAGTTTTTCTAATTTGACATCACATGTGTTTTTATCCTGCAATATAATTTGTATATATTATGAACACTGTGTCTGTCATTTGCATTCAATTGAGCAGTTAAAATTTAATATTTAAATATGACGTTCATTTCAGTATTTCAGATCTGTTCTTGTACTTTTACCGCACACAGCAGCCCTCGACAGCACCTCACGCACACATTGATAATGGGTTGAGGGAGAGAAGGTTGGGCGACATGTTTCTGCATAAACTTGACAAATTGTTGCATTTGTTCTTCACCTGATATTAAAGAAAAGTCCACCGTGTTCTCATCTCGATACACACTGTTATCTGACTTTTAGTGCTTAAGATCATTTGTTCAGGCCATTTTTGTGAAGTGTCCCAACTAATGCCTCTTTATTTTGAATTTTATTTAAGACGCATCTTGTTCATATTTTTTTTACATTGTAGATTGAAAAATGTCGACAAGATGAACCATTCACATGGTCTCTATTTGACCGACAACACCAGTGTGCCATAGCAAAATTGCTTGTAGCCACAAATTTCACACATCCTGTACAGTGTCAAGTTTTCTGACCACTGATGTTGATATCAGACAAGCTTTTGTTTAAGACTGGTCAACAGAAAGAGAAAACTGGCAGTTTTCTTTTCCTTCAAACCAGACAGAGGTGGCAGAGACTCCAAAAGCCTATCAGTTATGTGTCCCTGAACAGAGGATGCTGTACTCATTGCGGACCATCAGGGATTAAAAGCAACATGCCATCTCTCACTCTTGAGCCCCACTGTTCTCTCCTCTTAAAAAGACAAAGGCACAGGACGCCCTAAAATAATGATAATAATATTAATAACAATAGTATTAATACTATGATAAAGTGGCAGCATGGGTCACGTGACTTTCTAGGTCAGACATTCCACAAGAGCCTGAACCTGGCCAGTCGGCCAAAGTTGGACCAGGTCAGAGATTCATCCCCCTTCACTCAGGTCAGGCCGATCTAGGCCAGAAAGATAGGGAACAAGTTATGGTAATAGTTATGAATAAGTATTAAACCATAATATATACAGTACACACAGTGAGGCTTCCTTTGACTCTTCTCCGCTTTCTCGCAGAGAGCACAGATTACCAAGAAAATTGACCTTTAGGATGCAAAATAAAAATCCTATCTGCAGAATTAATGCTGTCTCAGTGTGGAGAAAAGTAGCAGGTATGGCACAGCTTCAACTTGATTTGTGATATAAAATTTGTCTCCATGTTGCGCTGAATTTTTTCCATTTAACATCTGAGAAACTGCACTTGAAGCCTTAATTAATGGAGCCAGAAGGCTGAAAAATGTTGGGCTCAAATTGGCTTAGACCTATACATTTAGGGTCAATCCCAATTGTACCTCTTAGCCCTTATTCTACCCCTTAGCCCTTGGTTTTGCGCGTTCACGTCTAGTGGAGGGGTATCCCAATTCTCCCTAAGGTTAAGGGGACACACAACCCTTGAAACGAAGACAAACCGGGACCACACTTAAAAGGAAGAGGTATGAGAAATTTCCCATAATACACAATATATGTAAGGAATTAAGCATAGTTATTGATTTTCATAGTAATGATATTCTTGTTTTTATCAGTTATTCAATCCTTTGCTACTTAACGTATATACGTAAATATTAACCATGTAACCAAGTGGATAACGAATTGTCACATCTGCCAACGACACAGCCAGCGAGCGGCTCTGGTTGATGACGTAACGGGGATTGAGTGGCGTCTCGTTTCTTAAGGGCTCTTATCCCTCAAAACAGAGGGCCAAGGAGAAAGGGTAGACAAAGGGGTAAGACGAAGAGAGAGGGCTAAGGGGTACGCTTGGGATTGACCCATAGTCTAGGGAACAGGCCAGGCTTGGGCAGAACAGCATGGGCTTGGGTTGAGTTGGATTTTGGGGCCCGATCTAAAATCTACTTACACTGCACATTCTGCCATTATCATCAATTATCACTCTGCTGCCACTGTGAGCGTTTAGCTAACTTAAATTTGCAAAGCAGTCAAAGCTGGTGTTACTCTTTGTGGTCCTTTTGCCTTTCTTGTTGCTATCATTGTCCCCTAGATCAGTGATCATCAACCGGCAGCTCTTCTTTTCTCTCAGTGTAACAAGCATATTTATATGCTTGAATACTACTTTATTTTTTTGAATTGAAAATACTGCTTTATCCCACTGGTCCTTCAGAATGCTGTTGCATTGACAGCAGGCGTTTTAGCAGTAAGACGGGAGCAATTGATCACAGCTAGAGTGGTAACTGGTGGGGGATGGCTGTATCATCAGAGAAGGATTAAGGGCCTTTATGGATAAATATGATCATTTTGTTTTAACGATTTGTAAATCTGGTGCCGGCTGTTAAGTGATTGGCTTTCTTAGTTGAGATCAAGTTGCTTTTGTCAGAGTTCAGACATCAAATCGTAAAGCTCAGCCACAATGGCCCAAACTTTGTTGGTAAGAATGAAGGGTTAGCTCTAGCATATACTGACCAAAGCTGTCTCAGGGAAGTATTTCATTCATTCAGCCCTGGGGCGGCGCCAATAGCCTTTCAGTAGTGATAGTTGTTGTAAATGATGGTCATAAGTGTAGTACTTTATGACATAATAGTGTACTTCTTCAATCTTTCAGCTAGTTTGTTGTCTTTCTTTGGTGACTTTAGTACGACGTCTTTACTTTACTTTACTCTGTCCCGTGTCCTTGGCAGGCTAACAGGCTAGCAGCAGTGCTAACATTAAATTGCTCATCTCATGCCATGCCTGTGTCGAGCCACCGCGGCTAATCCCATTAAGCAGATGACTAATCTCTCTGGATCCACACATCCACACACACATTAATTCAGATATGCCAGCCATAGAACGCACACTCACACATGCACAAACACACACACTCAAGACACAGTCTACAAGGTCAAAGTTCGTCTTAGTTCAGATCAAGTTTTTAGACTCGTCGTTGATTTTCAGTGAGGGTTGGGGCTTAAACTGGCTTTGTGACCCAGTGACCTTTACTTGACAGGATCACAGAGAGAGGAGATCAAGGTCACTCTACATGTCAAGTGAAAAGAAAGTTGTTGTTAGTGGGAATAATCTGTTTAGAAAGGGGTGTTCTTTTTTGATACCACCGGGATGTCCTGGATCAAAACCCATCAGTTTACTCAGCTGACATGGACTCCAGTTTGTAGTATCAGCATTGTCATTACCTGGAGCCTGGACTGAACCTGTTGACGGCAGCAGTGCTGTGGCATCTAACAGCTGAGGTATTAGCCGTGCATCGGGGCATATTTGAGAGTGAAGGTCACTTAGCTCAGCACTTCACCTTTTATCTGTAATCCTGTACATTGTATCAGCTGTATTTATTAATAATGGTGAAGAAAGATTATGGTTTGGTTCTGTATTTTTGAGTCATCGCTCCGTATGTTTTTGGCATGCACAACTTCTCTCATACACACAAAATTGCACAAATACAGACATTTTTTTTTGATTCTGTCATTTTAATTCAATAATACACGTGGAGTTCAGATTGCTATAACCCAGAGTTTGGCTGTAAATTTTATTCTTTGCCTATTCAAATGATGCTGCTACAGCCCTGAATCTCTAATGTCCTTCAGCATCCCTAACCTGTGACAGAGGGAGCTCATGACTGGGGGGAAGGATTGATGTCTGAGAGGCTGAAAAGCTTCTGTGTGAGCTCAAATAATTAAAAATGATGCTAATAATAATACTAGTAATAATTCCCAGAGTCCGCTGAATGATTTCATCTGATGAAAATCCTCCTTCAAGTGAACATTCGCCATTGTCAAGTTTCAAAAATGAAACTTTTACCACTTTCAACAACTGTTTCTTCTCCAGTTGGCTCCTGGACAAAAGACTGGAAATAGATGGTGAATGATGTCCACATATTCCTGTCATCTTGTCAGTCTTCATTGTTTTTCACAATGAAGTCCAAATATTCTCTGACTGGAGACTTGCATGATAGCAATTTACTTAGAAATTATACAAAAGCATTGTCATCGATCAATCAGTCTTTATTTGTATAGTGCCAATTTATAACAAGTGTTATCTCAAGACAATTTACAATAGAGCAGGCTGAAGACAAACTCTTCAATTTCTAGATACACATTTATGCATCAATATATATGTGAAATACACATACATACATATATACACATACATACATCCAAAACCCAACATGAATCCATCATGGTGGCAAAAAAACCCTCTGTTTAGCAGCAGGAAATCTTGAATGTGGATCCCAGTCTCATGATTAACAGCCATCCACACTATGCTGTGTTGGGTGTGTGGACGAAGGAATTGAGGTGAGCCGAGACAAGTGGACTAAAGTAAGAACTAAAGCTAGTGACAGATCCATGGGCCAATCACAGACCTGTCTTTGTCATGTTTGTCTCTGCTGAATATAAATTTATTTGAGGTTAGCCCTTGAGATGCAGCATCTCATTTTCATGTCTGGATGATTGTAGTGATAGTTTTTATAGAAGTGTAATAAATAATAATCAGGAAAAGAGTAATCTAATATTCACATTAATATCTGTAATGATTACAAGGTAGAGATGACTGATGTTGAATAATACAACAGCATCATTATGGGTTTGTTCTGCACATTGTTTTTGGAGGAGCTGTTTTCTTTAAAGGCTGTCAACTTATTTGATACTTGAACAGTTTTTAATACAAATATTTAACTGGATCAGTCTGTGAGTTTATTGATTGCTGGTTTTGAAAAGTATAACTAAATTGTAAATTAAAAGCTGCTTATATTTTTGTTATAATGAGATGATTTCCATCGTGAGCATTTGCAAAACAGAGTGAAGAAAGATAGTATTCTTGTTGTTGACCAGTAAATCATTTTTTATATATTCATGAACTATGTAATAAAAGGTCTGTATTGAGAAATACAGAATATTGTTCACAATTTATTATTTTAATCTATTTTTATTAATTTTTTTATGGATAATAATCAGAGACACAACAAAGTTAAACTCAAATGGAACATTTAGGATGCTGGTGGAACTTACCAAAACACCACTAAATCAACAACAACAAAAACAAAAACAAAAACAGGTAAAAAGAGTAAGAACAAGAAAAATAAGATAAAAACCAATACAATGATAGTGATGATTATGAAAATAATTAATCAAGAAATTGAGGAGTGAAATAAAATGTTAGGGAAAAAACAAAATAATCAAGAACATGTACACATGCATACATACATACACACTCATGGGGGGAGGGGGGCTTCAGTTGCACACATAGGTGGAGTGTTGCCAGTCAAAGTATTTTAATAGTATCCCAAACCTGCTGGATGTTAATCAGTCCAACTGCAGACCATCAAGATCCCTGACAAAGTTCATAAAACCTTCAAAACTTATTTTTTTATGGTGATATCCTCCTTTTTAAGACCCTGCATTCTCCTCATAATTCTGTGCCATTATTAGTTCATATTTTTCTTATCAAATTTTTCATAAATGAATCTTTTAGTGACAACTTGTGGCGCTGTTGTGTCTCTGTTTTGCCACACAGTGGCAGTCTCTGAATGATAAATACACCAGTTTGTTCAGCGTGACAATAATTCAGACCCTCCAGTTTTTGGTCATCCAGGGCATCTGTTCATTAAAAACAGGAGGAACTAAACGCTGCTCTGCATCTTTAATGCTCAGCTGGAGTCATCATGTCCTCACAGGGCATCAGAGGGGCGAGGAAGAGGAAATAGATATATATATAGATAAATATATCTGTGGACAGAGGGATTCATTCATGTGAAAGGTGAACACACAGCTGTTAAAAGCTGCTCATGTGACTGTGAAATGTTGATGTATGGGCTCTTGTTTGATTGGTTACTGTGGAGGAAGGGGAATCCGCCATGATTGGCGAGTAGTGAGTGTACAAGGCAACAACACACACACACAGAGTGGCAGTTATTTCTGTGCTGGCTGACCTACTAATGCTAACATGTAGTGCATGCCTGCTAGGCTCATGATGTTGCATCCTCTGTCCCCCCCTCTCTCCCTCTGTTTTCTCCTCCCTCTCTCTCTCCCTCTGTTTTCTCCCCCTTTCACTCCTCATTTCCATCTCATTCATTTTATTTTTTATGTCCGCTCCAATGCCTCTTCCTCTCTTTTCCACAGGATAATTCTGTCCCCTCATCTTTACTCTTTTTGTCTTCCTGTAGTTTCCTGTGTGATGTTTGAAGGTGACATAATAATCTATTTTTATACCCACATTATGTATCAAAAGCCATATGAGCCAAATGGCCTGTGGCTCTCCCAGATGTATTATTGTAATGTGTGTATGCTTATGCACATACATCAGCAGGATCTCCATCTGCTCCCTGCCAAACACACAAGCTCTCATAGAGCTGGTCTTTGGACAGCTAGCTTATTATTCACGCCATGGCTCTTAACAGGGCGACTCTGTAAAAATATGAAAATAACTTCCGCTTTTTATCGCTGAGTCAAATTTAAGGTGCTGGAGAATACCTCTTGAATCTGCATGAAGCCTTTCAGTTATCTTCTGAGCCCTCCTGAGCTAACTCAGTGTTTGTCTGACAGGAATAGAAGCTGAGGTTTGTTTGCCTAAATGTTTAAAAAAGATTTATTATGTGTATTCAGAGCGTGAACCTTAGAGCTGACACAAACAGAGGAAACAGCTCCAACAAACACATAAAATCCATCAAACAAACAAACGAGAATCTGATGGTTTTACAGGGTTTAACATTTGCAGAGACTGAATTTTCTCAGAGGAATCTCACATTTATCTTGCAGATGAAAACTCTGATCATTGTAAATTTAATAAATATAAACAACACCCAAACTCTGATACCAGTAGGATCCCATTTCCCTTTGAATAACAAGGAGGCTGCCTGCTGATTACTGATGCTTCATATCATGGATTTATTTGGTGAAAGAATTATCCCATGCCAACAGTTTCCCTCACATTTGATCACCAGAACACGTCAGAATTTTAACTTCCTTTGCACAAGAACAAACTCCTCTCTGAACCAGCTGTTAAGAAATGAGCCAGGATTATACTGAAGCAAAAAAGCAGGTAAAGTTTGAAACCTGGCATCAGTTTCTGATGCCTAATTTGACAATGCCCCAGTACATGTAGCAGGGCTAAATTTGGTTGATACTAAAAACAACAAAGAAATGAAAAAGTGGACCATCTTCAGCAGTTATTGCAACAACATTGTCACCTTTCCAACAATGATAAAATGAACACAAAAAGCAGAAGAAAACCAAGCTTTTTTTCCCACTTTTTCACTGTTTTCCACACTGATATTTGTTAATATTTGTTAATAAACAAACATATCCAGTGCAATACTCAGTGAAATGTGGTTTACTGTCACACAGTGCTATATTCATATTATAAATATTTTTAATGTTAATAGTGTAAATTCCTTGGCCTTGTTCATAGACTCATTCTTACTTATTTTATTTATTTATTTATTTCTTCATAAGAAAGTTGATATAGGTTGAAGATTCTGTATGTTTCAATCTGCTAACTTATTTTTTTTACTTTATTTTTTATGCTCTTATTCATTTTAATGTCTTTATTTGATATTCCTACTGCTATACTATGTGTTACAGCAACTGAAACAACCGAATTTCCCCTTGAGAATTAATTATTTCTGATTCTGATTCTGATTCCTAACTTGATGATATGTATCATAAACATGAGTGTCTAAACAGCATAGCCTGTAAATTTGGAAGAAATGTCTGTTTCTTCCGACATTGTCCACCAGGTTGTATTAAATATTAAAGACATGTTTAATCAACCAAGATTACAAGCTGTGAGAGTTGAATTGTTAATTGCAACAGTTTAAATTTGATTTTTATCTACTGTTTAATAACCCATAATGAAAGCTTAAAATTGCAGGTATTAAATACATTTTTCATTAAACAAAGCAAAATATATCTTTTGTTGTATTTACTTAACCAAATGGGTTTTCTCAATTATTCTTATTATGTTTTTATTTAAAGTTTGTTTAATTTCTTAACTTAAGTTTGCAAAACTGAAAACAGTTATTTTAGGTCAGGTGTGGTCAGGCCAGACAGTTACCTTGAAATTTTGGGTTTTCTGTTTTGTTTTTTTTTAACAGTCCTTGTTATTCCATCGCATACTGCATTCGTCTGCTGACAGTCCTGATAAACACCCTCAACACACATTTCTTCCAAAACTGTCCCAGTAAACTCATGGCTTGCGATACCATTTCTCAAAGCCTACATTATCTGACATCTCTAATGATGGACCCGAACCCTAACAGGTGAATTCTGGGTATTCCGTTAGGGTACAATATATACATATATTTTTAGAGATGTTTAATAAGCTAAAAGAAAGAAAGAAAACATTCAGACAGATTTGCCTATCCTGTAGTTCGACTCCTGCGTCTGCAGATGTTGCAACTGAAATGTAAAAACAACATATTTTTCAGCCCTAGTATGCGGCCATCCTCGTGTACAGTTCTTAGCTGAAGCCATGATCTCAGTCGGTCATCTTTCCATCACAAAGCCGGTGATTCACTTCCACCTTCTGTTCGTCACATACTGTATCGTGCTGTCAGGGAAGCACAAATTGCTCCCTGTGGCTCCGCCAGCAGCGGGTGAATGTGTATGAATGGGATTAGTTTGTAGTAATGGACACTGTATAGCAGCGTCAGCCATGGCTGTGTGAATGGGTGAATTGGCTGAACATGCAGGACAAGTGCAGCCCTTGGACCATTTTTAATTGGCATAAAGAAAACTCAGAGTGGCACACAATCAAATATGGCCCCGGTGGAACCTTAAACTTTTGCTAGAGTGACGAATATGGATTAATGTGTGAGGGCAGCAAGGACACAAATCCTCTGCATGTGCACTCTGCTCTGTATCAAGGTTTGCAAAGCACGTCTTTGATCATCTTTGAGCATCAACACCACAGCAAAGCTCGGGAGCTGGTCTGGTTTTCTATTGGTTATAGTCTGACTCTGGAGGTCAGGGTCTCCTCTCGTCCTTCTCAGGCCCCCCTGACATCTGATTGGCCACCCCAAGCCCTTCAGTGGCCTAGTCACCCAAAAACAGAAATAGTTTGAACAACCCTCATGTACATATTTGTCCAGTAAGCCTCTCATTTTCACTCTCCATTGGTCTGTTGACCTGTTTTGAGATTAACTGTTGGGTGTCCTTCTAATTTACAATCCTCTGGGGACCTTCAAGCAAAAAAATGCACAAAAAACTTCTATAAATCATCATGAATCAATAATTTTTAGCTTTTTTATGCATCAATCTCTCCAACCACTTAATCCCTGCTCAAAAACACCCAAAAATGTTATCATTTTTTTAGGATTTTAACCCTTTAAATGCCAGTCTGAATTCATGTTACCACTTGTTTCATCAAAATAACAACAACAACAAAAGAGAGATTTTTTGTATAATGAATAGTTTTGGATGGGGCATTGCTGGTGAGAAGAGTCTTGGATATGTCAAAAACAGCAGCAACATTGATTTCATTGCGTCTGTATTTTTATGTGGTGTCAGACTTCAAATTTTGCACCCTTTTAGGACCTTTACGGCCAAAAATGTACACGCAAAGTAACTCCATAAAATCATCATACATCAATATTTTCAGGATATACCCGTTATATGCCATGCTGAATACAAAATAACAAGTAACTATTATTTCAATTGCTTGTTTAATTGAAATAACAACACAAAATATTTTTCATTTTATTTATTATTTCTATATAACACATGGTTTGGGCATTTTTAGGGGTGTGTTTCATGTGTCTTCGAAGTAGACTGATCAATGAGCGTTAGGGAGGTCATGACCCCTTGCCCTTGCTGCACCCAAAAGCGCTGTTGATAACAAACTTGAGTGTGTTTTTGCACTTGACTGCATTCACAGTAGTTATAAACTTGCTTTTATAACTTGTGCATTTGACAAATCCAATGGCTCTTCCCTGGCTATTCATTTTATTTTTTTATAAAACCAGGGGCAGCATGTGTCCAAACTGACATTTAAAGGGTTAAAGTCCTGAAAAATATTGGATATTTGGTAGTTTTGAGTAGACCTGATGTGATTTAAGAGATTTTTGCAGAAAAAAGCAGAAAAAATGTTGATATATGATGATTTTATAGTTTTTTCGCTTGTACAGTTTTGGCTTTATGATCCCCAGAGGGTTCAAAAAGTGTCAGCAAAAAGTGACATATGATTAATAAACATGTCAAAAAGAAACTATCACGATGAAAAGCATACCATACGCTTTAACAGCCATAATGATAGCAAAATTTAAAAAAGAAAAATGTACAAAAATACCCCAGGAGTCCCTAAGGATTAAGGACTTGTTAGGAAAAAACATTCTGTAATATTTTTTATTCAAGTCATAAAAAAGTAAAATGCATTGAATAATTGTATTTGTAGTTGTTTTTTTTTTAGCAATTTGAAAGTTGGTAGACTTTTCAGAATGCATTTTCATTATTGTTTTTAAGTTTATGCACAAGAAGTTTATTTTGAAGAGTCCTCAGCTCTTCTCATAATAACTTTCATCCTGTTGAATTATTAATATGACTTGTCTTCCTACATCAACATCAAGACCTAATTGGCTCCTCCAGCGTTTTATCAACGCCTTCTTTATTCTTACTGAGGAAAAAATGACTCGAATTATTACTTGTCATTCGTCTTAAGTGTAACTTAAAGTCTTTGCTCATGTTTTGATTATGATATCATCTCACGTATGACGTCCTTTAAATATCTCCTGACATCGAATCCCCCCGTTTCCTCCCCATCTGTGACCTCAAACTCACCCTCCGTTCTTCTTTTCCCTTACCTCACCCTCGGCTCCATCGCACATCGTTTCCCCCTCTCTGTCTTCTTCTCTCTCGTGCTGCGTTGTTTGTTTTCCAGTCGAGGTGAGATGACAGAGACGACCACAGAGAGACTACTGTGTGTGTGTTAGTGCCCTTGTGTGTGTGTGTGTGTGTGTGTGACGGTCCAGATGGCCCAGCCGTCAGCATCAAGAGGCTCGGCTGTGGAGCGCTTTGACTTGTTTGACTTCCTCTGCCCTTTATCCTCCCCTAAATCCTCCTCTCGTCTTTCCCCTGCAGCCTTAAACCACATGCAGTAGAGGGGGGCCATTTACCTCAGAGACAATGTCTGATTTTCTTTTTTTTTTAACACGTTTTATTGAAATTTCAGAGTTTGAACACAACACACAATACCCCTTCTGTATGACCAGACAGTATAATTAGCAAGAATACAGAAATCAGTTAAAAAAATATAAAATAATGTTTTGGCCCCTGATCCCTGGTGGATATTATGCTGATACTGCAATTTAGTTGTCAGCAACAAAGATTGTCTGATACCACAGACTGGCACTCACCCAGCTTTACTGCTCAGATGTAAACATAGAGATCTCATAGTATCCAATCTGGCTGTATTTAGGTCAATAAAATTGAAATGTATGTGTATGTACTGTAGACTTTGTGTTAGGGATACACAATATTGAATTTTTGCCGATATTCGATATGCCAGTATTTTTAATTCGTTATTGCTGATACCGATACAGGTATTTCTGGTCAAAAGCACAAGCTCTGTAATTAAGAAAAATGGACTTGTTTCTTTCAGTGTTACAGTATATTTTTGCGAGGAACAGATGCAAAACAAGAAAAACAGCATTTAACTCTTGCAAAAAAGAAACCCTTGATTTTTTAAATGTACCCATACAGTGATGAGAGGGTGCATCAATATTGTACATTTGTGTAATTTGCCAGTATTCCAGCCAATATATGGCCAATATGTGTGGCCAATATATCTTCTGTAAATATCTGCAAAAATTTCAATATGGGCTGATACTGATAGCAAACCAATAATAAAGCACATCCCTACTTCGTGTGGTTAGTTGGCATATCCACTGGACCATTATGTTTAGATGTTTAATTGCAAAGAGTATGGGAGACCGGCATTGATAGCACTGCAGATGTTAGCCTAACTTGGTTAACTAAACTAACTGTTTGCTGAAGAACAATTTTAATCAATTTGTGCCAATTTCTGACTGCTTTTGAGCATTTTCTTTCCACTAGACCAGTGGATTACTCTGAATTCCTGTTTAACCAAATGGTCGAACAGGAACACTCCAACCTTAGTCACAAGTCTGAGTTAGTATTTATGTTTTAATGAAAGGGACAATAGTACCAAAAACACATAGTTGTAACATGTAGAAGTTATCAGAAACTTAAAAACACAGGAGTTTAGTAAAGCTACCACAGGATTGTGAAGTATCTTCTAAACAGTGCTCTGTTTTTACATTGGGTAAATTACATACATACATGTACATATGTGAGACCTTTATGGTTTTTTAAATTATTTAGTTGTGCAGCTCGGCTAAGTTTATTCACTAAACAGTAGAGCTGGCCAATCAGTTGAGTTTTTATCAGTTTAATTATGAAAAGTGAGTAATTTATCATTGACGAATACTGTGCCATAGGACATGTTACACTTCTTTTTTCCTTTTTTCCATCATTGTCACTTTCATTGGGCCTAGATATATATATTTTTGCCATTTTATTTATTGAATTACCTTTCCTTTAATGTTCAAATGGTAGTATAAAAAGCATTTACATTCAATGGTAGCATGTGGGAAATTTTGTAAAATTAATGAGTTATTTTGTTTCATAATCACGATATCTGTCAATTCAATGGCGATTATAATTTTTTACCGTAATCAAGCAGCCTTACTTAACAGTTAGAGTAGACTGAGAATGTGTAAAGCACAATGGAGACATTTAATAGGAAGGCACATGTGACAGTATTACAAGATAAAGAAGAAACAAGACTTCTATCCACACCAATAACTTCTACTCTAATTTTGAATCAAACATTCTTTCTATCAGTCTTAAGACATTGCTTACAAGAGTTGGATGATCCACTGTAAGCAGAGACATATTTACAGTGCAGCCTGATGAAGAGGAAGATATGAATGGATTGTAGTAGTTCAGAAGCAGCCAGCTGTTAAATAGGCTTATCAGTATTTATTAGGTCAGCTGGTTAAGTGCTCATTGGCTGCTGTGTAGTTACAGTTTTGTACACAGGCTGAAATCACTACTAATACCCTGATAGAGAGACTACGTCCTGCCAGTAACTTCCACCCAGGGCCATGTCCAGACAGCCCAAAATACTGCAGTCCTCTCATCCATTTTAATTAGAGCGGTCTGGGGAAGCAGCAGGGGTGTCAACATGCAGGGCTCAGGTAGAAAAAAGATGAAGGCTTGGACAGCTTATGAAAGGACCTTGGCTCAACTTTATCCACAACTTCAAGCAACAACGTTAATCAAGGGCACATAACTGAAGATCGTTTTGCTGTGTAAACTTTGTCTTTGAGCCAGATCTCTTTGCAAATATTATGGTAATAATTTGGTATATTACATCATCTCGCATACTTTTGTTTTATTAGTTGGTGCTTGAAAGCTTCGATGGAATTTTTCTTGTCTGGCTGAGATATATGATCCCAAACAGTCAGATGTCAACCTTTATGATTATGAAGTTGACAGTGCTGCTCATTCATTAAGTTAGGGCATAACTGAGTTTTATGTGCATACTACATCAATGTGTCTGCAGCCATTTTAGTGCCAATGGAGCTGAGAGGGAGCATAAGGCCTGGTCCACAATTAAAGGTTTTTATAGCCTTGAAACTGTAAGAGACACCACACATGAAGAGAAATTATGTCGAATTTATCAGTTTTGTTCTTGAAGTGTGTGATGTGAAGATAAACAGGGTACACCACACACCAACTGACTCACTCACCAACAACCAGCTAGTATCACAGCTTGTAATCTCATGTGATCAAATGTGACTTAAGCATAAATAATGTGAGCAGTTCGCTTCTTATGACATCCTTGGTGGTTGGGAATTCCATCCAGCTTTGCTACAGTTAGGAAGTTGGTATCCTTTCCTGACACCTTTCTAACTTCACACTTCAGTTTTACTCTTGTTGCCGTGGTTACGCCTGCTTCCTGCTTCACCCATTTTGCTCTCTGATTGGCTTTGTTCCTTTACATGCAACAAAACACAGAGGACATGCTAGGCTGTCCTCAATGCACTCTGCACACATCAGGGTTTCTGATCACAAATGTTCAACACGTTTAACATTTAGGAATTCAAGTTGGGGCCCCGATCCTCTTCTGAGATGTTTGTTGGAGGGTAAAATGACTCTTAACACACCTCATATCCCAGAATAATCAGGCAAGACAATCTTTAGGACCACCAGGTAATCAGGCCTTTGCTGACTCTGGTCCGGAGCAGGCATCCAAGCCAAAACTGGGACTGATTATCTTGTAGTATGTGCCCTGCCTAAGATAATGCAATTTTTAACTTCGGACCAAGAGTAGTGATTAGCTTTTAGGCAGTTACTTTTCCCAAAAATCAAGCATACATGCCATAACCAAAGATATTTGAACCTGGATCATTTACTATTTACGGCTCCTGAGGCCACACCGTTTTGACTGCACGTCTGGCAGGGGTCCTGAAGGAGGACATGGTCACAAGAGGGATTGAGCACTTGACAGAGCACAGCTGAACCCTTGGATAGATAGCTGACAAATAGGCCCATAGATTTGTTGTGGATGAGGAGTAGGCCAGCTGCTTTGCACAGAAATGACACACAGCCTGGTGTTTGTTTATTTTGCTGCATACGGACCACATACGCAGTGCTCATGCCCCCCTTTCACCAATATTACATCTCTGTTACTTCCTCTGGAGATGGATCAAATGCAGGTTCAACTTGGTCCCCCAATTCTGTCTCAGCAATGTTCAGATTGGAGTTGAAGTGACACAGGGGTGTAAATTTGTGGGCTAGTAAATATCCAAATGTTAGCGCTTGATCTGAAAAAAAGTTGTGCTGATGCATCCGTAACTAAAAGTAAAGCTGCAAATAACTCATCTTTGCAGAGTTGGAACATATTTTTAAGAAACGATGAAAAGCAGTGTTGCCTTGCGGATAGAAAAATATCAGAGCTTTTTTGACACAGCATGACATTACGCTTTTGATCAAACACCAGTGTTGTTTTCAGTGTGACAGTACAGGGATTTAGCGTAGATAAACACATCGAACCAAAGGAAGGAGCTGTCTATGTTGGGAAAGCACTTCCCCCCAAAATCCTCTCTCAAACTGAATTTTGCTTTCACAGGCAGGAGCTTTTTATAGAAACCAAAGGACATCCTGTCTGCAGCCATACATATCTTAAAGTCCATGTTGGTTCTCTGGCCTGCTTCCTCAAACTTGGACTATGCTGACTGTCTTCTACTGTACATCCTTCGTTAAATTATTGATCAGGACCTCCTGCAACCCCAAATTCAAAAGTCAGACCAGTCCTTTGAGCCCTGCTTGCTTCCAGAGCTTTGTAAACTAGCAATATCTGTAAACATGAAGTGTTTCACTCAGGTATCACATGAAGTGTAGAATGTTTATTTGTCTCCGCAGTAGGGCAACAGGACTAGAATATCATATCAATTTTATTTCTTTTGTATGTTATAGTAATGGTATTATCTCATGATTTTACAAAATGAAAAGGTGTGATGTATTTGATTGCATTTTCAGGCTCGACCCCCCCCGTCCTCCCCAAACCGAGTCCATATTTTTGATAAAAAAATAGTCTTTGTGCATAGAATTACAGAGAAATTATTTCATGGGTCTCTGTGTTTTTATTTGCTGTTGCTGTAGCTGTAATTTAACTGTAGGGTGTTTCTCTCCTGAGTTGTGGCAATCAATCAATCATTTTGTTGCAATATCAAGAAAAAATATTGGCGATGGTGTTATCTTTGTAGTGTAATCAGTTTAGGTTTAAAAATATTTGCAGATTACTGTACTTTCTTTTTATACATGTTTTAAACAAAATCTCAACTTCACTGGAATTGGGGTTCGTAAAACATGTACGAATTCATCCCCCAAAGGTCATCGTTGTAAGACATATACTGGTTCCTTAGTCAATATTTTCAGTGAATGCAGTCATATTAAACCATTATGGAGGATTTATTCACAAAATAAATAGAAAATAAAAACAGGTAAATATCTTGATCATTCATGAAGTAGTTATTTGTAAAAATGGACCCTCCAAAGGCTAGCCGGAGCTTGTTTGTAGGGGCCCACACATTTAATAACATACTCTTGTCTATACTCTGGGTCTCTAATACAGTTCAGGACTTTTACTGTGAAATCTCGTTGGATGTAACATGTTAATTATTGACATAACTTTACTCAGCCTTTTTATATTAATCATTTAGACCTCACAAGTGAGTCATGGGTTAAACACACATTTCAGCAGCTTTTTAGGACACTGTAATCTAGACTGAAATTTCTGCATCATTTGGATGAAGAGAAACCATGTAGACCTATTTCAGCACACTGTCCGGGAGGAAACCACAGACATGAAGAGGAGTCCGGCAAAGCAAGCACACATTTAGGTGCAGATATTTGCAAATTAAACTTGCGGGGGGGGCGAACTTGTACTGCATTGAACATTCTTTGTGCAGTTGGTGTGGTTGAGTGTGTGCGTTTTCGTGTTGCATACTGCCATGGGGCCTGAAGCTGTCTGTCAGAAATCATTTGATTACTCTACTTTTATTCATCTTTCACTGACGCTGCTCATTTGAGGCCGCCAGCTGTTGGCATGGCATTGTTTTAACCTCCTGTGAGTACAACAACACAACTTGGGTTAAACTGATGATGAGGATTGTGTAAAAACCTATATTTTGGCACAAAAAATATTGCTGACGGTGTTAACACTAGATTTCAGCCCAGCACGACTCCATGCCAGTGTGGGCAGAGCAAGAGGCAGTATGATTTTCAGTTGGTCTTTAGTATAAGCATGACAAACTTTGAGGGATTTACTTTAAATACGTCCACCAGGAATGCAGCAATGCAATCATGTGGTCATTTATGGAAGTGCTGGTAAGCAGGTCAACAACACAAAGCCTCTGTTTAGGAGTAGAAGTTGGAGTATCCCTTAAATAATGAAAACAGAGTATTTATCATCAATATTGGCTGATGAATAATGTGTTATGTGCTTTTGATCACTGATTTCCTTACTGTTGTCTATACTGTAAACATAGTGAATATTGCGCTGAAGCTTGATTTGAAGAAAATGGTGAATCAAATTGAAATCGTAATATCTGCCATAAAATTGCAATTAGATCTTTTCCTAAAACTGCTTGGCCAAAACAGCTTGGCCATTTCATTTGTTTTTTCTTTCAAAAATCTTTTCCATTCTGAGGCATGTTAGGTAAGTTTCTTTTTCTCCTGAACAGCAACAAGTTATTAAGAAGAAAAAACTTAAGATTTAAGCGTTAAGCTTATTAATCTTCAGGTTTGGCGAACGCTAATCTTTCCCCCTACTAAAGACGTGGATTAGAAAAATTAGGGGTCCTTCATATTGCGAGTGTGGATGCATATTGCTGCCTCTCCCTCAGAGCAGCAGTGTAGTTTCTTGGCTCAACTTGAGCGCATTGTGGCAGGAGCTTACTAAGCCTCTGTACATTGATTCATGAGCCGCAACAATGAGTGACAGCTGTTTGTATTTAAGCCTTTAATGCCTTTTTTCATATTTGATACATACTTTTATGATACTTCTATCTAATCTATCAGTATGATCAACAAATTACTAAAAAACATTTGAATACAATCAGATAAATGATAAATGTGTCCTCAAATGGATTATCAGTTGCCAAAAACATCTAATGTATCAAATAAGATACAAAAGATATATATAAATTTTATAAATATAAATTTTAAGGAAATTTTGAATTTTTTGTGATTTCAGAGGAAAGTGAAATAAACATTTAAGCTCCAAAAAATTAGAATTTTCTGGCTATAATTTGTGTTTTCAGGCATTAAAGAGTTAAACCTGACAATGCCACAGTTAACTTGACGTATTGAACATGAATGTTGTACCAAACAGTTTAACACTTTATTGAGAAATGATGCATCTGAGAGTAAAATGTCAAGGTCATCATGTTCATTCCTTCATTGTGAATGCAACACCCCGTTAGTATTTTAAGTTGTCATCCTTAAACTTGCATTAAAATCTGCTTTGGTTAAATTTCTTTTTGCACCCATACATAAATTCACCCAGCCCCTCTGTCTGACCCACTCCTGTGCTTTTATTGTCTGGCAGTTGTAAACACTGCAGAGGCAAACAACCACCAGGCAGTAGTTAGTTTCTAAATTTGTCTGGAGTAGGTTCAACTGGAACTTTTTTTTCCGGCCCCGATGCTGCTGGCTCTCTCTTGGTCATCCGTCCAGGTCACAACCCTTTGGGTATGAGCTATAATTGCAGGTGTGATTTTTGACCTCACTCGAAAAACAATCCAAACAGCATCCATTCTGACAGCTCGGACTGTTTCCCTTCAGCTAAGCGTAAGATTTAATTTCTATTTTTGGACTTGCACATCCTCTTACTACTACTGCAGGTCAATAGTTACAGTGATTAACATTAAAAATATCTACTTGACACCCAGTTTAATAAAAAAGAATACAGAGGAAAAACCACAACTGCAGTCTGAGTCTTTCATAAGTGACCCAAAGCCTGAATAACCCATTTGTCGAATCAATTACAAAAAGAGAGTGACCTAATATTTGGTTTATTTGCTTTATTTGTTGACCTGAAAATGTATGAGATTATATCTTGAAATGGCACACGGCCAGTACGCTGTCCAGCTGCCAGCACAAAAATGACTCTGTGTTCAAAAGTCAATTGAACAAGTCACCCTCGTAATGTGTGTGTTTGTGTGTGTTAATGTGTGTGTATGTGAGTGTGTGTTTTTGGGAGATCATGGCTGGTGACTCTGGGTGATGTAACAACATTATCTCTGCCCTTACTCATTCATTCTTTATGCCTCTCTACCCGCTGTCTCTCTCCACCAGTGTTTTATTTGGTCGATTCGATCTTCACCAGCCCGTATGATAATGCAACCTTCCCCTCCTCCTTTTGGCTTTTGTCCGTATGTGTGCCTTTACTGGGGTAGGACCGTACAAGCAGCATCACTACAAATAGAGGAGATCATAACTCAGTTTGGAAAGGACCTGGTCCTGCATTTTTAAAACCAGAAAATCAACATTAAGAGTCTGGTGGGATGTGTAATTTGATATTTAATCTTGAGTTAAAGTCACAACTTTTATTTCATTATTTTAAATCATATATCATATACTTTTGTGGGGGCTTTTTCATGCTTTTATGAGAAGAGTGAAGACAGTGGGTAGTGTTGAAAACTGGGTTGATAGAGTGGGTGAGACGTGCAGGAAAAGAGGAAAAGCTCAAATCAGACTCATGCTGGCTGAGTCAAGGGAGCTTACCTTTCTGTGAATGGGGGGTGCGGACATAACCACTGGGCTATTGCCATCCCAAGTAGGGATGCACGATATTATTGGTTTGATTTCATTATCGGCTGATATCAGCCTAAAAAATCAAGTATTGTATCGTCGGATATTGAAATTTTTGCAGATATTTACAGCTGATATATGGTCCATTTATCGTCTGGAATATCGGCAAATTACATATATGTACAATATTGATCCACCTTCTCATCACTGCATGGGCACATTTAAAAATCAAGGGTTTTTGCAAGAGTTAAATGCTGTTTTTCTTGTTTTGCATCTGTTCCTTGCAAAAATATACTGTAAATGTAAATGTTCTTTATTTATACAGCCCTTTTCAACAACCCTTTCGGTGAACCAAAGGGCTTTATAATAGATAGTAAATAAAAAGGAATAAATAAAAACAATAACACTGAAAGAAACAAGTCCATTTTTGTTAAGTACAGAGCTTGAGCTCTTGACCATAAATGTTGTTATCAGTGATTATGTATTAAAAAATATCAGTTTTGTATCTGATTTATAAGGAAGGGGCAGGACTAGATAAGCTGTTTACTTCTTTCTTTACCTTCTCAAACTGGTTGCTGTGCATGTGTGTGTACTCACATGCTTAATGTGTTTGACGGACATGTACAGTTTGATGTACATAGTACTTTGCATTGATTTGGCTGCTTTTGTTTGTTTGTTTGTTTTTAAAGTTTGAGATAAATAAATAAATGAATGAATGAATGAAAAAATATCGGCATATTGGATATCGGCAAAAATCCAATATCGTGCATCCCTAATAAGTCACATCTTTTGTATGTAACCACTTTTTCTCTAATGTGCACAAATTGACTTATAATGTGTTTTTAAATATAATTGAATTGCAGGACAGTAACTAACTATTAAGCACACCAGCTATGTTATAAAATTAAATTAAAATGGTATGCAGCGGGAGGCATGGTAGCACAGCAGGTAGTGCATGAGCCTCACAGCAGGAAGGTTGCTAGTTTAACTCTCTGTTTGTCAGGGCCTTCCTGTGCGGAGTTTGCATGGTCCCCCTGTGCCAAGTTGGGTTTTCTCCCTCAGACCAACATCATGCTCTTATATTCATTTGTGACTCTAAACTGCCCTCAGGTATGAGTGTGGGTGTGAATGGTTGTCTGTCTCTCTGTGTGGTCTTGTGTTTGGCCCAAAGACTGGTCCAGGCAGTACCCACCTCTTGCCCAATGCTGCAGCTATAGGCTCCAGCCCCCTGCGACCCCGAAACGTATGTTTAATACTTTAAAAATCCTACCCATGTGATGATACTTCTGTTACCGTCACTGGATACTGTGGGTATCTCATGTGGTGGTACCCATCCCTAGTTCTTAGACAAGGCATTGACCCCTAATTGCTCCTCCTGTCATTTTGGTGAAAGTGTTCTGGAAGTGTAAATGGGTGTAAATAGGTAAGTGTGACCTGCAGTGTAAAAAGCACTTAGAGTTATTGTAAGCATTTACTATTCATGATCCAGATAAGTGGATTTTAGACTCCTTTTACCCAAGGGGAACCTCATTCACATCCATACAAAATAGCCTTTGTAATAAGCGTTATAGTATCTTATCAGTGTGTCCCTCATGTTTATTCTTTTCCACCAATGCCTGATAAAATATTGATCAGATGGAGTTGGGTAGTTCATTCCTCCACTTAGGAACAACAGAGGCGAAGAGTCTAGGTGGTGATGTGAGCACAGAGGGAGCATAGACCTGGATGAGGGATTCCAGGGAGTTTGGAGCTTTTCTTTTTACTTTTTTGTAAATGTGCTGCTGCATTCCGGATCATCTGCAGAGGTTTAAATGTGCATGCAGGGAAATGAAATTGCCAGAGCCTGCACCAGAAGCTGTGTTGGCTGTTCTGCCAGGTATAGGGTCTGATCCTCCTGATGTTACAGAGGACAAGAAACAGAGCAATCAGGACCACATGAACCTTAAAGGTCAGCTGGTCATCAGTCATGACTCCCAGATTTCTGGCAGAGCTTGTGGGATTTAGTTTATCACATCCACACTGGAAATTGGTGTGTAGTTGAATTGAGGGACTGGCTGGAAGGACAGTAAGCTCAGTCTAGGACATATTCAGTTCCTTCATCCATGTGGAGATATCAGCAAGGCAAGATGAGATCCAAGGTGAGACAGCCGTGTCATCAGATAGGAAAGATAGGAAGAGCTGAGTGCTGTCAGCAAAGCAGTGTTTCTCGAAGTCATGAGAGCGAATAATTGCACCTAGGGATGGGAATTGAAAAGATTTTATCAATACCAATGCTATTAACAATCCTGCTAATTGATCCAATTCTTAAACTAGAAAAGCACTCAGAGAGCGCAGACCTCCGCCAAGGTGATCTGGATCAGTCCCAAAATTTAATCAGTTCTTCCATATCCCATTTCCGACAATTCCTGAAAATTTCATCCAAATCCGTTCAGAACTTTTCAAGTTATTTTGAACACAAACAAACAAACAGACAAACAGACAGACAGACAGATAAACGCAGGCCAAAACATAACCTCCTTGGCGGAGGTAGTGACCATAGTTAACATAATATGCATCCCACATGCTTTTGATATAAAAGAATACGACTCAATAGGTGTGTGATTTTGGTAAACTTTGGTAGAGGGGGTTGCTCAGTCATCTGGGTCAGCATCTAGTTGGAGAGAGCTTACATGCTCTATAAAAGTAACCAGACTGTTAAATCTTGTATTAAAGTTTTGAAGGGAGTATCTGATTCTTTCTATTTTCAGAGTAGGAGGTTTTTAGCTTTTTTGGTGGTGATCCGAAACCTGATGCTTATCAAGGATTTTTTTTGAGGATTTGTTAACGTTGGGGCATGGGGCAGGCTTCCAGAGTTTCCAGAATTACTCAGCTAAGAAAGTCCAAAATACTTTGGAGCTTCTGTTTGCACTTTCAGTTTGGATGAAATTTGTTGGTTTGTTGTCTTTGCATCATGAAGTTGATACACCAGATCTGTTTTAAAACAGAGATCACATACTTTTACAGCCAATTAAACAACTTTTCTTTTCTAATAGGATAGCATTGATCGCAATTCAAAAAGAACCTAGAGCGTTAATTATTGATAAGGGTATCAGTATCACTAAAAATCTATGACCCCTAATCACCGCTGCAGTAAAAACAGAGAAGGTAAGAGAGAAGAAAGGCAGAAGAGGAATATTGTGAATCCCCCTGCACCTCTGTGCGCAGGTCTCTCCTTCTCTGTCTTTGCTCTCTTTCTGACTCTCATTGATCTCGCTGTTGAGAGAGGCGGGCCAAGGGAGGCAGTGGAGCGAAGCGAGGCAGAGCGAGCAAGTCAGGGGGTGAGAGAGAGAGAGAGAGAGAGAGAGAGAGAGAGAGAGAGAGAGAGAGAAACCAGGAGCTATTGGACAGAGAGAAGCACACACTCACTGATAGAGAGAGAGAGGAGGTAGAGAGGACCAGGACTGCTGCTGCTACTGCTGATGCTGCACAGGACAGGCAAGAGGGACCACATCCAGACTGACACACACTTACATGCACACACACACACATTCATGCACACACACACTCAGACTGACCTGCACATGCTGACAACAAAAACAACAACACACTGAACCCATGTGCTGAACACTGATAATGACACCCACACAGTGACCATGCTGCTCCCTGCATCCTGACCGGCTATGAGGATTACACAGACCGAGATGACGATGAAGACGAGAGCGACGAAGAGTGAGAGAGAGAGGACGCCGGCCTGTCACAGCTGAGGACCGTAGCCCCGGCGGTGGGGGGGTGGGGGGCGTGTGGGGGACTGTGGAGGGCCAACAGAGTGTGTTTTTTTTTTTTTTTTTAACTGTGGGACAGAATGGAGCGCGGTTGATGGAGCACATGCATGTACGTGCATGTGTTTGCGGGCGCGCCAGTGGGACGTGTGTGAGAGAGTGAAATGTGTGCATGAAGATTAGGATGCCCCCCCAGCGCGGGACCCGCTAGCTAACGTTAGCCACATGTTGTGCCACTGCAAAGTAGCATGCACCAACAACACCATATCTCTGATGTTTGGATGCAAGGTAGGTAGAGAGTTGGTGAGTTTGAGAGAGGGAGAGAGAGAGAGAGAGAGAGAGGGGCACGCTGGGAGGGAGAGGGGAAAGTAACGGACAGTGAGAGAGAGACTCTGACTCGGGCAAAATGTGCTGAGAGAGAAGCGAAGAGGTAATGACTAAGCTTGTTAGGGGACTCTGGGTTGAGGTAAACTAAGGTGAGAGTTAATAGCCGGCAGTAGAGAGAGGTCCTGCCTTTGTGTGCTTGAGTGTGAGTTTCAGAGCGGTGTAGACCAGGAGAGAGTCGGGCTGCGATGTCTTCTGCACTCTGATTTCTGTCCGTCTGCAGCAAGTTTATAACCAACATCCACCCTGGAAGCAAAAGCCGGAGATATACTTGCAGTTTGGCCCTGCGTTTGGGCATGTGTGTTCTTCTTCATATACCTGCGTGTGTGTGATGCGTGTTGCTGGAGGGCACCACTAGAAGGCGCAAACGAGCTCAGGCTGTATGTAACTACCTGTTGTGTTAGAAGTAAACTGCAAAGATGGATGTAAATCTGAGAGTAAAAGTAAGAAAATGAACTTCAGTAATCAACATCACCACCAAATATTTGTTGACAACTGATGAACAGTGGTCAAACATCACCATCAGCATTGTTTGAACTAGGTCTGTGCTCAAAATATCGATGTCGTCACGCACTCCTTGGGGATATCGATATGGATTCTACAGAATCGATACTGCCTCAATGTTTGACAGTTGTTGTCAATACACTTTGGGTAATGCTAACAATGGCACAGTTCAAAGTAGAAGCCAAGCTACATATTGAAGCACATGCTACAAATTTAAACTTAGGTCTACCATCTTTGAGGACCTGAAATTAAGTTTCTTAAGTTGTAGAATCATTTAAAACTCTTCCCTATTCTTTTTCTCCTTGGAATAAAAAACAAAATTCTGTTAAAAGTGTAGTCAGTGTTCATAATTTAAGTGTATCAGGATACATATCGTACCTTGAGGTTGCTGGAAATACCCAGCCCTAGTCTGAAATCTGTTTCTACAGTATTTTCCATCTGAACTGTCTTGGTTGTGGGTGTGATGAGGTACTATGTTAACTGATGACTTGCGGCTGACTGAGCTGATCAATGTTGTAGTCCACTCTGGGAAAAGCAGAGGATGTGTCCTTCAATGCTTCATTTTTATTACTCCTTATTTCAAAGAATACTTCATTAGTTTGTTTGTAAGAAATACAGCCTTGAAGCCAAGCTAACACAAACACATACGGACAACCATGGCGTCAATTCTGAGACACCAATGTACACGGTCACCAGCTGAATCGCTACACCAAACTTTTTTCCTTTTTTCACGACTTTAAAAGGAGGATTTATCGTCATCGACTGGATGATCAGTCATGTTTGTGTCTGTTCGGTCTCATTACTCAGATGTTGATGATCGTGGTCTTGATTTATCAGTTTGTCTTTAAACCTTCTGTTGTTGTTTCTGCTGCTGTGATCGATCTGTCATCCCTCCTCTGCCTCTACGCTGATCCAACTGGCGACGTGCAGACTGCTGTTCGCATCTGCACTGCATTAATTCTGGATGATGTGCACAAGTACATATGTCCAACTTAAGTCGTCTGATGCCTTATTTATTTAAATTAACTTTGGAAAACTCAATTTCCACTTTTAGATTATTTTTCTTTATTCAAAGAGGAACACTTATTGACATTTAGGGCCATGTAGTTTGCCCTGCACAAAGTGTTTTGGCATGAAGTGCAGGTGTCATCCTTGGATTCCTACAAGGACACACTTTACAAGACAAAAACACCAGTTGCATGGCTGATATTTTCCTGAAACCACAGACTGTAATTGTGCAGGCCTTAAAAATGTGCACAGTGGAAATCACAGGGAAAAAAGCTACAACTCTACAGACTTAATTCTAAGTCATTTTGGTCTTGTACAGCCCAAACCCTCCGTCATTGTTTAGAATGATTATCAAGAGTTAAGTCACATTAATTGAATGTCTTGTTTTGACACTGCTACATGCTTGGGCACAAGCAAATGTTTTTTGTGCCGGACACACCTCATCCAAATGCTCCAAGTTTAAAGAAGTGTACAGAGCTCTCAGTCAAACAAACTGGACTTTGGAGGTTAAATGCTCAGATTTTCTGGTGTGTGTGCACCCTGAAAGGGATATGTCAGTATTTGTTAAGTTAGGTTGTTTGAGGTAGTCAGGGAAGTGGCTGAAAGGGCTCCCAGCAGTGCCGTACCTTTAAGGAGAGCAAGCTCAGGCTACTGGTAAGGTTCACTGATGTTGGTGGGTACATTTACTTTGTGTAATTGTGTGAGTTTTCTGTAAAAACTGATTGGGCAAAAATTTTCTGATTCAGCTTTATTTTTCCTCCAGAGTGTCTCTGTGTTTGGCACTATTTTACGATGCAGCAAATAGTGATGTGTTCTTCCACATGTGTGCTTTGATTCCACACCCTGAATCCTGTCCTGAAGAATTTCTTCTTCTGAATACTCTGGTTTGTAAAGGTAACCCCATGCATCCGCAGTAAAAGTCTTATTTTCCTCTGTTGTCGTGTCTCCCCGACTCAAAAGAGCAAATCAGCAGAAGTTTGCTGCATCGTAAATTCAACCTTAGAGACCTCATTGACAAAAGTGAGGCACTCAATCCAACATAGTTTCATGGCTGATTTTAACTTTCAACACAGAATTATGTGTAATAACTGTGTAGTAGTCTAAGCTCATTTTTCCTTAATGGTGCAGTGCTGCTGGGAGCCCTTCCAGCCACTTCACTGATTATTTTAAAGAATCTCATACAACCCAACTTTAAAAATACTGAATCAACCCTCTAAAGTCAGTGAAACACCTGACCTAATCCCTCTATCTCACTTTTGTAAACAATAAAAGAGCTGCTTTTAATACCCTTGTTATATGGGAATGAAGAATCAATAAGGGTTAAAAAGTATTCAAAAGTTATTTGTTTTTAGTTTTCCCAAGTTTTTTGTAGAAATTTTCTCATTTCCAGGCAAATTCGTGCGCATCCACCCGAAGACAAAGATAGTTTCGGTCTTTAAACAGTCTTTAAAGTCTATAAAGTAGTCCTAATGTGAAACTGTGTTGAGTTTTCAGTGTTTTAATATGCACAGAAAAGCTCAAACAGTCGCAGCTTTGAAGTGGAAAGGCTAAGAGAAAAAGAATACAAAATTCTTCTTGCTTGATAAACATGAGCTTCTTGCCTCATTAAATCCATTTCCAGCAGTTGGGGAAGCCTTAAATTCCCTGTTACCTCTTTGAAAATGAAAAATGCAGCCGAGCTTTTGCATCTCTGCCTCATTATTAAATAATTACCCCCTGTATCCCTTACGAGTGCCTTCACTTATTACGTAACGTCAGGCTATGCTAAGTGAATGAGCTCGGGCTAAAATTGGGAATCATCGTCTCGCAAAGTACCCAGAAACAGTTGAGTGGAAAAAATCAACACATAAAATATTTACGTTCCATCCAAAGCGCTTGAGGAAGCCTGCCTGTGATGTGGGGGAACTGTTGTTTCACTGTGCCGCAGCTTTAAATGGGCATTAAACACACCGCTTAGCAGAATATGGCTCCATGAGGGGGTCTATAAACTTAACCAAACAGTGCAGTGAGATGAGAAATATGAAGAGACAGATTAAAAATAAATAAATACATATGTAGAGAATTAGTTTTTCTTTTAAATGGGTTATTTACCAATTTAAATATATTCATTACTTAAGCATGCATAATAACTAGTTTTAATTCATTGTCTAAATTTAAGCATGTTCAGATAGGGATGGGAAAATATTGAGCTTTTAAGGTATATATTGCTATATTCTCAGTATTCTTACATGAGGTACAGGGAATGGTAATATTGATTAAATTGACAGATGAAGCAAAATATGTCAGTCCTACTGTTCAGTTAAAGTAAGAGCCAACAGTAACATGCTTTAAGACTGTCAGCCTATACTTGGGATTTGGAGCACAGTGAGTCTCCTTTGTGTGTATAGGGAGCATGCGCCTTTAGGGCTGGGTAATTAGTTGAGTTTCAATTTCAATGAGAGCAACATTTGATAACAGAAATCAGTGTGAAGAAACAGGGAAATGCTTGATTTCACATGAAAGGTGTATTAATTTTCCAGTAGACATTATTATTTCTGATGATGTTAACCACAGAGAATGTAGATTCTAAGCTGATATGTGTTCAAAATGAGGTAAATAAAACATCCTGCACAACTCTAACTCTATAAGTGTTTGATTTTTGAATATCCAACACCAGGCTGATGCGCCCAGGCTTTGAAAGGGAAGAAAGGGACAGCATGCATAATGGACCATTTTCCCATGGCAGCCATTTCCTGTTACGTCAAACTCAGGGTAAAGAACTCAAATATTATCAGGTCTTGATGTTATATTTCAGATTTTTTGACCACATTTCATGTTTCTGAAATCTCACATGAAAAACACAAATTATTGGCAAATCTTTTACACCTTCGCTGTCAAGCTAGCCCTTGTTGTCAGACTTCTCTGGGTTTTATGTTGGCCACAAGCATGAAAACATAATCTAATGTCCTCAATGCCTCGTCATCTAAGATATTAATATTTTATTTGGCGATTGATTAGCTGAAATTTAATGTCTTAAATTTCCTCTTAGTTAAGCGGGATCCACACAAAGATTTTCTAAATCTGAAGAGATATTTAATCAGTCAGAGACCCCACATGTGAAGATAAAAAATCAGGCATTGAACGCTTTTGATCGTACTGGGTGTGGTGTGCTCTGATAATCTCAACACAGCATGCCACACACATAACCATTCTGTCTCACCACCGATCTAGAATCTAGTCCTCAAAGACAGAAATCTGATCAAACGTGATCTAAAAACCAAAGAAGAAGAAACATAGACAAACAAGGCTGTGGAAAAAATCCTGGAGACAGCACGAACACGTGAACTGGTCCTCCATTTCTGAGGTCAACCAAACTTTATGTTTCAGGTCGGCCATGTTTGTTTTTATTTGCGCCCGCTTCCTTGTTCCTGAGTTAGCTCTCTTCTTGATTGGCTACATCCACGTCACAATTCACAGCGTCATGACTCAGGAGTTGTCCGCTTTCCCCACACACATGAAGATTTTTGGTTGTAATTATTGAACAAGTTTAATATTTACGATTGTTGGCCCCGACCATTTCAGAGACGATTATTAGGACAAATTCACTCTTAACACACCTCAGACCACAGGATAATCTTATAAAACAGAAGATAATCTGGCGTTTGCTGTCCTTTGTCTGGAAGGGGGAAAGTTGGGACAAAAACAGCCCGATAATCTTTATGTGTGCACCCTGCTTGAAAAATCAGAGGGTGCCAAAAGAAGTGGAGCTCATATCCATCATTACCTGCATAAGTTCACTTGCTGATATACCAGCTGCTGTAACATTACAGCTTTTCCAAATGTTTCTCTAAAATCAGATGAGGGTCTTAACTGTTGTGGTGGATATTATCAAATCACAATAACCAGAAAACTTGGAGCTTTTTGGATGAAGTCTCGTGTTTTTGATTGCTCGCTTCCCTCTGATTGCTGTTGTCAGTCTCTGCTTTTTGCTGCTCAGTTCCACTCACCTGTGTTGACTGTAAAAAACTAGACAGTAACTAATAAAAACAAGTGCACATGGACAAAAACTAAAACTAAATTAAAAGACAATTTCATCAACAAATAAAATCTAGGCTACAGTGTTCGACAGAGACTTAATCCAATCAGACCTAATTTGGTCATGTAGAAAGTAGGGACAAGTTAGGAATATATCCAATCACAGCTACTTTGGTTGTGTGGAAAGGTTGGATGAGTTGACAGGGACATCCAATCACAGTTGCCTTAGCTTGGTGGTGGTGGGATAAGTTATGGAGCGATCCAATCAGAGCTCCTCTCTTTATGAATTGATATATTCATGTAGAGCAGGTTCACTGTTTGTTGTCAGTTCTGGTATTGTAAGTGAGATGCTCTGCCAGGTAGCCTAAATAAAGGTGACTGCATTTCACACAAAAGTTCAATTTGTTTCTGTTCATTTTGCATTCAAACTTTCTTAGTATTCAATAAAGGGTTATTAGATGTTTCATTTTTTCCAAGTGAAAAACATGACCTCAGAAATTCAAGGAAACATAAAAAATGCCTTACCCTTTACACTTCATATTTTAGTCGACTAAAATGTTGTGAAATTTGATCCAATATAACTACACTAAAATTCTAACAATTTAGATGACTAAATTATGACAAAAACTTCAAGATATTTTAGACAAAAGACTAAAAGTAAAACTAAATTAAGAAGTGCTGTCAACATGAACATTGATTGTCAATAAACATTTTGCTATTCTTTAACAGTTACAATCACTTCTGTAAAGGTTGGTTACTTTTGCAGTTTGCTCTTGTTTTGTGTCTGAAGTTTGACACAAGCCCTTTGCACCTCGCCTGTCTGATGCACGGAGCTTTATTCTCATACTCACCCTGACCAGAGGTGGAAAAACAAACCAAGGCTCCTTAAAATCTGCCTGCCTTTAAATCCCTAAATTTTATGCGCTAAATGTGAAATATGTAAAAGTGGCTTTGTCATCAGTAAATTTTTTAGTATGCCGTCACCAATGAAAAATGTTTGGGTGCCCCCGTCTGCAAATTTTAATAATTAAAATTGAGAGTTTGCTTTGTTTTTGCTCTAGTATCAACAAGTGTTTCATTATAACAAGAATCAAGTCAAAGTTTTGGTATTTCTGGTTTTATGAAAGCCATTTTTTATGTTTTTACAGAGTACAATATTGACAGTTATGGCCGTTGATCTGAAAAACTACTGAGATGTATGTTTTTGACCCTGGTTTCAAACAGAGAAATGATGACCAGATCCCCTCATAAACTGACGTGCAGCTCAGTAATATAAGAAGATCCAGTGGGACCATTAGGCTGCGTATATCTATGTATGCACGCATAGCTCTGCTGATGTCCAGTTCAGCAGCGAGGCCATAATGAACTGTGTGGACTTCACTTCTGTCCTATTAGATCACTTCACCGTGACAGCCTGTTAGATAGAGGCAGGCCGAGAGACAACTGCTCGGCTGGAGCGACAGAGAGAGAGTCAGAATGAGTGTGTGAGACATTAGGAGCCCTGCTTTTGTCCTCTACAGTGAAAGTGGAGAGGGGAACGAGTGAGTGTGTCCCCAGGATAAGAAGAACTTGCTCAGGGCTTTTAGTGTGCAGATAAAATTTTTTGGGAGATGGTCGTGTTGGTCAGCTGCCATCTTCCATTTGCAGACTTCCATCGGCTCGCGTGTTGAAAGGGACCATGCTCCGGCTCTATTATTTATATTCCATAGTTCAAAAATGGCTCGGGTCGAGGCTGTACTTGCTTCACAAGCACCTGTGTGTCTGAACATCAGGTCCACTTTCTGGATGCATCCTTTTGTCACTGTCTTTTTGAAACAGTCAGAGCTGAAGCTTCAACCTGTAAAGGTGATGACTGCAGTACTGGGAGCCAAATGGCTCAATTCAGAACTTCTAGAGTCGAGTAAAGATGGAACAACAGAGTCAAAAATGAAAGATTTTAGAATTTTGCTGTGATGATTTCATGATTGTTTTTCTGCTTAATGAGAGAAAGTTGAATATCTCATTTGTTCCAGAACTGCAGGCGGCAAAACAAAGATGTGCTGAAGTGGTGCACTGATGCTAAAACATAATAGCTTGTTGACACAAAATAAAGTGCTGAGAATTGTTCTACAAAGTGCAAATTAGAGAGGCAAAATGTGGATATATGATGGGTAATGGATATTTGCCAATATTTCTTAAGCCCTTATTGCTGATACCGATACCATTATTTTTTTTTTAGTTTTTGTGTCACAAACATCGAAGAAACAAGAAAAACATGTAACTATCGTAAATGGTCCTGTTGATTTTTAATGCAGACACTCAGTGACTATAATGTGGCACGTTCTGGATAATTCATACATTTTGCTGTTATATTATTATTTTTCAGCTGATGTTTGGCACATTTATGGCTCTAAATATCAGCAGAAATGTTCATATCTTCAGATATCAATATTTAAGTTATTTTCTGGTGATACCAGTATCATACCTGCAATAATGTGCATCCGTTGTGAATATTCAACCATAAATTGTTTTTCCAAAATATTAAATACTGGGTGCAAGACTAGTGATACATAACTGAAAGATGACGAAGTCTGCACAACAACAGCTTCTCCAATTTTGATAGATGAGGACCATTCTAATAAGTGTGACACTGTGGTGATAATCTGATGTTGCAATGTCATGTGATTAACTCTGACTAAAGGCACTTAACCCTAAAAAAGATGCATATTTAAGACTAATTTATCTTACAATAAATCATCCATCTATTCATTCATCAGTTCAATCTACTCATATATCCATTCATCCATCTATCAATATATCTACTTTATGTTTTAATCCATCCATCCATCTACACATTTAACTAATCCATCTTTCATTTCAACCATCCATTCATCCATCTATCCAGCCATCAGTCCGTCCATTTATCCATGTAGTTATGGTGCCAATCCATCCATCTGTCAACTGTATCATCCATCAATCATTACATCCATTCATCCATCCAATTTATTAATCCAACCATCCATTTATTACTACATTTATGCATTCATCTGTCCATTCATCCAACTACTACTCCTAACACCATCATCCATTTTATCATCTATCCATTTAATTAATCCATCTATCCATCCATTTATCTTACCCGTACATCTTTTATCAGTGCATCCATAAAATCCTTCAACCAACCATCCATTTATTTAATTTACCTAACTATTCCTGCATCCATTTATCCATCTATGTATTAATTTTTAAACAAAATGCTGGAGATTAAACAAAATACCTGTTCTTCCTCTACTTTAGCCTCATAATTCATTTTTTGGTAGGAATAACTTTAAGATTTCTAGAGTAAACATTTTAATTAAACAAACTGTAACAATTCCAATGTAATTACCAGTTTTCCCTGATTTTATCCAAACAGTTGTTGTCAGGTATCTGTAACGTCATTAAGAATAGGTAAAACTATCACAGTCCTCCAAACAGTTTGTTGAACTTGCTGAACACCACATTTGTAGCTATACTTTATTTTTCATCAATCTTTGACACTAATTGGCCAATTTTCTGCGTGCAGAACCTCCCTGCACCTCCTCAAGCTCTCTCGAGGATGTCTCCAATTTCCTCCTGCGCTGGTTCAGCAGGCAGTGTTCCTGGAGAGAGTGTCATGTACAGTGTGTAATGAAGTGTTTATATTTATGATGCCTTTTACACAGCAGACTGTCCTGACAGTGACGAGTGAACTCCATGTTCATTTGCATGCATAAAATTACTTACTCGGTGTAGGGAGGTAATTATAACTCGACAGTATTTCTAGGCTCTGTTGAAAACTGGTGATACAGAACCTGACTGTAAAACTGAATAAGAAATCCAACAGACATTATATTGTTTGCTTTTAATTATTCTTGGGCACCGACTTAAAGAGGGGCTGCGATGCAGGAAATAAGGGATACTGTGAAAATGAAGCACCTCAGAGTCTGTGTTAATGTGAAGGACTTCGAATTAAACTTTTGTTTAATGAAGATTATTCAGGATTTCCCACACAGAAAACACTTGGGTGGGCCACTCAAGTATATTCGCTGATCCTGAGTATAATTTCAACCATCTTTCTTTTAAAACAATAATCCAGATATGATCAGTATCTGCATGCAAATGTTTTTTAAAACTTTCTCACTGTGAATGTTTCATCTTGTGGTGTAATGCTTTATGTGTTCATTATGTAAGACAGTTTATGTAGATTTGGTACGGACGTTTATTAAAGTTAAAAGCAGAACTATTGTTCATTTCAGTGTTCCTCATACACCCATAAATCGGAGTGCACCATACAGTGTGTACATATTTTAATCTTACTAAGTTCAACACTGCTTTTGTTATTTTTACCTAAGCAAGTGCACATTTGCAGTTGTTGTATTTGTGTTGTATGCATTTTCTCCTTATTTTATTTTTTATTTTTTGCTGTTTTTCAAGTTTTTCCTGTTACACTGATGGGTGTAGGGAAACACTTGTCAGATTTTTCTGTATGTCTTAAACATATGGCAGAAATTGACAACAAAAGTGACTTTGACTTTGGCACAATCAGACCGGTTAAAAGTCTCCAGTCAGAGAATACTTGGGTTTTGTTGTGAGAACAAATGAAAACAGCAAGGAAACAGTAATGTGTGGACAGTTTTCACCATTTATAATGATTTTTGGTTTTTCATTCATGTGCAGTGAGCTAGCTGGAAAGGAAATATTTGTGAATGCACTTAAAGTTTTGTTTTAGACACTTAAAGCAGGATTTTAAACTGAAGTCGTGGACTCTGGAAATGATAACTTAAATCCTTAATATATTTTAGAAAAAATGTGTAGTACAGCTGACTCTGCAAGAAAAATCATCAAGTGTAAAGATGCATAATTCTGGGAATTGCAATTTTAGAAATTTCCCATGGGAATTAACTGGAATTTTTGGGTACAAACCTGGAATTACAAAACTGAAAGTTGGCCCTCAACAGGGATTTTAAAAATAGTCAGGGAAAATATATTTTGATATTTTGACCATATGATTTGTCCATTAAAATCACTTGTATTGGCTGTAACATTGGCAAAATGTACAATGCACTATAATGGTTCACTTCATCATCACGCAATGTCCACTTTTATTATTCCAAAATGTCATTTATTTAAGAATAACATGATGTTTTTCTTGCCTCACATCTGTTTCTAACACAAATGGACTGTCACCATGAAAGACAAAGGTGGACATAAAGTGAAGCTGAAATTGATTGTTCGCTAAAATAATTAAAACCTGATAAAGTTCTACTTACAAATAAATCTGTTTAAATGTAATGCTTTTTTAGCTGTAGTATTTTGCATAAAAGTCTTCCTATGGCAAAGCAAAATGTTTAGATTTATGTTTGGCTATGATACACTTTACTTAAATGACCCCCTATTTCCAGTTAATTCGCAAAGATTCCCATAATTCCAATTGAAAGTTTCCACTTTTCATCCTACTTCACCATGGAAAGTTTCTTGAAAGTTTCCAGAAATATACACCTTTAGCAACCCTACTATAAAGTTTCATTTGATCGTGGGTTGACCAGATTCAACACACACAGGGAGACATGAACCAGCAGTGTGTGGAGGGAGGGGGGTACATTCTTCATATATGAGGCTGAACTACATTTTCTTTACTCTGCCAGCATGTGTCTGTCACCGAGGCTGTTTAAGTGCCTGAGAAGATAAATCAAACGCACCTTAACTGGGTCAGACAGTTGAACACATTCAAAATAGATGATTCTGCTCCTCCATCACCGCTCGGGTCAGTGTTTCTTTACTGGTGATGACGGTTTATTGATCAAAATCTTCATTTCACCTAAGAGGCTGTTTTTTTTTTGCCAGCGTTTTTTGATTTCTAGACCTCCATAACGTGTTAGAATCTAACAGATTCATCAGGTTTTTTGTCATTCTGTTTTTATCTCAGCTGTAATCACTGAACAAATGCTCGGGGAAAAGACTGTCTGTTCGAAGCCTGTGGTGTTCTAACCCAAATTCTGCATTGGGACTAAAAAAACTGACTGTTGTTGTTGTAAACTGAGATTAATAATGCACACAACCTTTGTCACAGCTCAGTGCTGTTAGAAGTTTTTGATAAATATACTGGAGTAACTATAATGCACCTTACTGCAGTTATTAATCATCTAAAAGGGCCTAGATAACTGTGTTAACTTACATTTTCCCAAAGTGTTTCTGCGCCTATGTGGTAATATCCTTTACAGAATGATGTAGTTAAAGCAGTGCTGATTTTTGGCTTGTGCGCTATGTGTAGCCAAAAATCAGCTTACACAACTCACTTTGGTCACATGAATGGTAATGTGGTGAACCTTATTAAGCTATAGTCACTTGCGGCATTCCTCAACTTTGCCAGTCTTTTGCTTCCCATGTCCCAGCTTTGTTAAACATGTTGGTGGCATTAATTTCAAAACTAGAGGTGCCCCAAGAGCTCAAAGGCATTTCCAACATTGGCGGACAAATTTTGGGCAAAAATTGGGAAAACTGCTCCATCACTCACTGTTAAGAACTCAATTAAAAAATATCCTGGATCCAAATCTGGGCTTGTATCACCACCAAAACCAAACCACTTCTTCCTTGTGCCATGACCAACATTCCCTGAAATCTTTCAGTTCACTTCTTCTTAACATCTTGAGTTATTATGTTCACAATCTAACAAAAGGGGGCAAAAAATGACCTCCTTGGCAGGGGCTATAAGTGAATATTTGCAGCAAAAGACAGACATTTATTGATTTGAACAATATATATTTCATCTTTGTAGTGTATTCAATTGAGTACAGGTTGGAAAAGGATTTGCAAACCACTGTATTCTGTTATTCTGTTGTTGAAAATAAAGAAAACTGCCCTATCTCCCATTGTTAGCAATCCTTAAATAATTCCTGGATCCGTGTGTTGATTCAAGTCACTACCAAATCTCGCCTTCCTTTGGCCAACACTCAGATTTACTGAAAATTTAATCAAAATCCATTGTTAAGTTTTTGAGTTATCCTGTTCACAAACTCACAAATGCTGGCAAAAACATAACCTCTTTGGCAGAGGTAGTTAGTGAATATTTGCAACAAAACCATCAAGTTTATCAGCTTGATCATTAAATATCTTGAAAATCCTCTCAGAACTTGTGGAGTTATTTATTAGTGAAAATGTGGAAAACTGCCCTATTTCTAGGTGTTAGATAGTAGTAACTAAAAGGGTCTACTGAGGGCCGATGTGTGTCAATAAGCATCTCTGTCATGTACTGACTTTTATTTATTATTGTCTCTGTTTGCTGTTTGTAAATGTATGTATGGTCTGGGTGGACTGCAAAAACTGAATTGCCCTTTGGGATAAATAAAGTTGTCTAAACTAAACTTAACTAAACTAAGTGTTAACAAATAGTTAAAAAATTCCCAGGTTCGCATGTGGATTGGAATCACTACCAAAATTTAATCACTCCTTCCTTTTACAGAGACTAAAATTTGCTGAAAATTTAATCAAAGTCCTTGGTCGAGTATTTGAGTTATCCTGTTCACAAACGTAACAAACTCTGGCATAACATAACATCCTTGGCAGAGGTCGTTAAAGAGTATTTGCAACAAAACCATCAAGTTTATCAGTTTGATTATTAATTATCTTGTCATTATAGTGTATTCAGTTAATAATGGGTCGACAAGTATTGGCAAATCATTTTATTTTGTTTCCCTTGTGCTATGACCAACAGGCCCTAAAAATCCTAAAACCCTAAAAGTCCTTCCTTCCTTGTCATTGAAGTGTAATCAGTTGATTTTAGGTCGAAAGGGGATTTGCATATTATCTTATCCTGTTTTTATCTAACACAACGTCCCAACTTCATTGAAATAAGGTTGTACTTTCATTTAAGTTTCACAAACAGAGAACGAGGGCATGTCAGTAAGCCTTCACACCGTGACTGTCAGTTTTCAGGGATTTATTGACTCCTTGCTGCCAAGTGGAATAAATGGATATTAGCTTTAAATGGATTTTCAGAGGTGGTGTGACTAAATAAAATTAGAAAAGGTACCTTATACGCTGCATTTCTGTTCAAAGGAGAAATATTAACTTAAAATTCACAAACAGTTCAAACATCATGACCGAGTTGTTCTTCACTTGGAGCTACAAAAACGTACTCCTCTGTAAAATGAGTGGTCTGAAGCAGACGCTGGCCGCCTCCATGTTATTAAAGCATGTTAATGTCACGTTGTCATTGTGGCTAAATAAACGCGGTCATCAGCTGTTGTCTCGGATCGCGTCTTTGGCGATGACTACTTTTGTACTTGATGCCAGCAAAGCATGAGGGAGTGCGTGATGTGAGAGAGTGAAAAGAAACAGAGGCAGAGAGGGAGCGAGGCACGTGTGTGTGTGTGAGAAGTCCCTTACGGCAGAGGATCCCCTGCTCTTTCATATCTCACCAAGCGTGACTAACGCCCGGCTCTGCTCTCACACACACACACACAGGCCTACGCACACCCCTAACGGACACAAATGAACACACTGGCATGTACGAGGATGCTGAATCTGCTCCCAATCTAGTCACGTTTCTCTGGCTACGCAAGACTGGCTGACACACTAACACATGACAGCTACAGTGTGCACGAGCGTGTTCCTGCGTCCCTGTGTGTTTATGTTCATCAGGCTGTCTGCAGGCACCGTTCTGATTAGGGAACACTCCTGCTACTCGGGCACACACACTTTAATGTAGAAACAGACATATTTGGTGTCTCTGTTCATTCATGCATCTCCAGATTCAGGGTTGTTCTTGTGCCATGTGAGGCTCAGAAGCCTAATATAGGATTTTAGCTGACTCTGTGTGAGTGCAGAGGGCAGGAGGAGCAGTGTTGTGACAACAGTGTGAGCCAGGACCTCTGCAGGGTCTTAGAGCCCGGCTGTATGTCTGCAACTAAGGGATGGGTGATGTGGACCAAATATCATATCCATATATTGTTTTAGCTGATCGGCAATACACTGGACGAAGAGTATGAATGGATTTTTTTCCCACGCTGTAAAATCAAAAAAAAAAAAAAAAAAAAAATCAAATTACCTGTCTGCACTAGATTTTTGGAGTTTTGAGTTGAGAGAAAAACTAAATACTAGAAAGCACTCAAAGAGCGCAAACCTCCACCAAGGTAGCTCACATATTGCTGTTACATCTATAAGCAGTAGTTTCATGATAAAGTTACCATCATGATATGATTCCTTGACAGTGAAAACCCACACCTAGCACTCAGAATCATGTTGATATCATTATTAGTTAGACAGTTATCTAACAAAAACAATCGTTCACTAATGGTGGTTATCCGGATCACCACTAAAATCTAATCATTTTTAAGTTGGGCAGTTACCAACATCTCTTGAAAATTGCAGCAAAATCTTTCCAGTAGTTTTTGGTAATCTTGCTAACAAACAGACAAACAAACAGACAAACAAATGCTGGCAAAAAACATAACCTCTTTGGCTGAGGAAATAAAAACAATCCCAGGTGGGAGTCGTATCCAGACCAGTTGCAGCACATTTTTTTATCCTGTATGTTTGCTAACCCCTGCGCCAGTCTAGCACTCAATAATACTTTAAGTTTGTAACGTAACAAAAAATATTTTGTTTTGTTTACTGAAAAATTCATTTGATGCCAGCGATTTTAAGTTTTCATGATGACGGTGTACAGAGAAATATCAAATGATTGCAAAGACATCAGATTCGCACTCTCAGTTTTGATTTGTTGTGGGAGATATGGGGGAGGAAACTGCATCCCAACATTTTAATGGCTGTATCATAATCTCAATTTTATCATGATTTAACCAACCACAACAAAATTTACATCCATAAATTGTAACCATTGGAATCTTAAATGTACAAATACTGAGCTTAGATCCTAAGCTATCTATTTAAAACTGTCTTTGATTACGACATGTTGGTCGTAATTGAGTTTTTGGTTGTTTGCCCCTTCACTTGGACCCATTTGCTTAAGCAAGTTTGGGGCTCTCCAATAAAAAAAATTAATTATGAACTATTTATTTCCCTGCATACTGAAAAACTTAATTGAATAAATTAGGCCATTTTTAGCACCACTTACACTGCAGATTGTTGTATGATCTCTCTGCTTTGACCGATCGCTGAAAAATTGTAGTTCTTAACAATGTAAGACCACCATATTGCACGCCCCTAGTTTAGATGCATGATCTTTGATTTTTCACTGATATACTGATGTTTGCAAACACATTTTAGCTGATAACAGTACTGACAGCATGTCTCTTAAGGCCATTTGAAATCTCTACATGTGCATCGTGTGTCTTAAATCCATCAAAATCTGGACTATATTGCTTTTGTATTGTGAAAGAGTAGGGCCGTTGCTTTTCTCAAAAGTTAAACCGATCAGTGTTCGAGTATACACGCTATTAACCATAGATATAAGGTATAACTTCTTTGAAAACATCACTGTCCTCCGTCAAAGTTAAAAAAAGTTCCTCTCATCTTTGCTTTCACAGAAGATGAGCTCTAAAAATACGGAACATCATCCAAACCTGTTACACCAACTTTTAAAACAGCACAGCAGAAGGCTCACATATAGGGATAGATGTAGACATTATTTACAGATAATCATGAAAATGCAGTTTGTTGTTCAAGCCAAATTTCTACTTGCAGCAGGAGTTTACTCGCCCCTGCGCACTGACTCACAGGCACAAATTCAGCTGTGCAAAAACAGACACCACTGGTCATATTGTTGTCAATTTTCGGAGAAATATTGAAACATCTGAAAAACTCAATATATTGCCCAGCCCTGCAGCAGCTTCTTGGCGTTTGTGACCAATTAGAGGGGTAAGAGTGAATGAAAAGATCAGAGCGCCTGACGTAGAGGGAACTGAAAATGTGCTGAGGGTCATGTGCGGGGTTCAGATCAGTTCATTATTGTCAGGGCCGTGCTTACTCTCAATCAGCGTAAATGAGGTGAAAGTATGCAGCAGGGCAAGCAGAGGGGAGGACACACACTGACACAAACACACGCTGACACACTCGCACGTCCATTTGAATTCACAGAAATTAGCTGATCCCGTTCTTCAGCAGAAGAGCTCTCCTGCACGAAGCAGCCGCCCACTCTCTGCCCCAAAACTCAAATTTGATGATAGATTTAGCGTCTCGTCGCTGACCGGGTTGGAAGTCAGCAGCCGAGCGGTCAGATGTTTTGGTGGAGGGTTTTTTTGTTTCACTGACCTTGTTCTGAGAAGCTTTCTGTCAATATGGGGTTGTCAATGTAACATTATGCAATTATTTTACCAAGAAGAAAAGCTTCAAATAGTTTTTGTTTTAATGGCACATAGACTCATTAATATGGAAAATACTGCCTGTTACATTTACATCCTCTACCACTAACCTCATTCTGCTATTCAACAAAGGCGCTGTTTTTACTGATTTCAAATGGGGAAAAGGATATGAAGAAACAAAATGACAAAAAAGTAAATTATTACTTATCTATTGGTTAAAATAATAGCTGACACGAACTGAAGAGAAACAGCAGGCAACTGAAAAAAAGTTTTTATAAGACAATACAATATGATTTAATCAGGCATAATACAATACGAGGTCCACCATGATAATATAGTGATACTGCACAGCAATTAAGCAATGATATATTAGATTAACTGATCAAATGAAGACAACAAAATGCTCCATAAAAGATAAGTACTATTATTCACAGCAGTCTGATGTCAGTTTTACCTCTTTAATGCTCTGTATATTAATTTTAAAGTAAAATTCTGCTGTGTTCCTCTTTTTTTATCCTGCTGTAATTAACTACTTGTCACTCTAACGTCATTGTCCCGGCTAGCAGTGTGAGGTGAAGCGATTTAAGTGCCAGGTAGAGAGGGATGCCTGGATGAGCATTTCCACAGAGCCTCGGGTGAGGCACAGCTCTCTACAAATATCCTAAATTAATTTGGCTTGTGTTGTACTACAAAAAAAATACGACTAAAGCCAATTTTTCTTGGCCGGGTCACCCTTGTGAAATAGATTTCGACCTCAACGGGCTTGTCTGGTTAAATAAAGGTTAAAGGAACACTCCAGCATTTTTGTTGTTTCCTTGTCTTGCCTCACTCCTGAGTCCATGACAAGCAGACAGACCATATTCTTTCAGCTGTAGTAAAGTAACAAGGAAGAGACGGCAGAGCTTGTCCACTGCTAGTTAGCTTAGCTGAAACACTGGGAGTATATGGGTACCATTACCCTGCCTCTGCCTACAGTCATCAGATAAACTTTTCACAAGCCAAGTCTTTTGAACAGCTCTTTTAAGTGAACTAACTTTGCAGGCAATTTGCATTTAAGAATTGCTCTCAAACTAACAGCTCACTCGGAACTGCGAATTGGTTCTTATTGTTCACTTAAATGAGCTTTTCAAAAGACTCAGCTCGTTTACAAATGTCACATCTCTCATGAAAACCACAGCAGAAGTAGGTCAACAATACAAAGCCTCTGTGTAGGAGTAGAAGGAGATAATACGATGATAGTGGAAGATAACGTAACATGAAGGGGTAAAAAAAAATAAACGAGTCACAACAGGCACACAGGACTGTTTAGAGTTGCTGAAGAGTTTATCTGATGACTGTAGGCAGAGGCAGGCTAGCTCGCTACCTATATACTCCCAGTGTTTGAGCTAAGCTAACTAGCGGTGGCCAAACTCTGCCTGTCTCTTCCTTGTTACTGCACGCACCGTCAAAAGAATGGTGTCTATCTGCTTGTTATGGACTCTGGAGTGAGGCAAGACAAGAAAACAAAAAAAAAATGTTGGAGTGTTCCTTTAAATATTTAGGTATAGGTTTTCTCCCTCTCATTTCTGAATTAGATAACATTCTGAGGGCTCTATTGGAGGCTTTTGGGGGCCTGATGTGACCCCCCTGCCCACTGGTTGACTTTTATAGAGACCAAAACATGCTTCCCTGTTCTGTGCAAATACAGTGAGTATTAGTGTTTTTAAGTGATTTTGCCATAGCAGCATTATTCAATAAGGGACAAAGGCAGCCTCTGCTATCATTTTACATCACGGTGCATTTTTACAATGAGGCAGCACGTGTCAGCAGGACACCACATCAATATTTCGTCCCCCCTGAACGGAGATGTTGTTAACCTTATCGGACATAACTGTCTTCACCCTGGTGTCCTAACATGAATTAAGAGACTGAGGGGACATGTTTGGGGAGGAAGATAAAACAATGTCAGAGAAGAAATCATTCTCAGACTATTCATTTGTGTGTTTGCTTTAGAGCGTAAATTTGGAAAATCCTTGTTAAATATTTTTACATAAAATCCAACGACAGGGGAAATACCACTAACAGTGTTTTCTTTTAGTCTTACATTCGCAGCCTGCACACAAATACGTCTCTTGGGAGGAGGTTTAATTAAGACTGCAGGCGGTGTAGTTACTGATTCAGACACATACGGGAGCTGCATGATAAATCACACCGGTGCACTGGTTTTTGTAGTTAAATATAAGCAGTTAAATAGGACATTGTATTGACTTTCATCCATTCCCCTGGAAGCTTTCCAAACCTGTCACCATTATGGCACATGTCTAACCCTGCTCTGAACCCCTAACCCCGACCTGAGGCCACTTCCGACCCCTTTAACCTTTATTAAACAGTACACCTTTTATGAGTCTCCACAGTAGTGTTGTGATTACAGAAAGGTCAGCTTTTGTTGGCTAAATACAAAGATGACAAGCCAATAGGTCAAATGTCATTGTGAGTGGCCTGAGTGTTTGGCTCTCTGTAAGTGCGTCCATCTCCTCTCTGAGGCTGCGGGCTGTTTCTGTGTGACAGTGGACTCGTACTCCCGTTCAGAAATGCTGCCTCTCTGACATGACCTGCAGCCTTTTCATGGCCCACAAATCCCTCTCTGTACAATGCAGAGAGTGAGTATGAAAGTATAAAAAAGTCAGTTCCTACCACATATAAGCTGCACTTTTTTTTACTTGTGACCTGCTGCAAGAAAAGCCTCTTCACTGGCTCTGTCTTTCTTCTCTGTTTGGACCAACGCTAGTTTGTGTCAGGGAGAGAGGTGCAGTAAAGATCAGTTTAGCAATCAGTTTGATTGTGAATTGATCCAGCTGTCTACATTTCATTTTTCAAAGTGTATTTTCTTTGCTTTTATCTCAGTGTTTAGCAGCAGGCAGTGTGAATGTGGAAAACTTGCTGCAGATGTTTCATATGTGTATGAGGCCCCGTTTATACGACAACATTGTCACCAGAAATGGAAAGGTTTTTCCTTTGCGTTTTCAAAGGCACTCCACGTTCACACGGAGACGATGTGAAAAAAAATTGCGTTCACACGCATCCGCGAGAATGACTGTAAGTGCTGTGGCGTGCATGCCAGGCCAAAAGTTGGCGATGTAGGTTTGTAGTAAAACAGCGGTGTTTCAACATGCATCAGCGTACTAACGCTTTCTGCTGAAGACAAACTTTTCACAAACAGCGATAGGGAGTGGACACACGAAGAAGCAGGAGTTTTTTTGTCTGGACAGACGACGAAGTTGGGCTGCTACAGGACGTGGTGCTCAACTACAAAACCACCACATGTCAGGAGAATGTTGACTGCGAGCCTTCTTTTTCTTCCTCTTTGTTGTTTAATGGCGGTTGGCAAACCAACTTAGAGGCACATTACCGCCACCAACTGGACTGGAGTGTGGAACGGGAGATTTGTTGTTGTTCCTATGGTACGTGCACAACCTTTATCTGAAAGAGTACTGCGCATGTGCCGAGCATCATCGTTTCCCTGAAAGCGCTGATTCCTGTTTACACAGAGACGGATAAGAAAACGTTTTCAAAACTTTTCACTCTAGACCCGGTTTCAAAAGTTTGCGGATTCGGGCACTCCAGGCTCATGTAAACGAAGGCAAAAAACGCAATAAAAACTCTCTGTTTTCAGCCATTTTCGACCTTCAAATTGCAATAATGTGACTCTCTGGCAGTGAGGGTCATCTATAAGTGGCCCTCTTGGTCACCAAAGATGCCCATCCCTGGTGTAAACTAGTGGTGCAAACTTAACAGCAGAGTCAGTCAAGGAAAAAGTCTTTTTTCAAAATCCTCTGCAACAAAAGGATGTGAATTGATGGGTCAAGTTGATGTACTGCCCATGTGTGCTGCAGTGCAGAGTAAAAGAGTGGCTGCTGTGATTCCAGGATATGACTTTTGGTTTATTAGATATAATTTCCTTGTCATTATTTCTTTGTTATGTTTGATTTGATTACAGAGTGAACTGTAGAGAAAGGCTATCTTGTGATTAAGAAGTCAGTCCAATGTTTATATTGGGAATGCAATTCCATCAAAGAATCATGGGTACTTCCTCTTAGGTTACGTTCACACTGTAGGTCTTCATGCTCTATTCTGTTTTTTCGTTGAAATTTGCCTGGTTGTTATAATAATTTAAATGTGACTGTCATCAGACTTCAGTATGAACTGTCTGTGGCTCTGAAGTAACCTGCAAGCGCAGAAGAAGACACTGTGTTTATAGAGGTAAATATTGATGCTACACATGTCAGCGTGTGTGTGTCAGTTTTGAAGCTGTTATGAAATCGGAGCTGACAAAGTGCAGAGGAGAAGAAGACGACTGAAAAAAAAGAGAGCAGACATTTTAGCCTTTAGTGGAGCAGTGGATGCAGCCTCTGAGTCTGAGCCAGGAGTGGTGGGATGGTGATGTGAGGGGCTTCACTGACTCAGAGTTCATCCTTAATTGTTTTGTCCATTGTTACCTCCGCCAAGGAGGTTATGTTTGTTTGTTTGCAGGATTACGTTAAAACTACTGGACGGATTTTGCTGAAATTTTCAGGAGATGTTGGTAATGGCACAACTTAAAAATGATTAGATTTTGGTGGTGATCCAGATAACCCCCGTTAGCAAACAATCGTTTTTGCTCAATAACTGTCTAACTATCAACATGATTCAGAGTGCTAGGTGTGGGTTTTCAGGGTCATGAATCATATTATGATGGTAACTCTATCATGAATCTTTTGCTTATAGATGTAACAGCAATATGTGAGCTACCTTGGTGGAGGTTTGCGCTCTCTGAGTGCTTTATAGTTTGCGTTGGATCTTGCTGCGTCTTGCCTCCTCTGGTCATCCAGACTTTCATAATGAGATCAGATATGGGTCACAGATGGGCATAAAGTTGGATTTGGGTCACTTTTGTCTGCAGTGTGAACTTATTTTTAGTCTTGAGAATAAAAAGCTTTTACCGAAATAAAAGACTTGCCATTAAAAGCCATTAACAGTAGTTAGTATGCCAACTGGTGCTGCAAATTAGCCAAAGGATATAAAGAAGAAAGTATTAAAATGCTGTGAACCTTATTGTGAAAGGACTGATTTAGTTTTTGATTGAAGTCATATTACACTGTAACGCTAACCTTTCACATGTTTGACCCTGTGTATGATAGTGCTCTAAGATTTATCACAAAATATGGATTGGAATCTATTTGAGCCTCGACGTGGGCCTCCTGAAATGCAATCATATGTCACTGGACATCATGCAGCTTGTTCCCAAGCTCCAAACTGAGACGGGGCTTTACAGAAATTTAATCCATGCCTGTTTGCTCAGTGAGGAGTGCATTTCATTGAGAAAAACTGTCTTTTATTCAAGAACATTTGAAGGGTTGAAACATGCAGCTAGGACTGTGAGAGTCTGTGACCAAGAGCTGAGGAAAGCCTTTCCTGCCTGTCAGGGAACTGCTTCATCAGTGTGTGAAGTCGTGTGAAAGCTATCAATATATGACACCAGTCACTGACCCTATTCATCCAAGCAGAGGGTGGGCAACCTCTCAACCTCACTGATTACAATTTGGAACAATATTCATCTCCTAACAGTGACAAAAAGCAACAAAAGGGGTAGGCAGCTCTATCCTCTCTGTTTCGTTCTTTGTTTTTGTTTTTTTTTTTTGAGGAAAAGCACCAGAAGACAGTTGAAAATTCGGTCACGATGTTACAGCTCTCTGCTTAATGAAATGGGAACTTGTTGCTCAAATAAATCAGATAATATCAGACAGAATGCTGCATTTTTCAGCTTTGAAACATTACAAAGAACCAAGTAAAGTCACTGCTGCTCTCACTCTGGTTCAGTCTCTGGCATTATGATGCAAAAAGCCTCTCGACTCTTCGAGTAACTCTTCGTGTCAGTCTTCAGCTATCGCACAATGAAGCTAACGTGCAGCTGGCAGCCTATTTACCTTCTCACACGAATACTGCAAATCCTTTAAATGGGCTTTTCACACAGCACATTCTCACTTTCATTAGGTGTTAAATGCCCCTTTAACCTTGGATTTAAGTTAAACTGTTGATCCAATACCTGCTGTACTCTGTCTTAAAGCCTCGACTTCACTCTGATTGGCTGTGTCGTGACGATAAGTTCTTTATTAGCTGTGCGGCTCGGCTGAAATTACACTGTTATCTGTGCGTTGATATGATCAGAGAACGAACGTCTCATTTGTCTGGAAGCTTTAAAAACCTCCTCCAACTCGTCTGCTGCTTTATCAGATAATTAGAACACATTTTAAAGGGTAGATGAATGAGAAATGAAGGATTTTACTTGGATTCACTGCGTCTGCCTTGAAGGAGTGTGTCCCTGTTCCATCCAGAGCTGTCCTTGCACACGATGAAGCAACTATGACTTATTCAAAACAAGCGTAGGAACCCTTTTGTCCCCTCTTTTTCTTAGCTTCACTGACTCCCTCCACTGTACTCTGTCCAGTTGAGCAGAAAAAAGAGTGTTAGATAATGTTTTTTAAAAGATGAAGAGGGGAAAGGAAGAGTGCGTGGGAATGAGAATCGAGACGAGGGAGAGGGAGAGGGAAATGCCAGGACTTACTACAGAGCAAGTCAGAGAAGTGGAAGAGGAGGAGGAAGATGATGAAGAAGGAAAAGATAAAAGAGGAGATTCCCTGAGGAAGACTCACTCTCACTGTCCTCATTCAGGCTTATTTTGCCCAAAATCTTTGTTTCAAGTTTGCTGTGTGCTTGTGTTTGTTTGCGGCACCGAACGTTTGATGCATGTATCCTGGGAAATAACCTCAGCGCTGGCAGCTGAGTTGGGGCTTAATGACAGAATATTGATTGTTGAAACATCTTATTACACATACAAACATGCACTTATTCAAGGGCTGGGCAATATGTGGAGTTTTTAAGATAAATTTATATTTTTATTTGTCTATTTCAATCAATCAATCTTTAGTGTTATCTCAAAGCACTTTACAATAGAGCAGACTGATCCATACTCTTCATTTTACAGATACACGTATGTGCATATGTACAAATATTAGGGATGCATGATATTATCAGTTTGATTTCGGTATAGGCCGATATTAGCCTAAATAGTTAAGCATTGGTATCAGTCGATATTGAATTTTTTGCAGATATTTACAGCCAACATATCGGCAAATTACACAAATGTACAATATTGATACAGCTTCTCATCACTGCATAGGTACATTTAAAAACCAAGGGTTTCATTTTTCTAAGAGTTAAATGCTGTTTTTCTTGTTATACAAATCCAATTTTGTTCAGTACAGAGCTTGTGCTCTTGACCAGAAATATCAGTATCAGTAATGGCTTCGGCAATAATGAACAAAAAATTTTCGGCATATCAGTTACCCGCAAAAATCCAATATCATGCATCCCTAACAAATAAAAATATCTAGATATTTGTATATACACATACATACATCCAGAGATGTCTCCATCCAGGCGGAGACAAAGAGACTAAAAGTAAGAATTCATGATAGGGACAAACCCATGGACGCCCAGATCATAAACCTGTCCTCATCACATTTGTTTCTGCTGAATATGGATTCAATCAATCAATCTTTATTTATATAGCACCATATTTGTTATGTATAAACTTATTTAAGGTAAGTCCCCTGAGATGTGGCATCTCATTTTCAAGAGGGTTCTCATGTCTATATGGTTTTAAGTATATAGTTATTATGTATGAATAATAAATACATCCATGGATAGAGAGATTACTATAGCAGCATCTAGCTGAACTAACATTTTTATGGGTTAAACTGGTCTTAAAGTATGAATTTATGTTAAATGGGCAGCAGGTCATCCATGATTGTTTGTCAAGGTCAAACTAATATATGTGTGCTGCTGCAGAAACCACCATGGATTTCATTTAGTTGATCTCTCTAAAGTTAATATCAGGGAGTGTAATGATAATGGAATGGCCACATAGTTGTAATTGTAGTTACTGGAGCTTCATATGTCCACAGCAGCAGTTGGTCTACAGCCAGCCTACGAGACAAGAACCAGAGACGAGTACAGGAGCAAACAAAAAGGGGCAAAGGCAGATGGTGAAGCATTAAGGCACAGTCATTCATTCTGCAGATATTTCAGCCTAAACGAGCCCCGATCGTATCGATACAAATCGTTATCAAATTATTTTTTGTCAAAAAAAGAAAAAGAAAGAACATGATCTGTTGGTCGGAATTAATTTCTGCAAACACTGATCACCTGTAGATCAACCTCATGTTTACTCGGGGGCGCCACCTACTGGTGTGCTGCTCCTGATGCTTCGTCATCCTCTTTAAAAAACTGCAGCAGAGTCTCCAAAATGTTGTCTTCTGTCCACTAAGTCCAAAAATCTGTTGTGGACTTCACTAGTCTCAAAGAACTCTGTCCCAAGTCCAGGAACACAGCTCCCAGTTGCAGGAGATTTGGCAGTTTTTGGGGGGGTGCTTCCCACACATTTAGCCGTGTTGCTTATTCCACAAATGCACAATCCTTATAAGTTAAACCTCATTGCTAAGGCAACTAATCAGACTTTCCATTGATGTAAAATACAGTAAAGGGGAGAAATAATCGACCAAAATAATGTTTCCAGGTTTCTTTTTGGGAGTGTATATGTAAAGCAGCCCACCCTTGACTTAAATCAAATCAAACTCTGGTCTCGTGTCTTGACCATTTCAAATACTGAGATATAGTGTATGCTGTGTTTTTACCTTCCAGCTTAAGAATTTTGAGGTCTGGTTTTTGTCCCACATTGCCCGGCCCTTTTTCATGCACACACACTCTGCTGTGCTCTTTCATGGTTTTGCAGATGCACTAATCCCTTCTTCTTTTCCAGCCTGACTAAATCTTTTTCCTTTGAACTAAGCTTCTCTCTTCTTTGTGTTTTCCCCCTTTGTGTTCCCAACCATGTCCGTCCTCCGTTTCCTTGACATTTCCTCATCTTGTTTACCATCCTGCTTCCTCTCCTTTCCTCGCCTCCTCCTCCTTTTCCCCTTCCTTCTTTTAAACCCGTAGAAGTATCGGTGTCAAGAAGAGGAAGGGGCGTCGCCAGGTGCCCCGAGACTTCACCAACACCACTGCCTTCAGCACCAAATGGGAGTAGCCAGAGAACTGAGGGACGGAGGGACCCTGGGGAGGGATGGAGGGACCCTGGGGAGGGACGGGGGGACTTTGGGGAGGGACGGGGGCACTTTAGGGAGGGATGGGGGAACGTGGAGGAGAGATGGAGGCTATTACGTCAGTACGCTGGAGAGGGACCGATCGCTCGGGAGGGACGGATCTCTGGGCCGCCACGGTGACCTGCGGGGGGCCGAGCTGGTTCAGGTGGCAGAGCGGCAGCTGTCTCATATTCAACACGTTCATGGATACGTCACGCACACACACATCACGCCCGCTCAGGTAACTAACGCTTCCTGTTAATCTATGTAAGTCAGAGGTGGGCAACTGGTGGCCTGGGGGCCACATGCTACTCCCCTCCATACTTAATGTGGCCTGTGAGTCAAAACGTAAACAATAAATCAAATATAACTTCATAAAGGGCTAAAAAGCATTAGTAAAATGGATATCTATGTGGATAAAAAAAAAAATTACAGGTCCAACACTCAGTTGGAACCTCGTAAAGTAAAATGTTTTTTTAATTTAAATTTATTTTAAATGTTAAATCTAAATAGAGATGTATTATTTTATTATATTTAAGGATTTTTTTTGGTAAAATTAAACTATTTTGGTACTTACCATGGGAACAGCCATGTAAAATCTCAGCACCCAACACTGGTCATTTATTTTATTTTTTTTCCACTATCAAAAATGAAGAAAACAAGCTGAAGAAAAGGCTGACATGAAAACATGAATTATTTTAATTATATTTAACCAAATATCTTTTATTTCTGGTATATCTTGATTTATTTCAAGAAGCTAGAGATACAGTATAATAGGCAGTAAATATTTTAAATGCATTGATTTACTTTTAATTCATCTCGTATCCCATGCAAAGAACTCAAAATAAAGAATCAAAGATTTTGTTAAATAAAACTAGAAGTGCTCCAAGAGCAAAAACCTCTGCCAAGGTATTTCCAACAGTTTTTAACAAATCCTTGAAAAAATCTGGATTTCGATCTGTTTGATGACCAGCATTCCCTGAAAAATTCATCAAAATCCATTCATAACTTTTTAAGCTCCCAGCAAAACTTAACTGCAATGTTAACTATCCATTCAAAAGTATTCCTGGATCTCTATTCATGTGTAAATCACCACCAAACTGTTATCACTTCTTTCTTTTGCCACGACTAATATTTCCTGAAATTTTCAACAACATATGTTCTTTTCTTTTTGAGTTAACCCGTTCACAAACAACCAAACTGACTAACTAACTAACAAACACAGGCAAAAGGACTTCCTTGACAGAGACAAAAATTCAAAATATTGTATTTTCATGGCAGATTTTGCAACATTCTCTATGGTATGTTATTATGATATTTGTTTTGGATAGCTTTAATTGTCTTTAATTTGCTCATTAAATAAAGCAGCTCTATTCACATCTAAGTGTAGATCTAACCTGGTATTATTAGTTTTATAAAAGCCATACGCCAATGTGTTCCTATCACTCAAGTTTGATATACTCTGATAGTCTCATATGTGTGAATTTGGCCCCTCAGCTTTAAGAATGAAACAATGTTGCCCTCATCGTCCCCAAAGTTGCCCATCCCTGATTTAAGTCCACAAAACACCTCACAAACACCTACGTTTTACTCAAATGCCAGTCTGTTCCCCATTACACGTGTTTACTAACACTGTCCATCTGTCCGCATGCAGAAGCACACACACATGGCTCAGGGCTCATTGTGTGTCTGTCATTCTCACGTCTGAGTCTTTCTGTTGAGAAATGCTGTGTATTTAGTCCTGAGACAACCTCTGATTTAACCCGGACATGCTGCAAGAAATGGGATCCCAGAACTGTTGCTGTGAGCCATCAGGTCCCCGTCTGACCGAAGAGGGGGCTCAGTCCTGGGTCTCTGAACAAAGACATGTTTCTAATTTGTCTTTGCCAGGGCTGTACCGGGTTCCTTATTTGGGTTAGGAATTCAATGACAGGATCTCGAGATGCAGCCAGTGAAGAGTTTCTTTTTTGGACACCTAAGAGTTTCTGTAATGCTTTATGCCGATGATGTGGCTCTGTTTGTTTCATCAGTGAGACCTGTAGTTGGCAATGGAGGGGTTTGCAGCCAAGTGTGAAACAGTCAGGATGAGGGTCAACTCCTTTCAGTGCAAGGCCACCTTTCTCTGTCAGAAAATGATGAATTGCTCTCTCTTTTGGGGGGTGGGATAGAGAGTGGCACTCGGATCTGCTCTGTATTTTGTTGATCCTTTTACATGACATCACTTAAATGTACCACTAGTGCACAAGCCTGCAGCAAGTCTGACAGGAGGAACATTATTTCATTTCTCTTTTTAAACATCATAGTTTAAAGGTCAGTCTAGTTGGAGGGCTTTTTAACCCTAACCCTTTGCCTACATATAGCACTATGCAAGTTTGGTAGTAAACTGTGATCACCTTGCGAGAATTAATCACTGCTTCGCAACATGAGTCACACTTGGCTTCAATAAGCCAATAAATCGAGAGGAGAAGTAGTTTGCTGGTCTTCACACTGAGCTCCACAGTGGCTGAAGCATGGAAATGAAAGAAGACTGTGATGAATGAGGCTTTAAAAATAAAAAAGAGTCACTTTTCTTTTTTTGGTTATTGATGTGGATGCCTCCCCACTCACACAAGGCATTTCCACCAGATCGTTTTACTATTTACCGCGACAGCGATGGGCCACATACTCTTGCATGTGAAGCTTGCACTCTTGTCTTTAATGGCCTTTTTCCATGCCGCTGGTGGACTGCTTGACAAGGCAACGGTAGACTGCGGTGGGTTAAGGGCTGGAAAATGGGGCCACGGATTTGCAAGAGTGGGCCAGTTGGTTTGCACATAATTGGCACACAGAGGAGCCCAAAGTGCTTCCACACTGGGCTCCTCAAATGTTTTGATGTTGGTATCTACTCAGAGTGGCTTTTCCGGTCCTCTTTTTCCTCAAGGTGTCTTCTTAGTCTATCTGTCCTGGCAGCTGTTGTTGAGGTCAAGAGAGCACTGACCACTCAGGTTGTGCTGGGAGCGCCCTCTGCTGGATCAGGTGGTTCTCTGCCCCAAGCACCCTAATGTACTGTTCAGCTGTTTATTTAATATTCAATGTTGTTTATTGAATATTGAGTATAAGGTGGCAGCCCCGAGCTGGACTGGAATAAATATTGGACAAGCTGTTACATATTAACCTGACACACCAGGTGGACCATTGAAAATATTTCACTAGTCCATCTGGGAAAGCGCCCATAGAAAGTGTTTGGGAAAGGGCAGAACCTTTCAGAAACATATTGATTGGATGATCGTTCCATCAATCAACATTCAGTACAGGCTAATCAGATAATGCTGAAGGTGGGCACTACTGCGCTACAGAATGTAAGCCACTTTATAAAACTAACATGTCATAAGTGGAGCAAAAATATCCTTACTGAAACTGTTAGCATCTATGCTAGGGATGCACGATATTGGATTTTTGCCGATATGCGGATATCTTTTAATTCATTATGGCCGATACTGATATTTCTGGTCAAGAGCTTAAGCTCTGTACTTAAGAAAAATGGAGTTGTTTCTTTCAGTGCTACAGTACATTTTTATGAGGAACAGATGTGAAACAAGGAAAACAGCATTTAACTCTGGCAAAAATAAACCCCTTGATTTTGAAATGTGCCCATGCGGTGATGAGAAGGTGCATCAATATTGTACATTTTTGTAATTTGCCAATGTCCCATCCAATATACGGCCAATATATCAGCTGTAAATATCTGCAAATATTTCAATGTCGGCCGATACAGATACTTAACTTTTTAGGCCGATAATGATATCAAACTGATAATATCTATCAATCGTAGCTTGTTCCTCTTCGTGCTTTAAAGAACTCTGATTTGGTCGTGCCAGTTTTGGCCACTCACAATCTTCCTGAATTGGAGCTTGGCAAGATGTTGAATCAGGCAGATCCAGCTGCTGTGCAAGGTTAGTTACACATTTGGCCAAACAACAAAGGTGAAGTGCCTAGCATAGCTGCCCTCAAAGCAACTGACTTAGGGTAAATTACCAGCAGTGTTTTTATCCTTTGGGGCAGCACGTCCCTCACAGCAAGTTGGTCCCACATCACCACCAAAATTGAATCACTCCTTCCTTGTGCCATGACAAGGAAAACCTCTGTTCGAGTTACAGAGTAGAGGAGGGAGGCAGCATTCCCGTGCACAGACTTCCCTCCTCCTAGAAACATCTCCAGGAGGAGGGATGTCTCAGTCTACTCGCGTAGCCTCCTGCCACCATTGACCTTTGCTATGCCGAGGAAAATGGATGAATAACCATTGCTCTGTGAAATCTTTTGTGTTTTTTGTGCTTCAACCCCAAAGCTTGTTGAATCATGTTTTGAGCTCATACATTCTTAAAGCTGACTCATGCATTATTGAGCCTCAGTTACAGTTCTGATCATAATTGAAAAGACAGCCAAGTTTTTCTGCTGTTTACAAATTATTAATACTGTGTACAGCACATTAGCAGCTGCAGAGGACTGTAACAAAAAACATCATGGTTTTGATTTGTTACTTCAGCGAATCAATCCTGAAGTGAGGTTTGTTTCAGCTCGACTCCTGTTTGAACATCACCGTCGTGCTTTGACAGTTATATTCAGAAGGAGCTGTAAGCACGGCATGGAATATGTTTAGTGATGACTTACAAGATGCATTACCTCCACACCAGAGAGCTAACATCCTTTATGTGGTTATGTAACGGCAACAAAAGCTCTTTGGTTTAGATTTGAGACAGATTGTGGTCTTTGCTTAATGCACCAAGTCACTTTGGATGAGGTTAACATTTAATAACTGATGCTCACGTATCCCGGCTGATGGGTCTGTTTTGTATTGTGGCAGCTTCATGTTGTCAGTTGATAGCTCTGATTTTCTTACACACCCTGCTGCAGAAAAGACAGCAGTAAATAAAAAATGAGGACATCACATAGACTGTGCAGCAGCTTTAGAATTGACTCCACTTTAAAGCTGTTGGGGGAAGACGGAGGCTGTGACTCGGGTTCTTGGAATGATAGTGGATCACGGCTGATGTGGTCAGGAGGTAAATAACACAGTTTGGCATTAGCATTCTTACTGTCCGGTTATCCCAGGATCACAATCAAGCATTTCATTGATCTCGATGACCATCCATCCATTACTTATACCAACCTTTTTCTGCAACAAGCCGCCAGGGGCCACATGCAGCCCTCCTTCTGATTAAATGAGGCCCTCCAGTTCAAATTTACAGAGATTGCAACCATATGTAGAAAAAATGTGATAAAATATTCTGGTTTGATTTGCTTCTATGACAGTGCTATTACTGCTATTAGTGGGCGTGTTGCGATGATCTACTATGACTGCGTGCGCAATTGATAACAGGCGCAAAAGTGGTGTGGACCTCCCCCTTTAAATGAGGATTTTGCGTGTGCTACCGGCTGTCACCATGGAGAGTTTGGGAGAGCAGAGTGTCCGTAAATGAAAATTAAGTTTGAAGCCATGTAAACCAAATAAACACACTGATGAACTCCAGCAGAGACATCTCTGCATTGCCAGAAGTTAGCGATTTGGGAGGCCATCTGTGAAAAGCACACAGCTCATAATTGGCATTGCTGGATAGACGATATCTCTCTACTATTTAAATTTCTGACCAGAGGTTGCGGTAACCTTTTTTTGCTGTCTGTCATTTTGACGGACAAGGTTGTCATGCCATATTTCTCATCTCATTTTTAATTTTCCTTTTCTGATTCCAGTTAAACATGATCTAAATGACAGCATTCACACAGTTACACAGCTTCATCATCAATAACCTCTCATGTGAAGAGCAGTCTTACAGTTACGTACACAGACTGAGCGTTTATCTCTTTTTAGCCTTTCAAACGTGCTAAATATAGACGCAAAAATGCTGCGCGCAATCAGTTTTAGGTTTGATAAATCACATTGCGGGTGCTTAATGATTACATCTCCTCTTCCCAGTATTACGCGTTCTGATAATCTGCATGTATTCTGCATATTCATGAAGGCAAACATGCTAAATGGATTGCGCGTACTATTTTGCTCGTTTGACAGACGCAGTCCTCAGTGCACCCTGTTAGTAGATCAGCTAGATCCGGTCCACTGTGTATACTGGCTAAATGCATTACAGCATGCAAAATCTTGTAATAGTTTCAAAAAAGGATATTTGTCCCATTATTTATGGAAAATAAGCTTTTCTAGTTTGCTGTAATGTTTTTTGTGAAGATCTCAGATAAAGTGTTTTCAACTCATTTCAGGCAAACTGTAATCCATATAATTAAATCTCCAGCAATAAACACGATTTCTGTAGCTACTACTTAGGCCAGGCTACTTTAGTAAAAAAAAAAAAAAAAAAAGTGTATTTTTTATTTTAAGTAGAATTTTCAGGTGTAAGTTCTCCTTAATTGCATTTAAAGTAACTTTAATTGGCATGAATTGTATGTTTGCTTATTAAATGTAGCTTTACTTTTTGGTTTTATGAAGGAAAATTTAAATATAAATGGTGATAAAAATGCGTGTTTATTTTTTGGTTGCAGGTATTTTTGATTGCTTTATTGACAGCCTCCTTGTCTTTGTAAGAATTTGTCCCTCTGAAGCTGAATTTAATATTATAGTGGCCCACATGGGCAAGGAGCCCATCCTGGATCCAAGCCACAAGCTTCATTATCCAGTGTTAGCACAGCAGGGGAGAGAGATTAAATGATGGTTTGATCTGTTTTGAAAGTTAACAGCTCTGATAAGATTAAGTCATGATGAAGTGTGCAGATTAAATCTGTTGTTTCTTGTAGTTTTTTTTAAAACTTATTGAAACAGGCGTGCTGACCGCGAGGCATGGAGATTAAACACCAGTTTCAGTTGAGAATTGATAAAAAATAGCTAAAGGAATCAATATCAATGGTCATTTTGCTTGTCAATTCCCTTCACTAGTCAATTCAAAGGCAGCAAAGAAGCAGTCATAGCAGGAGACAGAAGCAAAGTGTGGCTGAAATCAGTGATCATGATAAGCTCCTTATTCAGTGGTTTGTCTCAGAGAAGACTATAAACGTCCAATATTTCTGCCTGTGTTCAGTTATTTTGAAGATGCCACTGAGGTGACGTTTCCCTCTGGAGTAGCAGAGCTGCCGGAGGAGATGGGACCGTCCAGAGCAGCTCCAGAATTAGACAGGTCTTTCTAGAGAATACTTAGAAGTCAAAGACACCGTCCTGACTTTGCTTTCTTTGTGTCAGGAGAATTCTTTTGCAGACCCGCGCGCATGCAAGGATTCAGCTGAACGCTCGTCCCATTTTTTAGTAATGAGGCCCATTACTATCTCTGTTCTGCACTCAGTCTGCATCCGTCTGGCTCTCTCTCTCTCTCTGTTTGTCTCCTTTTCTTCTTCCTGCTCTATCTCTCTCCAACACACACTCATCGTCACACAGAAGCCTGAGACTCTCTGTATTTTGGTTGATTTGTTCTTATCTGTCTGCAGATTGCTGCTTTCATTAATGTGCTCATAAAGCTCTGACCACACACATTCTTACCCTGATTTATTTCCTCAAATATTCACACGCTTGTTTCCTTTCTGTTTGCACCCATTCTCCAAACAAACACCTCATTTAACTCATAATGCTGCATGTTATCTTTTATATTACTTTCATTTTTATATTACTGCTCTCTGAACTGCAGGTTTTTTAAGTGTCTGTAATGGTATAATTACGGCCTGTGAAAGATCATTAAACTTGCCCAAGAATATTCAAATTATGAGTTAAATAAATTATGAGCACTATTAAAGCCCGATATGTAGAATTTTTGCACTAAAACAATTTACCAAAAGAAGAAAAATATATATGAATATATATTTAGTTGAGTACTTTAATTGTGAAGTTTTTAAAGCAGGTTATATCCTTTATTTTTACAGTTATGATAAGTTATCAGTCATTCATGGATTTCTGGGTACATTTTTGTGATTGTTGCGGCAACAAACAAAAAGTTTGTGCGGCAGGTTTTTCCAAAAATTGGGGCAAAAATTGTGATTTTTAAAAATTATTTTATTTAATAAAATGAATTAGTAAAGTCAAGTCAAAGTCTATTTGTAGAGCATGTTTAAAAACAACCTTGGTCGACTAAAGTGCTGTACAGGGGTACAAAATAATCTTGCATACACTTAATAAAAATAATAAAATCAGTAATTTTAATAAAAACAGCCATGATAATAAATACAGCAATAGAATTAAAAGTAATCCCAACATTAAAAACGCATATATAAAATAGAAATAAAATAAGAATTAAAAACAATAGAAGAAGAGTAAAGCAGAAGATAGGGAATAAAAGATAAAGGATGAATAATAAAAGAGATAAAAGCCAAGATTACTCGTCTGTAGGAAGTATGAGCTCTATTAAATAAGATATATATATATATTTAGAAATGTAATTGTTAAGTTTTGAAAACAGGTTACATCCTTGATTTTTACAGTTTTAATAAGTTATCAGTCCTTCATGGATTTAGCTTTAGTTCTGACTTTAGTCCACTTGTCTCCACTTACCTCCCTCCCTTTGCCCACACACCCAACACAGCATCGTGTGGATTTGCTGTTCATTCATGAGACTGGGGTCCACATTCAAGATTTCCTGCTGCTTAACAGAAGGTTTTTTCTTGCCGCCATGATGGAGGGATTCATGATTGGCGATATGGATTCATGTTGGGTGTTGGATGTATATATTTGTATATATATGTATATGTGTATTTTTATATGTATATATGTATCTATGCATATATGTGTATCCATAATATGAAGAGCTTTGTGCTCTATTGTAAAGTGTCTTGAGATAACACTTGTTATGAATTGGCGCTATACAAATAAAGATTGATTGATTGATTGATTTCAGGGTAAATTTTTGCTATTGTTGCGGCAAATATCAAAACGTTCTTGCGGCAGCTTTTTCCAAAAGTTGGGGCAAAAATTGGGATTATTAAATATTATTTTATTTAATAAAATGACTCTCCAGATTTTTTAAAATGTTGTGGTAGAAGTTGCATTGTCTCAAGGCTTAATTTTGTCTTTCTAAACATCACCACAGAAGACAAATTCAGCACTCTACAGATTAAGATTGACTCTCAGAGTCTATATTCAGCAGAGATTAATGTGATGAAGACAGATTTATGATCTGGGCGTCCATAGCAAACAGGAGTTCCTGTCTGCAGCTGAGATGCAAACAGGATCTCAATTCTGTGCAGAATTCATGAAGATCAGCTGAACTTGCAGAAGGACTGCTAAGAGAGTGTGGTAGAATGCAAACAGGAAGACCACAGTTTAACAGCTTTTCCACCTCATTATCTGCAATCACACAGCAGGTTGTCGGTTCAATCCCGGGGTTGGTCAGGGCATTTCTGTGTGGAGTTCTCTGTGCATGTTCTCCCCGTGCATGTTCTCCCTGTGCATGTGTGGATTCTCTCTGGACACTCCGGAGAGTACAGACAAAAAACATGCTCATTAGGTGGATCAGTGACTCCAAATTGCCCTCAGGTATGAGTGTGAGCATACGTGGTTTTTTGTCTCTCTATGTGGCCCTGTGGTTGGCTGGGATAGGCTCAACCCCCCATGACCCTGAAGGGATAAGGGGCATAGATAATGGATGGATGCATTTGCCTTACTTATAACTGAAAATAGTCCCGTTTTTATTCCTCAGATTGTCCTCAATCAACCTCAGTCTTTCACAAAACATGAAGACTTACAGGGTTTTAAAACTGCAGACACACAAAAATAGAAGATTTAAATTATAGATTTGTATTTTTTAATTTTTAAATCCAGCTTTTTTGTCATTTCTTCTCTTTCTTTGCTTCATTTTCTTGCAGCTGTCATCACTCTCAGAATAGCTATACTGTGTACTTTAAATCATATGTGATATTCAGTTCACACGGTGGCTGTACTGTTTTGCTGGCTGAGTTACGACGGCCCTCGGCGCCCTGCAGGCAGTCTGGGCTGAGCAGTGTGTGTGTTTATGTGCGCGTGTGAAAGTGTTGTGTCACTTCCAAGTCTTTATGTGCTGTCATTTCATTTTGTCTCTGCGATGACTCAGCTGTCACTCACTGGGCGTCCGGTCTGCCAGAAAAGCCCCGAACATGACTGAAGCCCTTTTCAGTCACCGTGGGGAGAGAAACGCTGGAGTGCAGCTCCACCTTGTGGTTAATGCACTCCTCACTGCATGATTGGATTTTCTTTACATGACCAAAAGTCCTCAGTTCATCAGGGAAGAAAAAAGTGGTGTTTATGAAGTTTGTGAAATAATGTGAGAGCTCTGATGTTGTCAGTATAGGGCTGGAAAATGGAGACCTATTATCAAACCTCAGGTGTTTTCACTGAATGGGGAAAAATAATCTATATCTCCTCTTGTCTCTTCTTTTTTTGATTAGGAATAACAGCTTGTGTGAAGAATATAAAGATGTAATATTTTTGTTTTTTGGTATCTACAGCATGACTTGCACAGATATGGAGTTGCAAGATGAATTTTTATTTTTGTTCCTCTTCAGTATGTAGTCATCACTAATTAGTTTCCCAAGCTGCTCTAAAAAACCTCTAAATGTCACCCCCAATCAATCGTTAAATAAAAATTATAAAACTTGTTCCTTTACATAGTATGTGCAAATTATGTGGACACTTGGATGTGTGGACATTCGGACCTTCCTATGAGACATGTGTCCATGTTTCTTTTTACATTTGACTGCTCCACATTTACCGTGTTTTACTGAATGAAAAAGAAGTTGAAAAATAAATTGCAATTTGACAAGAATCTAGATAATAATACTAGAAATTTAACCTGTTATATTAATTAGAAAAAACATCTAAATCAAAACAAAAATAGAAGTCCTGGACAGCCAACATTGGTTTTTGTCCTGCTCACTGTCTAAATAGGGATGCAGGATGTTGAATTTTTGTCAATATTCAATAACCCGATATTTCAAACTTATTTATGCCACAAATATGGATACCAATTTACAGAAATAACTGAAGGTAGTCCTTTTTGGATTACAGCCATCATATGCAAATCTATATTTTAACAGAGACAGTATAATCATGCTTTATACAAACACTGATTTACCTTTTTGGCATGTTTTACTTGCAATTTATAATTAACCTGCAAAAATTTGCTAAACTTAATGAGAATGTATTAGACTTAAATATCGACAGTAAATATCAGTAGTAGTTTTCATATCTGCTGATTCCAGTATTTAGCTCTTCAAGCAACTTCAGTATCTATCATACCAATTATACTGTGAATCCCTGCTAAACACCATGTAGCAATATCGATAATAATTTCACTGATATTAAATGTTATTTATAAAACACGTTACATTTCAAAACAAACATCAAAGTGCTACAGTTATGAAAATAAGAGCATGATTAACAGTGGTATTAATAATAACAATGATAAATATAAAGTTTAGGCATCAATTTTAAAGCACACAGTTCAACAGTAAGCAAACAAATTAAAAACAATTTCTTAAATTAGGAGTTTTTAAAGACCATAAATCCCTGCTACGGCATTTTTTACATTCTAGGAAAAAGTTAGCAGGGAAGAGGAGGAAAACGTTAACAAATCCTTTCAAAAAAATCTTTAATTTGCAGCTGGATTCGTATCATCGCTAAAGTTTTATCACACCTTCCTTGTACTATACCTATCATTTCCTGAATATTTCTTTTGAATACGTTGATAACTTACAGAGTTATTAGCAGAAGTGTGAGAAAATTCACAATGTTAACAAATCCTAACAAAAATAATTCCTCGATCAGCTTTTGGATTCAGTTCATCACCAGAATCTAAAAACTTCATCCTTGACATTACCTGAAAATGTCATCAAACAAACAAACGCCAGCAAAATCACCACCTCGTTGGCAGAGGTCATAGATCATGATTATGTCAGCCTATCTAGAGGATCAAATGAATAAAAACTGACGCTGTCAAATGTTCTGTACTCTAGAGCTGTGGTTCTCAAATGGTGGCCCGGGGCACACTGGGGAGCCTTCAGCAAGTGTTGGTGTGCCACAGGAATTTGTCCAACAATAAGTTTCAACCACCAAGTACTCTTTTTAGATGACTTTTTGCTTTGAGCTGCAAGTTCTGCAACTTTTCTGTAACTTCTTTTGCAGTTAACAGAACTAGAAGGTGGATGACATTATAAAGTTCTAATTTGTATTTCTGAAATTTAACCACATTTTTGGATTAATTTTTGCTTTTTTTGGATAAGTAATTCAAAAGTGATTCTGTTGTCTTTCGGGTTTGGTTACGTATAATTTGAATGAACTTGCAGAGGCTAATGAGATATTGCAATACATGTTAAAGGAGCTATTTTGTTTTACTTTGAATATGTTGTTCCCTGAGATATGGCTCGATATCCAGTGTGCCTTGAGGGTAAAAAGTGTGAAACCACTGCTCTAGAACATTTTTTATCATGCTGTTCTTTAACACACTTTTAGTGGGTATCTTATCAAAATGTAATAAAACATGTAGTGCAGTAAAATTAACTTTTTAACTTGCAATTCTAACTTCATCTGGACTGAGCTCCAGTGTACTTAAGAGAAGTTGTCCTGAATTAAAAGTGTATATAAATGTCAAGATTTCCAGATTTATATTTATATTCCCCGTCTAAACTGCACAAAAATATTGGGGTTTTTTTTCTTGCACCTTTTGTTAGTTTAAGATAAAATAATCCAGCGTTGAAGGGCCTCTGTTTTTGTTTCTTTGGTATTTAACACATTCTGTAGCCGTCACATAAATAAGAAAACAACTGACAAATTGACTAACATGTATGCAGCTTAGAATCAGAATCAGAATCAGTGTGGAATATATCAAAGACATTAAAATAGATAAGAGAATGAAAATTAAGTAAAAATTAGAAATGAGGTTGCAACATGCAGAGTCTTTAAGATATACTTCAACTTCCTTATGAAGGAAATAAATTTTAAAAAGTAAATAAAAATAAATAAAATAAAGTAAATAAAAAGTAAAATGAGACTATGAACAAGCCAAAGAATTCACACTATTAGCATTAACAGTATTTACATGCCATAAGCTACTGAAACAAAGAATATTTCAGGACATTTTCCAAAGGGCTGTTTGAAAACCCCCAAAACTTTGATTCTTAGGAACTGGGAAGTGCTGAAGCTCTGGAGAATAATTCCACGTTTCTTTTTGGATGCACTTTTATGACCCTTTATGTTTGTCTGCACTGGCTTCATAGTCATCGGCTCATTTCACACACCACCTTCATCATCCTCACAGATCACATTAATGTTCTCATCGCCGTCTGATAGCATCATAAAGTCTGTCCCGATGGTCCTGTGAGTGTCACTGCTGGTGGGTTCGGGTCTATTTTGAGAACTCCTCCCTCCCAAATGGTGTGTGTGCATGACTAGGCATATGAGTGTGTGTTTGTGACCACAGGTGCTGGATCTGGCTCTCTTCAGTCTGACAGATGGACCTGCCACCTTGGTCGCCCCATGTTCATGTTCCCCCTCTCTCTCTCTCTCTCTCTCTCTAACACATGAACACACTCTTGCACACATGCACACATATTTTCTGCTCCTTGCTTTTTGTATTTTTGTCCAAAGTGCACTTTTGTGTTCCTGCACCAAACAGCATATCAATATTTCAAGAACCTTGCATGGAAAAAATTTGATTCAACAGTTTATTTTTATTTTCTTTGATGGTTTTCAACATTTTCAGGCTAAAGAAATGATGAATTTTCATTAAGAAGAAGGAAATAATCTAGATTTAGCCAGTTAAGGTTAATGCACATGGAGCGAGCTCTATTAGAAGCTAATTTTCAGATTTCTTAAAATATTACCGATATTGGAAAAGTTCATGTGGTAGTATGAAACCACAATTCCACTGAAGTTGGGACGATTAAGCCAACATTATGACCATCTGCTACCCTGACTGATCTACAGCTCTCTGTTTTTTTTGTGTGTTTTTTTTTTTGCAGTTATTCCAAAAAAGCTGGGACAGGGGCAACAAAATACTTGAAAAGTTGTGTAGTGCTTAAAAACTCCTTTTTGGAACATCTCTGACTTTAATTCTGTTTAAAAACCACAACAGCAGCTATTCTGATTGCATTGTTGTTCACTGTGAATGAGCTAATGTTGTAATGTTCCCGTCATTATTTGTTGTGCCAGGGAAGTATTCGAGGTATCTAAGGATTCATCTTATCCCTTTAAATTACAGCTGATGTATTAAAAAGTCCAATCATCAAGTTTTACCTTTTCCTTTCAAAAAATAGGTCAACTTCTCCAAAGCACAACAGTCACTCATTTCTCTGGTCCTTTAAAAACTTAAATACATCATCACTGACTAGCTTTACAAATGCTTGGTTTAAGAAACTCTGCAGAACTGGACTGGGACAGGGCCCAGTCTGGTTTCTTTTCATGGGCCCCAAAATATCTATCAGCACCCCTGTTTGTCATAATGCTTCTACTATAATGTAGGGGTGTCCCGATCCGATATTGATATCGAAAATCGGTCCGATATCAGCAAAAAAACTGATATCGGATTATATGCATGCCTGCATCTAAAATCTCTGATATAAGCAGTCCATTCTAAATTGTTTTTTATTTATTTAATTCAGTTGTAGAATATGCTTATGTTTAAGTTAAACACGGTGGTCATTTTGCAGTTTAAAAATATATGTTTTTGTTTTTATTGGATTTATTGAGGTGACTTTTCAGGAACTTCTAATTTGTTATTATTTATTTTATTTAACTGTAGTATATTCTTACGTTAAAGATTAAAATTTATTTAACCCATTGGTTAATAATAAATGGGTCAGTTTTTCTCATACCTACTGTTGCTGACTACTGTTCTCTGTTTGAGTAATCTCACTTGATCAAGCCTTTTCTTACAGTCCATACTACAAAATAAGTAATAAAAGTATGTTTGATCCCTGCTGATACTGTATTGGATCGATATCGGTATTGGCCAATACTCATGGCTGCAATATCGGTATCGTATCGGAGGTGAAGAAGTTGTATCGGGACACACCTACTATAATGTGTGCCAAGGTCTAAACAAAACAATAGATCTGCTTTAGCTGAAGAACTTTTATTTTTCATCGAAAAAATGCAACAAAAAAATGTCACTGATTTAAAATATTTTACGGCCAAAAACTGAGCGAAACTTGGATTAAAGGGCAGGGATAACAGAAATGTTATGCTGTGAGTGATGATGTACATGATATTTTATCACTTAATTTTTTTTCACTCATTTTTTGATGGTGAAACATTTTAAGTCACCGAAATTTTGATTGCTTTAGATTTTATTTCACTTGCATTTTAGAGGCTTGCTATTCCAAATCAGTCACATTTATGTTAGGTTTCATGATCACTTTTTATTACTTATTCCCTGATGTTGTCCACCTGGGAATGATAAAAGAAAAATGTACTGTTGTAATTGATAAATGATGTTTATTATATTATTTAAACAATTATCTTTGCTTCCCATTTTACCAAAACACGTCAAATGTATCAAATCACTTCACTGGTAATGAGCATTTTTACAATTAAACATTTTTTTTTGTTTCATGTTTTAATGAATTCACACAAGTTTACATCATCTCCACTTTTATCACATATTTATTGTCACTTTCACCACATCTTCAATCCTAAACTGTCCTATTTTGGCTTTAAATTGTGATTTGATCCAAACTGAAGACAGTTGAACATTCGGCTCTTGAGAATATGTACTTTTATAAAATTTGAAGCTCTTTCTCAGTCGTGTCAGGGGACCGTCCTGCAAACCTGTGCAAGAGCCGTGCTGCAGTGCACTTTCACTGAAAAGTGTGCTGCAGTGTGTGTGTTTTTCTGTGTGGTCCGATGCTGAGCTCTGTCTGTACACCGTAGGTAGAATCTCCTGACCTTCCCTATGACGACGAGGGGTGGCCTCACCCAGAGGGAGAGAGGCTGAACGAAGTCCCCGCCCCGCCTTTCTCCTCCCTCTACCCACAAAGCCACTCTTACTACCAGGTAACCCTGCCTCCGAGTCCGTCGCATGCATTTCAGCTTTGTTTCTCTGTGGTGATTTGTGCCGATGTGTTGTTGTCGGCTTTTGGTTTGACCTTTTTGTCTCAGAGGTCTGATTTTATGAGCATGCTGTTCCTTTTTTGTTGTTTTTTCTGATTTGATATACAGACTGTGAATCTGTGGGACTTGTTTGTTGAAGTTCTTGGGTATTGTGCATGAACTTTCACTATTAAACCTTTAAATGTGTGCCATGTTACATTCTAACATCAGGTAACTGTCGATAGGACACTTTCGTCTCCACAAATGGAGCTGAAGGGCCAGAGGTCTCAGCTGCAGATAGCACAAGCAATAGAAGATGATCTTCCATAAATGATGTTTTATTGAGGTAAAGACTGTTTGGGTTACTTTGTTACAGGCCTGGACCATATATAGACTTCATAAGGTACAGACATATAAATATTTGACTTTTTGAATTAACAAAGAGCACAAGAGCACCAGCCAACATAACATACAGTAACACTGGCAAACAAATGAGCATGAAACAGACTTGGGAGGGAGGTGTTGGCAGACAACTGTCCAAAAAGCTGAACATCGCCGTTGGCAGATATGAAAAATCTCCGCCAACATTTATTATTTATAGGCGACATTTTGGCTGCACAAACTGACCACTTATTTCCCACACAGTGGCTGCAAAACCAGAAAAATGCAAATGCATACTTTCATCCTTCATAGACTTAAGATGAAGATTAGTGGTTTTAGAGAATGCAGGAAACATGTCGCTAGTAAAGGTTCGAGCAGGATGAATCCCCTTCATCACTTACAGCAGTGCAAAGAGTGTGTGACACTTTATTCTTTAATCCAGAGAGTGAAGTCTTCACCCTGGACCCCTGCACCAACAACAATGCCCACTGCAGCCTTTATTATCCTGCACTGAGCCTCATGAAAGAAAAGGTAGAAAGTAGGGCCATATCACCAAGATACCCAGATTGACTTGTGAAATAAATTCTGTATTTTATTTATATTAAATTGTATATATGATGTGTCAGATTAGAAAGACATGGCCCTCAGCAAATTCAAGATGATATGTTTATGTAACATGAGTAGGGTTGCAAAGGAATGGGACATCTTTGGTAAATATCTGGAAACTTTCCAGAAACCTTCATGTGAAGTGAAGCTGGGTATCTTTAATAGTTCACATTGGAAATTCTTCATGGGAATTATAAGAATTTGTGGGAATTAAATGGAAACTGGGGGGAATTGAAATGAACTTTATCTTATAAAAACATTTTGTATCGTCATAGGCAGACATCCACGTAAAATAATACAGTTAAAAAAATTGCATTTTAGCAGATTTATTTGTAAGTAGAACCTTATCAAGTTTTAACTATTTTATTGAACAATCAATTTCAGCTTCACTTTATGTCCACGGGCTCAGATGTGTGTCCTCAGTAGTCCAGGGTTCTAGAAATCATCTGTGCACATTATGGAGGAACAGCAGAGATATTCCAAAGTATACTTGTATGAGATGTGGTTATTTTAGTCAATATTATGCTCAAATATGTCCATCTTTGAAAATTCCAGCTATTTTCAACCCTAAAAATGACTTTTTAAGATGATCCCACAACAATATTCTTTCTATTTTGAGGCTAAATATTCTAAATGTTACAGCTTTGCATGAGTTGTTCTCTGTCTTCTTAATAATTTTACATAAATTAACTTCCCCAAAACCTCTTGTGCGCTTATCTTGTAATGCAAGGACCAAAACAGAGCTTATGTTGCTCTTTGAACCTCGTGTTCAGGTTCTCAGCACATTAACAGAGCGTTTACTCACACTGTGGCTTGTTCTATCACATATACTTAATTTTAATTCCTTCTTTACCTACTTTTGACTTAAGATGGTAGGTTTCATGTCTTTGCCTTTATTCATTCATCCTGTTTGCTGAGTCCTTAAGGATAATGTTTGTGTGGAAAATAAGCAGTAGGAGCTGGAAGAGGCTTAAGAACCGAGTCCTGGTTCAGCTCCTCTGGTGGTCTTACATGCAGTTGCAGTTCCTGTCCTGCAGGAGGCAGTAGAGGCAGCGGATAAAACACTCGAGCTCTGTCTGGACTGTGTTTGTCAGAGTGATAGATAAAAAGCGTCATGACTAAATGAGTGAATATTGTTGGTAAAGTGGGTCAGGAAATGAAACAGCAGGGCTGTTTTAAGAGCATTGACTAATATGTTAAACAGTCTTCAGCAGACTGATGAGGAAAAACAGCCAACACTGCAGCACGATTACTGCTTAAAGACTCCTCAGACAAAATTTATATCTACCGCAGTGACTGGATAAGGAGAGACAGTAAAAAGTGACTTGCATTTTTCTCCATAGCACACAAACAACGAGACGCACACATACAGTCCACTCCGAGACCCTATAGTGCCTCTTAGTCATTAAGCTAATGCAGATAATTAGGAAGGAAGCAAAGACTGAGAGGGCCAGGCAGCAGCTAGAGATGGGATAAAGAGAGAGTTACAGGCAGACAGACACACAGAGAAGGGGGCAGATTTGTTGCTGGATTTTAATCAAGCTGTCAGTCAGCAGAATCACTCCTCCCCAGTGAATGGCTTCCCCTCCTGCTGATACAGTTATAGAAATCAAGAGTCAGTAAGACGCTGAGCTTCGTCACACCAACTGTGCATGTGCTCTCCACAAACTCCCTTTGAGATAACTCCCCTCTGATTGTTTTGGAAATGCAGGGCTGGGATTATTTTGGGCGTCTTGTGCGTGTTGAACAAAACTGCAGTGCATTATTCTCAAGTTTTTTTAATCCATCTGTAGCTGAGATTTGGTTTTTGTCAAATATAAAACAGTAATAAAGCTCAAGAGTCACGAGGAGAGCGGATCTTATGCAGGATCAAAAATGTCAATGCCCAAGTAAAACTTCAGTTTTCTTGACTCAAACTTCTTTCTAACAAACAAATGTGGTATGTCCCTTGCTTCCTCACCTATTTACCCGCCCGTCTGAATATAGAGGTAGCAAATTATGGGATGGCTTTTCTCACCTGTTAAAGAACTGTTCCTCAACAAATTGTTATAAAAGATGTTTAAAGGATCATTTAATAACTGTTTTGAAATAGTTTCTTTCTGTCATGCCGGTTATGTGTACATTTTTTTATTTTTTCATTGTTTTTTTGGTTTTTGTCATTATCGCTGGAGTCACTGAAAAATACAGTCCCTCATAAAACTCTCATGATCAGACACACCACACTCACATTTTCTATTTAGTCTTTTCTTTTTGTAATTGTTGTATGTGTTTTGTTACTAGTTTGACATAACTTCTGAGTAACCCTTTTTTTAACTTTTTTTTTTTGCATGGTCTATGTAAATGCTTTTCGCCTCTCCCTGTGCTACATATAATTTTTTAGCTTTGTCTTTGGTGTATTTCATAATTGTGCAAAAATAAATAAATAAATCCATCCTGCCAGGAGCAAAACATATCAATCCTATCAAAATAAAAGCCTAAATAAGTTCTAAAATAATCTAAATTATGAGTCCATTAACTTTTCGGAAAAATAAAGTTTATCTGAAACTAGGAATACATGGACTACGTGGAATACATGACGTGAGTCGGTTAGTTCCAGATAAACTTTATTTTTCTGAAAAGTTAATGCACTCAAAAAAATTTCTAGGTAGTGTACTCTTGAACTGTGGTATTATTTTTTGATGGGAGTTCTTGTAGGCACGGATAATACCCTTTATATTTGGTACAGTACTTCCCTGTTTGCGGCTGGTTCTGCGTCACAAACTTTTACAAATTGTGGCTTACTGAGGGAGAGGAGAGAACTTTCTGCTGCATCTAATGTTCTTAATGGCCATATGGAGTTCATACAGCCGCACTTCAGAAAAACTGAACTATCCTTTTAACATTTTATCATCCTGAAGCAAGATACCAGCATTAGAGCTAAACAATATTAAGAGTGACATTTCATTATCTCTTCCTTCAGTCATAGATGTTGAAATGTGAAAAAATATGAAAGTTATTCCAAATGAATGCATTGAGTTTCTCTCGGCTTCAGTTTGGTGAATGACTTTTAACTTCCATGCTCATGTGTTCACAATAACTTAGGCACAAAGTCCCAGTATGGGCAAACATGTGATGTGCCACACTGTTTTCATTCTTGTGGTGATATTACAGTTGATAAATATTTATCCAGTAATCTGATTTAGCTTCAACCAAAGCTGTTTGCAATGTTTTTACATAAATCAAAATAAATCAACATTTTTCTATCTCTATATTAACAACAGCATTTACCATGATGGTACTTCATAGGACACTCTGGCATCATTAACTGTGTGAAAATGTGTACAAGCTGAGTGAGAGCTCATCAACAAGCAAAAGGTCATAATTTATTAAGCCAGTGGTTCAAGCTCCCTTTGGCAGATGAGGATACTTTCAAGCCTCCCCACAGACCTCCACAGTAACCATCAACACATCAACAAATATCTCTTGACACACTGTTGGTCATGCGGTGTGCTAACAAATTCCTATAGCTCTTGGATTTATCTCTGAGAATTTTAGAAAAGTACAGCACAGCAACTTCTCTGTTACTGTTGGCTTTGGTTTAACTGTAAATACTTTCATGAAATTTCCCTTGCTCCAGTAACAGTGCAGGATGATATGCATCAGTGTTCATTTAGAATATGTATCAGGAATTAAGCAAATGTTGACACAAGGTTACCTTTCTTTGACATGCGTTGCGAGTGGACGGCAAGGTTTCTGTAGACGCTGATGAAGTTTGTGTGCGGCAAACATTTACAACGATATGAATCATTCTTCATTTCGACAATCTCAAGCATGGACTTCAGATATGGCCACGGGTGCTCTGGTGTGTAATCGTCTTCTGTATCTGCCGTAGCCATCGTTATTGCCAAGATGAACTGTTATCTGAGCAACGTTAGCTCAACGTTTACCTGCCTGATCTGAGTAGTGCATGCGCGAGGTACAGGTACGGCATCACCACTGGAACAAATCACACACAGATCGCATTATAGAAGAGAAAAGACATTTCATCTGCTGACTTCAGAGCTATACTTTAAAGTAACGAGAGCCTTCATAGAAATGTAGTGGAGTTAAAAGAACAATATTTGTCTTTCAAATGTAGTGGAGTAAAAGTCAGAAGTTTCCAAGTACAGTACTCAAGTAAATCTACTTTGTTACTGTCCACACCTGTTTATAAGTAAAATAGCTGCTGTTTTGCATAATTTAAATGACTATATTATAATCTGATGCCACTCAGTACTTCTGAGGGACCATGGTTCCTGCTGTGGATCCACTGAAGTGCCAACACGTCAGCTCCAAACATGGCCTCTTGATGGATTCTGAGAAAGAGTAAATACCCACAGGATCTTAGTCAAAATCAGAAATCAAAGCTGTAAAGTTGGGCTTCCTAGTCAGGGGTCTGAACATTTTCCAAGGGGGATTTTTTCTCAATCTGTGCGTGGACAGTGAGACTCCAAGTATACTTAGGATCTTTCAGGCATCATCCAGTCTATGTACAGAGCTTTACCTCCTCATGAAGGCTGGAGACATACTTGCTGTTAACTACAAGTATGCATGATGGCATGAGGGAAGTGGAAACTGCAACTCATGGCTGCCCTGTTGTCTCATTTATGCTATTCTTCTTCTAACTTGTGAAGAATTATCAGTTTCATCTTTTGCTGCTCTTCTGCTGAAGTCTTCATTCTTCTTGACAATGGCTGAGAGCATGGAGTCATCCATCATTCTTTGCTTCCCTTTTCATCTTTTTTTGGTATTGTTTTGAGTGCGAGCCCCCATTGGTGAACTTCTTGGCCTGTTGGTTTATTAGTTTCTTCGTCTTTATAATCAGATTTCTCTTACCCCCCATCACAATCCCTGTTTTTCCCCAGCAGCAAAACTCACTGCTGCTTTCAATACCTGGTCTATAACTTTGTCTGTCTGCTCCTTTCACATCACATCAAACAATTTGTTCTATTCCCAGCATAAAATTATTGATTATAGTTTCTTTATTTCAAAGAGAACTGTCTGTGCTGCTCGCAGGAAAACATCCAGCCCACCCACAAACACAAGCAGAGAGGATTAATATTTGTCCTGGCTCATTGAGATACTCCCTGTGCTTCACTTGCTCTGCAGTGCTTTATGTCTACTCCTCCATATGCACTGTGTTTACCAGGGGAGCCTGACGTAGCTCTTTAAAATGAGCCTTACCAGAATCTGAAGACATCTAATGGACGGGCTGGGGGGGAGCCAAAACTGTTAGGTACCACTGGAATGCATCGCAGTATATAGATCTGTATGGCGTCTGGTTTACAGTGCTTCTATCTGCTTCATCCTGCTGTTATAGGACACAAATATGATGTTTATTATAGTTTTATTGAAAGCCACTTCAAAGTCGAGTGTGAGCTAATACAGAGTGACAGGGCAGCACAGGAACAAGGCTCGGTTGAACCATAAAAAGTGCAAATTTACCACAGACTGAAAGAGTAATTAAAGCGCAGAGGTTTGGCTGAGGTATCATGAAATTTTGAAAAACACTTTGAGGGGGGGATAAGACACCCTGCTTCACTCCAAAGTCCATGACAAGCAGATATCTTCATTCTTTAGACAGTGCGTGCACAAACAAAGAAAAGATGGGCAGAGCTCACCCACCGCTAATTAGCTTAGCTCAAACACTGGGAGTCAATGGATAGAGTTAGCCCACCTCTGCTTACAGTCATCAGTTAATGATGGATATGATCTTATATCAGGCCTGCTCAGAGAAATGTTTGGGCCTATTGAAAGGAAAAGCCCCCCCTCATTTTCCCAGATTGTTTAAAACAAATAAATGCTCTTCACCAATAAGCCCCTGCCTTTCCTCTTGCTCTCGTGCAGGCATTGTTTTGGAGCACTTTCATATGTGCTAGCTGCCTTTGCTGCTTCTTAAGCTGTTGCATTTGCACTAGTCTCTTTGCTTATTTGGCCCCTGTGCGTGACTGAAAAACTACTTCAGAAGGACATTGTTTGGGAAAAGCCCTTGCCAGTTCCCTCTTTTTCCGTTCATTTCTACTCTGGCATCCAGAGTTTACATTCAGGTCATTTATGTTCAGGTCCTGGCATTGTTAAAGTCATGCGCAACAGTTGAGCTCATTTGGACTGTCCACAACGTTAATGCTCAAAATATAAAGCGAGAAAGAAAGAAACAGGATTGTACCATTTAATAAACAGTAATTGGAATATTTACTTGTATAGATTCAGTATGTAATTTGGAGTAATTTAGTTGAAAATGTTTAATTGTCATGGCTCCAACATAGGCCCCATTTACGCAACAACGCTGTCACCAGAAAAGGAGAGGTTTTTCCTTTGCGTTTTCAAAAGTGCTCCACATTCACATAGAGACAGTGTGATAACGATGTACGTTGACACGGATCCGCAAGAACGACTGAAAATGCTGTAGCGTGCATGCCAGGCCAGTAGTTGGCGATAGTGAAACAGCAGCGTTACAACAAACTTGTGCTTTCCAGTGAGGACAAACTTTTCACAAACAACAATGGTGAGTGGACGCACGAGGACAACAATCTGTCTGGATATTTTTGACTGAATAACAAACCGAGCACAGTAAGCAGCACACATGCTGCTCGATAGACAGCCAAAGCTGTTGTTGTTGTTGTTGTACCTAGGTGCGTGCGCAACCTTTATCTGAGTCCTGCACTTGTGCTACACGTTATCCTTTTTTCCTGAAAACGTTGATTCCTGTTTACACAGAGACTGATACAAAAATGTTTCAAAACTTTTCACTCTGGACCCTGGTTTCAAAAGTTTGCGGATTCAGGCACTCCGGGCACCGTTCTCATGTAAACAGAAGGCGCAAACGCAATGAAAACTCTCCATTTTCTGCCGTTTTCGTTGTCGTGTAAACGGCCCCATAGTGGACCATTACATTGCCATCCTCCATGGGCCCCCCCTCAGTGGCTGAGCCCCCCCTCAGTGGCTGGGCCCCAGAAAGCTTCCCCCTTTGGCCCCTGTTTTGGTGGCCTTGCCTAATACCCGTTGGTTTTACTTCTGGAAGTGATAGTAACTGGTATATCCAGCAAAGACAAAGACTCTATTCCGTTTTATAGCCTAGCATACATTTTTTTTGTTATTAGGTTACTAGGCCAGCAGGTCCAGACTGTCTATGCCCTTTGAGCAGGAACTTTTAATAAGTTGTGGGTCAGTTCGAGGTGGGACCACAGCCAGGAGGGGAGAGGCAGTAAATCATCTGTTATAAAAAAGAGAGCAGTGCATTTGTAGGCTAAGCCATCTATCACAAGCCCGGCCTACCTTGGCTTTCTCAGCAGCTGAACATTAAACATGCATGATGTGTGCTCTTATTTAATTGGTCGTGAAATATTAATATTGCTGGCATTCACTGACTGACATTTGACTGGAGAGAGAGAGCGACAGTGGGTGAGTCAGAAAAGGGAAAGAGAGAGGCTCATGAGGGCAGGCTTGGTTGTGTTGTGTTGGTGGATTGTTGCTGTGTCAGCCAACGTGTCGGGGTATTGTTTTGTTTGTTATGGTGGCTAGCTGCAGACACACTGGCTGTACAGGATGACTGGCAGATGCTAATGATAGGTCTCCAGGTCTCCAGCTGTTGGTAATGCTAGCTACAATGATACAGTGTTAGCATGATTGATGCGTTGAATCCCTCCCTGCTAATTGAGAGCATGACAGAACCAGGTTGCATCAGTGTTATGCCATTTAGATAGTAAAGCTATGATGCAGCAATATAACACAATGAAAAATCCACAGAGATAAAGACAATTTAAGTGATTTTAAGCTGACGATTATTCAGATACACTTTGTCAACAATGAATGATCTGTGTATGGCTTCTCTTGATTGGCATCAACAGAATATTGCATGAACCTGATGAACTTGCACAGCCAAAATGATTGAAAGCAAAAAATGTCAACTGTGTGAAATCCAATGAAGTTGGGACATTGTGTAAAATGTAAATTAAAACAGACCACAATGATTGGCAAATCCTTTCCGGCATTTATTAAATTGAATTCACCACAAAGACAAGATATTTAATGTTCAAACTGATAAACTTTATTGTTCTTTTGCAAATATTCACTTATTTTTAATTTGATCCCTGCAACGCATTCCAATAAAGCTGGGACAGTGGCATGTTTACCCCTGAGTTACATCACCTTTTCCTTTAACATCACTCCGTCAGCATTTGGAAACTGAGGAGACAAGTCTGGACTGCAGCAGGTCAGTCTAGTCCCTGCACTCTTTCCCTCTGAAGCCACGCTGTTGTAACTCGAGCAGAATGTGTCTTCAGTGTCTGTTCATCCAAAACCTGTATGTGCCTTTCAGCATTAATGGAGCCTTCACAGATGTGCAGGTTACCCATGCCATGGGCACTTACACCCCTCCATACCATCACAGATGCTGGCTTTTGACCTTTACTCTGATAACAGTCTGGATGGTCCTTTTCCTCTTTAGCCCGGAGGACACCACGTCCATGATGTCCAAAAACAGTCTGAAATGTGGACTAAGACCATAGCAGACTTTTCCACTTTGCCTCAGTCCATCTCAGATGAGCTTGGCCCAGGGAAGGCGGTGGTGTTTCTGGGTGTTGTTGATATTTGTCTTTGTCTTTGCATGGTAGAGTTTGACCTTGACCTTGTAGATGTAGAGATGAACTGTGTTATCTGACAATGGTTTTCTGAAGTGTTGCTGAGCCCACGTGCTGATACCCTTGACAGAATGATGCTGCTTTATAATGCAGTGCTGTCTGAGAGATCAAAGGTCATGGGAATTCAGTGTTGTTTTTTTGTCTTTGCCATGTATGTGCAGAGATTTCTCCAGATTCTCTGAATCTTTTGGTGATTTTACAGGCTGAAGATGATGAAATCCCTAAATTCCTTGGAACTATAAGTTGAGAAATGTTGTTCTTAATGCTCACAGTTGTTCACAAAATGGTGACCCTTGCCCCATCCTTGCTCATGACCTACCGAGCCTTTCAGGTATGCTCCTTTTATACCCAATCATGACACTCACCTGTTTACAATTAACCTGTTCACCTGTGGTACCTGTGGAAGTTTCCTTGTCTTTTGTTGCCCTAGTCCTTGAATTTTTTGAACATGTTGCAGGCAAAATTAGTGAATATTTGCAAAAGATCAATGAAGTTTATGTTTGAACATTGAATATCTTGTCTTTGTATTCAACTGCATTATACAATGTCCCAACCTCATTAAAATTGGGATTTGTACTTACATATAGGGCTGAAAGATTTATCATTTTTGGATCGAAATCAACAACACAGTCATGTGATCGCCAAAGCTGGGATTTTTTGCAGCGCTACTGACTGGCCCAGGATCTGTTGTGTCAACCATTTTACACATACTAAAATCGTGAATCAAATTGAAATTGCAATATCTGCCAGAAAAGCAGCAATCAGATCTTTTCCTGAAATCTTCAGCCCTACTTACATCCCTATTTTTCTCTTAAAGAGGAATGTCACAGTGCTCTGGAATTCACCTTTTCCCTCTCGCTGCCTCACGTGATGTTGGTTTCTTCATGTCAAGTCAATTGAAAACAGAAAAGCCCCAGTGACACATATCCAGACCTCAGGAAACAACACATTAGTCAGTCAGTACCAGGTGTATTTCAGGACTCGATAAAGCTGTTGCCATAGAGACGGTTCCCAAGGAAACACAGGAAGAAGCTGTGACAGGGGTCCTGCTCCACCTGTGGCTAATCCTCAGGGAGGCTATCAGAGGATGTTGGCTAACTGTTTGCAGCAGACATGAGGATAAACAGCCACAAAACCCTCGGTTCAGTTTATTGCATTGTTGCTGCTGTAGAAAAACTGAAGGGAGATGCAAGGCAGAGCATGCTAAAGCTAAGGCTAAAGCCTGGAGGCCCTGCTTTAGGGACCGTGTGAGGACACTTGCTGGCCAGGCTGTCTACTTTCTCCTCTCCTTTCCTCCCTCCTTGTCTTCTTCTTTTCTTTCATCTCGGTTGGTGCACAGCAACAGCCTGTTGTTTTCCATTCTGGAGTTGTGCTATCTCTGTGTGTACGTCTGCTTATGTGCGAGCATGTGTGTGTGTTTGTGTGCGAGCATTAGAGAGAGTGTGTGGGAGCATTTGGTGCTGCAGTGTCTGGAATCAGCCTCAGGAGAAGATCTCTCTGTGCACACAAAAACACACATGCATTTACCCACAGATAGAAACAGTGAAGACAGCAGCTGATTCATGCATGTGCACACGCTGACACACATATAGGAGCAGACCTGTGGGTGCTGTGCCTCTGACTGTATTGTTGTTACTTGGTGAAACTGGGTGAACGTCTTTCTCTTGTTTCACTCTTGCCTCTCTCTGTCTCTCCCCCACACTCTTAAACACACTAACACACCTACACACTAGAGCTGGGTAATATGTTCAATATTTGGGATACTCTGATGTGATCTCACAGACAGTTGATAGAAGGTAGACAGGTTTTTTTACACTGATGAAGTTCGCTTTGCATCAAAAATTAAACATAAAAATAACTTCATTGGGCTGTAAGTGACTTCTTTATTAGATGAATTGGTTCAAAATAAAGTAGATGTCAGGTCTAATGCACTGTAAAAAGATGCTAAAATAAGAACTGCAGATACTAATAAGCTTGTTGCCTGTTCAATACCAATGCAGCAAAAGTTTTAGTCTGAAACACCCAGTATTGGGCAAATTATTGTTTTTTAATCATCAGAAATTGCAGTTGAATTCTTCCACACTGTCTAAACTGCACAAACATAACATTTAAAAAATATTATTTTTATAAATAAAAAAGTGGATTGGAATTGGGAAACCTTACTCTGTGCCAAATGCATCAGCACATTTTGCTAATGTATTTCTGTAATATCCAGAGTGCTTTTTCTCTTTTTGTTTCAATTATGAAATTAGACATTGACATATGATCCTGTTTGGAGGAAACACCTCCACAGCCCGCTCTGCTGATATCGTCTGAGTTACCACGTTCAGTCCATTGTTAGGAACCTTGTATTTATTTATTTATTTATTTTGTTGAACATAATGGTCAGTTGTTATTTTCATTTGCCACACAGTATAACAATTTAATTTTCTGATCAAACTTAAATCACACAAACAAATATACACAAACTCAGGACTAAGCAAGAACAGGAGAAAGGAAAAGAAAAATAAATACGTACATACATAAATAACACCCAAAGTGTAAAGTATTGTGGCAGACTTGTAGGTCTCCTTGATAACAAACCATATTCATACAGTTTTTCCCTTGTTTTTATGGTTCTTTTCTCAGTCCACAGGAAAGAGTAACAAGAAAAATTTTAATAATAATAAAAATAGTCAGATAAGTTCATTTGGCATCTGGTGGTGAGATAGAGAAATTTGGAAAGTGAGAAAAAACTATATACATAAGAAAATTAAAATAAGAAATAAATAAAATATATACAATAAAATAATGATAATATTCTTGGTTTTATTTTTGACAGCCATTTTAAATTTGATAAGCAGATCAGTGCTGCTGTAAAAACAAGCTTCTTTCAACTTCATCTTTTTGCAACGACCAACTTTTTACGTTTTGAAGGTCGATCATGAAAAGACTAGCCATGTCTTTATTGCTTCCAGATTAGATTATTACAACTCCTTGTACGTTGGCTTGGCCCAGTCATCTATGAGGAGCTGCAGCTTGTGCCACTTCAGACCTGGAGGTTATGACAGAGCTTTCTTTTTTTTCTTTGTTTATCCATCAAGCCAGCTAGTAAGCTAGCTTTCTTTTCCAATTTGATAAAAACATAATCGTTTTATTTATCTGAAGTTTCAGTCTGACTCCTTTAGATTGTCTGAAATGCACAATACACGAGCAACATTTGAAGAAGTGGTTGGTTGAACAGTTTCTCATGCTCCTCAGCATTTACACCCACTTTTGAAACAGCACCCTTGGACTTGAAGGTTCTTTTTCATATTTTTTGTAAAAACTGAGTAACTCAAAGTCCACATTCTTGGCAAAATACACATTTTCTTGGCCTGTTTCAACCCCCAAAATGGAAAAAGTTCCAAGGAGGTTATGTTTTTGCCAATGTATGTTTGTTTGTTTATTTGTTTTTTAGCAAGATTACGCAAAACTACTGGACGGATTCTGCTGAAATTTTCAGAAGATGTTGGTAATGGTACAACTTAAAAATGGTTAGATTTGGTGGTGTTTCAGATAACCTTCATTAGCGAACGATCATTTTTGCTCAATAACTGTCTAACTAATAATGATATCAATATGATTCAGAGTGCTAAATGTGTGTTTTCAGAGTCATGAATCATATTATGATGGTAACTTTATCATGGACTATTGCTTATAGATGTAACAGCAATATGTGAGCTACCTTAACTAATCTGGCTTTAATCTGCTCCTCTGGCAATTTCTGCCAGTGTTCTTTACTCCCTCACAACCAACGTCCTGCCCACAACCACATCTGATTGGCTAGATGACAAAATCAGATGATTAGGAAACAAAACAACAGCCGAATAGTGGCTGTTTGGACTTTTTTCTTTGTGACTTAATAAACGTTTTCGGTGCAACCATTAGAAAACATGACAGCAACATTTGAATGTGTTTATGTGACTGAAAAGTTCCCTTGTCATACACTGTAATTGATTTTTGTAAACTGAACAGTATTATACCATGATATCTACAGCTACCTACTGTAAAAAATATGCACAGTCAATTACTGTAAATGGCAGTGGATCAAGAGAAATTCCATTTTGCACTGGAAAATTGACCAATAGCAGTTGAGATTTCTTTTAATGAATATTTTACGTCTTTGGGTGAAACAAATGTTTGAGTAAATGTATTTTATAGGATAAAAAATGATGTATGTGATTTCTTTTTTTTACGAAATGATTTATTACTAATAAATAAGCAGTAAAATAGTCAAAAATATAGTCATGTAAACTAAAATAGAACAAGTTCACTGTAATTTAAAATGCATTTAAAAAGTTGTAGGATAAAATATGGTGCTGTTTTTGCAAATACATTAATTCTGCTGTAAATTAAACTAGAGTAATGCTACTGTAAAGACATTTGTGTGAACTCACTGGCATCTTGTTGCCAGTAAGTTACTGTAAAATTTACAGAAACCATTTTACAGTGTATGTTTTTGCTAAGGATGGAAACAGTTTAATACTTAAAAACCGTTTTAAGACACAGGTCAAAAAAGATACAAACTGCTTTATCCCTTTTTAGAGTCTACGTGGGCTGATGCTTGGCACGAGGATAGGTAGGCCCCCAGACTTGGTCGATATTGTCCAGCCCTACTACACTCACACACTCACAGCCACCCTGTTATCCGTCTCGCCGCTGTTAGGATTCAATTTCTCCTGCTGTTGCAGTCATGTGCCATCAACATCCATAACCTGCAACAGGCATCATGTTTGATGGTGTGTGTCCCGGGTTAGGGGTGTCTCTGCCGTGTCATTGGCTGTCTGGAACGTAAGGGGGCGTGTCCTGTGGCAGTAACGATATCTGACAGTTGGAGAGAGAGGGAGAGGCGTCGGGTTGCAGCTCCATTAAAAGACCGGAGAAGACAATTTGCTGAAAGACAAAAAGAGAGAGAGAGGGGAGAGACTGGAGAAGGAGGTGGGTGTGGGTGGAAAGAAAAAAAAGAAAAGAGGGAGAGACTGAATTATGTTCTGTGGAGAGCGAGGGAGACGCGAGGAGAGAGGGAGACTTGGAGCGACATCACAGATGTAGGAGGGGAGAAAGAGAAGAGTTGCAGAATGATTCTTCCAACCATCCACCTACTTCAGATGCTCTCCTCCTCCTCCTCTTCTTCAGTGCCGCTCGCATCCTTCCACCTCCCTCCTTCTCTCCCATCCATCCCTCCCTTCTGTCTCCCGTCCATATTTAATGGGAGCGCTCGCAGTGACAAGAGGGGAGATTGACTGGTCATCTCTCCTTGGACGGGAGGGAGGGAGGGTGGAGAGAGACAGAAGAGAGAAAGAGTGAACTCCAGCAAATAATCAATCCTCATATCCTGTCGTTTTGCTCGGCCCACGCTTTCCCTCACTCTCTTCTGAACCGGAGGAGATTTTGGACTTCAAGGGACGAGGATGTTGGACATTTCTCCTGGATAGAGAAAAGATGGGATGATGGAGATATGGACTGATAAGGTAGACAAACTGGCACGTGGATTAATGAGAAGATGGAGGTTCAGTGACCCCGACTGATGCTCCAACTCTAACAGGACTTTGTCTACCTGTCCGGCACTTTACTACCTCCCCCTCAAGCTCCTCCTTCTTCATCTCTCCATCTGCCAGCTGCTCTCTCCTCACTCCTAAGGGAGCTGGAGAGAAAAGAAAGAGATAATAGTGGGAGAAGAAGCAAAATTAGCTCCAAAATCTACAGGAGAAGAAGAAAAGGAAGTGCTGGACTTCTTTATTTTAGGGCTTCACTAAAAGGAAGAGAGATGAAGAAGTAGAAGAACATGAACTCCTCACTCTAAAAGACAGAACAAGGAGGAGACGATGAACTACATATTTGGAAACAACACCCTGTACCCCCGCAGCGCCAGGGTAGGCGGCGCGTCCGGGGGTCAAGGGGCGGGGCTAGGAGTCAAGCAGAAGCTGGGACCCAAGCGGGGTTCCTCAGAGGAGCTGGCACCTCCCCACACCTCCTCCCCGTCCACCTCCTCTCCTGCCTCCTCCGCCCCCTCCAGCTCCTCCTCGCGCTGGCAGCAGCTCCTCACCTTCTTCTCCAGGAGGAGTGCCTTCACTGACTGTATCACCGCTGGCCAGGTAACGCACACGTCACTGGGTGTGTGTGCAGAGTAGGGCTGGGAATCGTTCTTTTTTCAGTTTTTGAAACATATCAGGAAATTTTCGGACAAGATGTAGGGTAACACAATATTGCTTTACCAATATTTATTTATTTATTTAATGTTTATTTGTACAGGGACAGTGTGAAGCAAGAGAATGTTGTCGCACGCTACAGCATTTATAACCTGAGCTAATTTGCAATGCCCATCCCTAGTTGGGCCTTTAAAAACATAAAACAAGACAACAATAAATACTGTTGAAACAAACAAACAGACAAAAAAAAGCCTAACAAGCTCAATCAATACGGATTCAATCAGTATATTAAAGATGATTAAAGACAACAAATGTCAGCTTTTTCTCTGTGAAACAATTATTATTACCTCCACCAGGGAGGTTATGTTTTTGCTGGCATTTTTTAGTTTAACGGGATCACTCAAAAAGTTAAGAGCAGGTTTTGATGAAATTTTCTGAGATTGTTATGCTGCGTTCCAGGTAACCCGTAACTCGTGTTTTTCCCACCTGTAACTCATGAAAGTGCACTGGAACGGCAGTCGAACTGGTAACTTCCCACCCGTGAACTCGACCAGATCGATGTACTCCAAGTTATGACTTGTGACGTCACATCACTGCCTAAACAATATGGCAACCTCTAAATAATGACAAATACCATAAAATATAAAGTATAAGCTTCTATTACCTTATACTACATTTCACTCAAATGAGCAAGTTGCAGGCTTCTTTGGTGATTGAAATGATTAAGCATAAATCTTGTAACGTCTGCAATGTTGGTTTGTTTACATACCAGAACTCCTTGCGCTCAAACCGAAGTTGTAATTTGCCTGGAGCGCTTTCAGGCTGGAACTCGGAGATTTCAGCTGGGAAATTTCTGAGTTACGGGTTGCCTGGAATGCAGCATTAGTCACAGCACAAGGAAGAATAAGAGTTTGATGGTGATCCAAATCTGAATGTGGATCCAGGACTTTTTTAAATATAGTGTCAGAAATGCCTTGGTGGAGGTTTCCTTCTCTTGAAGAACTTTTGCTTTTATTTGTTAGGCTGTGTTTATAAAATAGTAAAAACCCAAAGATGTCCAAAAACATGTCTTATTTACATGTTCTTATTTTTTTCTTGTCTTATTCTTATTGTTCAGTTTATAGTTATCAGTGATCAAAAACTGCAGGCAAACTTTTGCATACTGACTTAATTGCACAAATTTGTTGCTTACATTTGCAAAAGAGAGCAGAACTGGCAACAAGTGAGGGTAAACCTGCACTTCCACCCACTTTCCCAAGTTTTGCCAACCTTATTTAAAAGTTAAGAACAAAACAACCTCACCTGATCATGAGCAAACCATTATTAGCAGATATCAATTCAAAGATCATGGCTAGTTTAACAAAATTAATGTCTGGACACCATTATAATCTCGTGGTTAGCTCTCCATGCAGCACCTTTGGGTTGCCAAACTAATCTGCCCACTCATCTGCTGCTGCTTGATATCCCCCAGAAAAAGCTTAGAAGAATCCCCCCAATTTTTTTTTCAGCTCTGTAAGTTAAAAACGTCTGACCAACATTGAAATCCACGTTGAAACTGACAGGATAAGGCTAGTCAGCTAACTAAAGTGACAGTACATGATTTGTGTATGATGTGTTCAAGGCCTATGATACATATATCTATGTAATTCCAAGCATCTTTCCAACACTAGGTCTATTTTATTTACCTTTCTTGAAAAGAAGTTTAAATTGGGTTTATCCCGTGTTCATTAGGCAGAAGCTTCACATTTCACAAAACTGTCACAAACAGTTTTAAAGAAAAAAAAACAATTTAAAGGGAATTAATATAGAGGCACATCTGATGTTGATAAGGTTTCTCAACTGAATAAAACTTTATTAAATGTACATTTTCTGGACCAATTCACATGAAAGTTGAGGGAAATATCATCCCCTCCCATTCATCACAAAGGCAAATAACCTTGTTACATCATTATAGATTTTATGGTACACTTTTATGACTGCATTTTGAGCCATAAATTGAGTCTTATGAAAATTTTCTTTTAAATCAGAGGAAATTTAGGTCTTGTCAATAACCTTGAATAAACTATTTTTTGTTTAGAGGAGAAATTATTTTTTAATCAGTCTAAAATAATTGCAGTAGTGGCATAATGCAGCAGAGTTAATGTTCTGAGACTTGTTTCCTCTTATTTGATTGTATTATTTGTGCATTTACCAATTTTTAGCCTCTGCATTTGTTTCTTTTTCCAGTCTGTTTATGATTGCTCCAATTAATCCTGAAAAATCAACAGGTAAATTATCAAACATCAAATTTTGTCAGTCAATTCAATCAGTCTTTGCGTTGCACCAAATCATAACAAGTGTTATCTCAAGACACTTTACAATAGAGGCCAAAGCTAAACTCTTCATTTTATAGGAGGCTTACAGTTACAGTGTCAACAAAAAGGAGGGTCTTCATGTCTAAATGGTTGTAAAGATAGTTACTATGGAGGTATAATCAATAACAGCCACAGATAGAGAGATCAGTCGACTATTAACATAAACATCTTTAATGATTATAAGCCGGAGAGGAATGATGTTGATTACCGCAGCATTTAGTTGAACTGCAGTTAAATTGGGTTGAACTGAGTTGAAGAATTTATGTTCAGTGATGTCTTTTCTGCTGATGGTTGATGTCGGATAAACCAGGTGAAGTCAAGCAGGTCGTCCATGTTGGTGGTCAAGGCTACACTAATATGTGTCTGCTATGAGCAGGAACTTATGTGTCATTTTGTTGTCCTCACCAGGATACTTGTTGCATTGCCTCTCAAGAAGTTGGTTGTACATTTATGTTGAGCAAACGCTGAACCATCCACGAAAAAAAAAAAACAGAAAAATGATTGATATCTGTGTCAGCTGATCATACTCAAAGGTAATAAGGCATCTCCTAATTTAGAATACGCTCACTTTCTCTTGATCAAAATGTGACAGAAAATCATGGTTTTTGTAATTCAGATACCACAAATCATTGAAATTAAAGGTTTTTTTTTCCATTTGACACTCATGATATGCACGCGCACGTAAATGCTGCAATTTTTTTGCAAAATAGTTGACAATTGATAATCAAAATTGGCCCTGAATTTGATGTCCAGGACTTCTCTTTTCAATGGCGTTGAATCATTTTTTATCACACTCAAATAAAAATGTATATCTCTGTTTTTGTGACAGCTGTTTATGTACAGAAAAATATTTACCTGTGTATCGTACAGCCGTTCAGCTATAGAAATAGAAGCAGATGATTTCTGGTCCATGTTGTGCAGCCCTAGCTCAGAGCTCTTCATGCTTGAGGGGTGGTAGGGGTGGGAGTCCTGTAACTTAACCTGGGTTTTTGTTATGTGTGTGTGTGTATGTGTGTGTGTGTGTGTGTGCACATGTGTGGTCATTACATTAGCAAACATTCTCTTGTTTCAGCTTCTTGGCCAAATCGGTGAAACAGTGAAACAGTGCGGCATTCAGAAGCAGCAGGCAGGTTTTAAATTGAAGTTGAAGCAGCTCTCTGTTTGTGGTGGAGATTTTTGATAACGTTGTCATGGAAATGAGCCCTGGCATAGTGTATGAGACCCAGAGAGCCGGTGTGTGTTGCCATGGCAAAGCCATCATTTAGCTGATGATTGCTTTTGCACCGTGCCAGTCCAGTGGCAGTAGATGCTTCAGGTCCAGGCTGAGAGCACAGCATTACTGTGGAGGGAGGAGGTGTGTGTCTGACCTGATAAAGAAGAAGGGGGCTTTGTTGCATTTTTTTGCATGAGGAGGCACAGAAATCACTCAGACACACCGCTTTTTTAAGGGCATTTTCAGACCTAGATCGTTTAGGAGAGTTGATCTGATACAAGTGGGCGTTCCCTGTTCGACACGGTTTGTTTGTGTGCATATGAAAACAGTAATCAATCCTGCTTCGGTACAAACAGCTGCACCGAGGAGGTGGTCTTGGCTTGCTTCAGGTCAACTTCTGGAGAGGTTTGTTTGCAGTAAAGGCACAGTTGACCTCAGCACCTGACACAAACAGGGTGACGAGTTAACTCATCCCACTGCTGTCATAGTAAAAATAATAATTGCTAGTCAACCAAGCAGATGCCAAAGTACTAAAGCTGCTTGATTATGGCAGAAATCATGATCCATCCATCCATTATCTGCACCACTTATCCCAAGGGGCTGGGGCCTATCCCATCTGCCATTGGGTGAGAGGCACGGTACACCCTACGCCCGTCACCAGCCAATCACATGGCCACCTAGAGAGAGACAGAGACAGACTCACTACACATGCACTACCTGCACTTCATATTGAGACCACGATTACTAATCACGGATATGCATTAACTTAACATGACCAATTTTAGCTGCATTTATTTGGATTTTTTAGTATTGAAACTTAGAAAAACAAGCAATTACCAATTTTAGTGGTGAAAAAAATAAATATTTAGACAATGTTTAACAGATAGTTTTGGTAAATATATATATATATATATATTAAAATATATATATTACCTGTGTATTTGAGCTAGATGGGATGTGCTCTTTTAGCCAAAATACAACAAACACTGATCTGTTCCAATGGACCAAACAAGCACAACATGATATGTAGCACAATAACTATTAAGTCTCAGATATCTTCTTTTTGGTCCTAGAATTCAGTCCAGCTGGTTTAAGCAGGAGAGCTCTTCCTCTTTGAAGCTGCTCTTTACTTTGCTACATCCCTGACAGTTTCTCTACAGGTGTTGCACTGTATGAAGTTACCATGCTATCTGGTGTCCTCTGTGGTCCACTGCAGAGCGAGAAAGAGAGAGTTGCGTCATTGAGGGCTCAGAACACAGAGGGTCATATGGTTCATGCAGAAGCCGAATAGTTCCAAACAAAGCTTGGTGGGTCTTTTAAATGAAATGCTTAGCCATGATTTCTGGTAATTACTTACCAATATTCTCTGTTTTTACATTCATATATTAATATAGATAAACTCAAACGTGACCCATGTTCTATGCACATGTGTAGGAACATTATTATTGCGATAATGCTTTTAAAATTGCTGAAATTTACTCTGAAAAGGAAGAATGTGGACTGTAAACTAGCTTTACTTTACATTCTTGAATAGCAAACATTGCTTGACACTGTAACGTAGCTAAATTTCCTTGTTTATAACATCAGCGTTGGTGATTTGGAAAATGACAAAGAAGGAAGAAGCCTGTGTGATCTTCCTGAGAAGGAAAACATGTTCAGATGTTTCAAGGACAATGTCTATGCTGTTACTAAGCTTTATCATCTTACAGTATGTAAGATACTGTATATACATATATATATATATATATACAGTGACAGCTGGTGACTGAGAGAAACATACCTTCCCCATATGAATCCTAGTGCCTCGGTCGCATTGTTTGGACCTATTTAGGGCTCCCATGATCCGCCATTGCTGTCAAATAATTGGCCCATTGGCATCTATGGAGTTGATGTAACTCTCTCTTTCCACAGCTCTGATCCACTGTAGACACGAGCAAGCGTTCAAAGCCCTCATGCACAGTTTGTTTACACTGATAAGGTAAGGCGTGTCCCACATTGATAAACATGCTTATCTGTATAATCTTACACAGGACGTTTAATCTCCACTTTTATTGTTATTATATTATTGATTTGTAGTTTCTCCTGCTGGCTTCCTTCCTTTAATTCTCAGTGCAACTCGTGGGCAAAGAGCCAAAGCAACACTGGCTGTCGTGTAATGATGTAAAGACCAGCTCTAACCTTTTGTGAGGCTCGGCCTGGACCTTCTCAAAATACTGCCGTGTGAACCTCCCTAAATGAACTGGAAGCTCAGAGGGACAGATGTGTGCAGCTGAAGACAGAGGAGGGAGAGAGAACAGCCACATTTTTAATGATAATTGGCAAAAACTGCCCTCATATTGGAAGGAAATTCCTTTATGAATAAGCTGCAGTAGGTCCAACTCATGCATTAACATGAAGCATTTTCATACTGATCAGGTGAATGTTATTGTTTTTGTCCTTTTAGATATAGCTAATGTTTATTTAACCTCTAAGCAGGTCACCTGCTCTGTTATTTTAATTCTTCTTGTCAGTCTCCTCCATATCACTCTACCTGTTTTCCATTTCTATAATCCTAATTCAGGCATAAAAATCCCAGAAAAAGTATTTTAAAAGTTTGTTTGCAAGAGGAAAAAAGTGCAAAATACTCTTACTAATTATTTATTTCTCTTTTTAAGTGTTTCAAGTGGAGACAGTTTTTAAAGGGACAACGTGTTTCATTGCTTCCCCTCACAGCCGACCCCATTTAGAGCATCAGTCAAGGCCAGTTTGCTTTATTTATACGGCACATTTTAAACAACCAAGGTCGACTAACATTCCTGATATACAGGAAAGGCTCATCAGTTATCTTCAGAATAAAGGCAATGCATGAATGTAGGTCAAAAGTCGGCCCAGCTCGAAACACAGGCTTTTATGAATCATGAAAGAAGGCTTTTTCTGTGGCAAGGATGATTTTGGAAAGCAATTTAATAAAACAATATAGATGTGTTCCCCATGAGCTGGTTTAGTATGAAGTTATGGATCATCTGTGTATGATGGGTCGTAGATCAAGGTGAAACTGTGAAGTTTCTGTCGTTTTTTTCATGTCTGACTAAAATCTTGTTCAGCACAGCAGCATCCTGTAAAATGAAAATGAAACAACAAAATATAAATACATATACAATTACGGGTATATAAGGAGGTAAAGAAATACACACACTAACCCTAATCTAAAGTGTAAATAAAGATAAGAGACGGACCAAAGAAAGAAGAGACTGTTTTTCTTCACCAGAAACAAAAGAAGCAGGGTCTGCTGGGCCTCCGGCGAGGGTATCTCTCTCAACTTTCTTTTTCAGTAGAAAACAAAATAGATTAAAATGAAATAAAGTAATCCTTTATGACCAGTCCCTCCCACCCCTAGACAGGAACCACATTAGAAGTGATGGTGTAAATAAATGCGACTTTTAAGCTCGTCATTTTCAGCGCCTTAGCAAAAACATGTCCACCTCAGTCAGTAGTTAGCAGTGAACTTATTATTGAAAACTCAATGCAGTTGAACATTTAACCTTTGACATAAAACATTTAGTGTGGCGGTGTACTACATAGATTATCTTCATTAATATAAGGAAAATAGTCTGATTTAAAACCATTTATCCACTCAGCGCTGCAGTATTGCTCTCAGAACATTATATAAACTGCTGAGCTGTGATATAAAACCTTCACTGGAGGGTCCAAAGAGGAACACCGTGTCCCTTTTGTCTGAACTGTTTAGATTATCAGTATAGAGACTTGACAGAAATGCTTCACAGTGGCATTAAATCAGAAATGATGCCATAATGTCAAGACAGTTGTATGTATTCTTTAATGATTGAATTACAAGCCTAATGGGCTTTTTAGATCAAAGATAAACGTTTACATCATCTTAGCATGTTATCATATTTGCCTCAGGTTCATGAATTTGACTTTAATGGCTGTTAGAGTATGTTCACAACTGCTATTGATTAAAAAAAGAGCCAGCTGTCCTGTGCTGAGCACATCTGATCCTCTTCTGTTCTCAGGTTGTCTGGGATGCTCTTTAAGGCCTCTTCCACACGTGTGACACAAAGCAGACCAAGGAGCATCTAAAACTTGAAAAAGCATTATGTAACCTTTTTAATGCAGTCAGTCCCTCACAGATCTATAACTATTATCATCCATCATGTTCAAAAACTTGAATCATGACAAACAAACAGCCTGTAAAAAAAATTAAAACCTACAAATGACACTGAAAGTCGTAAGTGCTTCTTATTTGATAAATGTCTTAACATAAAGCCCTTAATGGGATGCAGAGGTCTCTGAATGAAGTGAACAGTTTACAGACTTAAGCCTCTGGAGAGACACCTCTCCTATAAGCACATTTCAGTTAAGTCTTCATGGTCTTATTCTTTAATCCAGTGCACCTTCCTCTGATCGGAAACCTGCCAATGTCTCTGCACAAGCACACAAATCCCCTTCATGTGGGCTTGTTTCATGTTTACCATTCCAGCTTTATTCTTTATGAGCAGAAAAACACTCACCATCTGGACTTGGAAGATGTTTATGGTTTTTGATATGAATTTCAGATATTTATATTTAGGATGCCATGCCTGGCAGTCTGCTCCTATACAGAGAATCTGCCTGAAATCTCAGACCTTTGAAACAAACGCTGCTTTGAGCTCCGGCCATTCTGGAGTCCCACCTCGTCTCCATCTGCTGAGACTGGACTCCAGAAGTCGGAGTCAACAAAACTGCAAGAATAGTTTGTTGTAAAGACTTTTGTTAGTGCATCTGAGATGTAGAGCAAAGGCTGTTCCTTCATATTAAGACAGTGATTAACTAAAACTTAATAACTTTATTGAGAGAAAGTAAGACTTTTTTTTTTGAATGAGACTTTGAATCTGTACAAGTAAAGCATCTTTACATGGACAAGAAAATCATCAGCTATAGATTTGACATTTTATCACAAGGTATTTAGAGGCAAATCCAGGTTTTTGTCAGCCCACTAACAAAAGGAATCTGCACATTTGGCTTCCACATGATTTAACCTTCAATAAGACTTGGTAGAGGCACAAACCTCTACCATGTCTGTCTGACTAGTCTGAGGAAGAGCCATACGACTCGAAACGTGACTGATTTTCAAATGAAAAAATCCTTGAAGGGAGCTGCTTTTGGTGTCTGGATCTTTTTGTGCTTTGTCCTTATTATTTTTAAGTCATGTCTTGTGTCAAGGCAACATGTGATACCATGAAAGTGATTCTGTTACTCTTTTTTTGACGTTTTACAAAATGTCAACATGACAGGGTAGACAAGAAATAGATAAATTAACATCACATTCATTGGCAGCATAGTGGCGCAGCAGGTAGTGCACAAGCCTCGCAGCATGAAGGTTGCTGGTTCAATCCCTTGGTCAGTCAGGGAGTTGGCATGTTCTTCCTGTGCATGCTGGGCTCTCCCTGGGCACTCCTGCTTCCTCCCACAGACCGAAAGCATGCTCGTTGGGTTGAGTTGTGACCCCGAGTTTCCCCTTAGGTTTGAGTGTGAGAGTGAATGGTTGTCTGTCTCTTTATGTGGCCCTGTGATTGGCGGGTGACCAGTTCAGGGTGTACCCCGCCTCTTGCCCAAAGGCTCCAGCTCCTGCACTGAAAAAACTCAGATCTAAGTGACAGTATTTGTCCAATTTCAAGACAAAAAAATTCACTAGATTTATTCTAATCCACCATTTCCTTACATGTCTGGATTAAGATCTTATTTGAAGATGTAAAAATTAACAGTAAGGCCTGAGTTTGCTGTGATAATAAGTAAAATAACCTGCCAATAAGAAGAGAAATTTAACTTGAGCAGATATTAAACCTTAATTAAGACCCTCACTAAGTCCAACTTTCCTTGTTTTATTGACAGATATTTTCTCTTCATTACAAGCAGTTTAATGCCTTATTTTGCCTTTCATTCCTTAAAGTAAAACATTTATCTCATTTATCTCGACAGTTTAGTGAATGTGGATTAGAATAAGTGTTTTTGATATTTTAGACTTGAAAATAGACAAACACACTTGCCCAGATCAGCAATAAAGCAGGAGTCAAATATCAAAAATACATCATACAAGTGTTAATATTAGAGGTTAATTTTCCATGTGAGATCATTTTGCCCAGACAATTTCAGTTGCTGTCCTTTTTGGTTACTAAAAAAAGAGGCAAAAGTTAAATACTCTGGATGAAACCAACATGATCCATGACCTTGACCAAGCATGAAATAACAACTAAACCCCTAAAAAAAATAAAATTATTATAAAGTGAAGAAAAGAAAGAAGAAAATAAGGTAAAGACCCTAATGATGCTGAAGGTTTCCTAAATGTGAGTACACTGCAAAAACTCAGATCTCAGCAAGTGTGTTTGTCTATTTTCAAGTCAAAAATATCTAAAACACTTATTCTAATCCACATGTACTTAACAATTCCAGATAATTATTTAACTTCAAGGAATAAAAGGCAAAAATAAGGCACTGAACTGCTTGTAATGCTAAGAAAATGTCTACCAAAGAAACAAGCAAGTTATACTCAGTGAGGCTTTAAAATTCTGCTCTGGATAAAAAAAGCATTTTAAGACACCCTTTAAGGTAAATTGGTCGCATCTCATTGGCAGATTATTTTACTTATTACAAGCAACTCAGACTTTATTTTTAGTTTTATATCTTTGAATAAGATCTTAATCTAGACATATCAGGAAATCGTGTATTAGAATCAGTCTTGTGAGGTATTTCTGACTTGAAATTGGACAAATATTCGCACCTAGATCTGAGTTTTTGCAGTGCAAAAACACATTTCTATTAAAATGTGTGTTTATTAGCTTTACAGCATCTGTTGTTAAGAACTGTAAAAGAGGACACTCCACTCCATAAAAAAGAAGGCAAAGGCTCTTGACCCACAATAAAAGGATCCGCAACCCACTTTTGGGTCACAACCCACCAGTTGAGAATCATTGCTCTTGATAGCGCTGACTGGGACTCTGTCTTGTCCAGTAGAGAGATGTTAAATCTTTGGATAGAAGAGGATGTAAAAGATAATTTAGTCAATAATATTAAATGTAATGTACACATTTATAAGTAGCCTATATGTTGATTAAATGCATTAGTTTAGACTTAAGAGTCTCTTCTGGGATTATCTTTATTTCGAACATAGGAATAAGAGAATATTAAAGTTAAAAAACAAACAAAAATAACAAAAAATGAAAACATTATTTACAGAAATTCTTTAAATAATAATGCTGTTCGATGTTCGAAATGGAGTTGGAGGAAGGCAAGCTTATCTTGTCCTACCCCACTTTTCATCGGTGTGTTACGTAATCCCTAATCAATCAGCAGCACAGTACGAAGAAAAAATAGTTTTTCATTCGAAAAAAGACAATAAATCAGCAGAGCAGAAAGAGGACAGTTTACAATCAGCCACTTTTACCTATACATCAAACATATGTCAGGATTTATTCGCGAAACCTTTTTCAATCACACTTATCTGTGCCGGATAAATAATGAAACTGCTGTAAGATCTGAGTGAAACAGGTTAAATACTTTTTGGACTGCAATAGACAAATTAGGTAATGCCTTCGTTGGATCCAAACCTGCATTATTGATCTGAAGCTCCTGAGTGGACAGGGGACCACTCTCTCTGTCCAGCGCTGCAGCACTTATACAGCAGTCTGCAGATTTACAGCGCGGCCCATGGAAAAAGTTAACCCACCCCCCCGCACAGTAATCATATTGGCTAGTGATTTCCCAAGGTGTTGCCATTTTCCTGTCTAAAGCACTTACTGCATGACTGATAGGCCATTACACTTAGCAAACACAAATAAACACACAGATTTAGGCTGCGGAGAAAAGAGAGAGGAGCTATTTTATTTGACTTTATGATGGAACTGGTTTTTATCGGTTGATTTGGCTGCTTAGGTTGAGCAAACATACACTATGGTGCATTAAAACAGCATGTTAGGGTTTAAATAACACTTTTGGCATCTGCAAAATGACTGTAAAGGTCGTCTGTAGGACAACTTTAAGAGCCTTTTTATCATTTATACTGCAGAGGTCACTCTGATTCTGAATGGGAGCATTGATTGGAGATGGATCTGAAGTTAGGGATATGGAAAGCTGTTTTCAGACATGACATCTGAGGTTTCTTTAAGAGATAAGTCTTACCCTAAAATAATCTGAAGTTTCTTCACACAAGCCCCTTGCAGCTTTCCCCTGTGTTACAGAGAAGTCCCAGGAGGCATGAGTGATGTAAGCAAGGTTTGCAAGTGGTGCAGCGAGTAGTGCGAGTAGTGCTGGTGCCTCACAGCCTGAAGGTTGCTGGATCAGCTTCTTGGTCAGGCAGGGTCTGTACTTTACTTTTTTTCTACAAACTGAAAACATCCTCGTTAGGTTATTTCCTGGCACACTTGACTGTCTATGTATGCCAGCCCTGTGATTTGCTGGCAACCAGTCCAAAATGTTCCCTGCTTCTTGCTCAATGACAAGCTCTAGTAGGTGATGTGGTTTAGATAATGGATGGATGGGTGTTTTCATCAGCTCTTATACCCTCGTTGGAAATTGAATTGGACTGAATGCTTTATTTTGAACATGCAAAAACAAACATGAGTAGCCACCATAAACAAACACATGCATATACCAAAAACAAAAGGAAACAATCAAGGTGACGACATCCTGCATGTGCAGCAAGTCCACATGCTTGAAAAGAAGTAGGAAGAAGTCTAAACTTATTTAATCCTATCCCTTTTATTCCCACGTCCTACATTTTTAATTTCTACATATTTATAATATTTACAAAATTCAACCATCTATTTAGGAGCCAATGTTCCTCAAAATATATTCGACTATAAAATTTTATATGCTACTTAAACACAATTTACAAACACAATATTTCACCTATATAAATACTTAATTTCTATACATATAATACACCCCTACTCAAACACAGAAAAGACAATACATAATCAAGACAATATATCTTTATTTACTTAGATTCTGCCATTACCGTCCTGGGTTAAACTGCTGCTCTTCATCCTTGTATTTATTTCAAGTTTGTGTTTTGAGTATTCTTTTAAATTTCTTTCTTTCTTTCTTTCTTACATGTTAATCTATTCTTTTCTATTCTAAAACCTAGACCACACATGTGTGTCTAGAAAAGGCAATGTCAGTATCCACAGGTATAATAAGCCAATCCAATCCAGAGGAAAAAGGCAAAAAGAGTCATTTTGCAGCAGCGTTATTTCATATAAGAAGATCACATCAGCCATCACATCCTGTAAATGTCAAGTCATCAATCCCGCCCGCTCGCTCGTGGTTTGTTTTTATAAACATGCCTTGCAGTATTCAGAAACTGGCACTCCCTGGCTTTTTGTGGACATTTTATTTAGAGGCTGAATAAATAAATAAATTCATGAATTTAAAGATACATTTTGGGTTCGGGATTGCATGGATCAGAGTAAGGGACAAAAAAATTGATTTTTTTGTATTGGGCTTCTGCAAAAGAAGGTAAAGGCAGTCCTTTTGGGAAGAAGATTTGGGTGCCCTTGCTTATAATTTTAACTTTAATCAGATTTAAAACCAAAATAAAATCAGCTGTGATGTTTCATTAAGTTAACCGTGTGTTTATGTGCAGTGTTGGGGGTAATGTGTGACAAAGTCATCCGATATAGTACTTAGATTACTTTCTGGGTGAACTAAGTAAAGTAACACATACATTCTTCAATCAAATTTACGCACTATTTTCTATCTATTTTTATACTTTATTTTATTCTTCCTGACCCTTTATTTTTATTTTCATTCTTATTAAATGTTGATTATCTTTTGCACCAATTTACCAAGTCAAATTCTTTGTATGGGGGAATAGAAGCAGCTGGATCTGTGCATGTTTCTTGCAGTCAGAAGGTCTGAAGCTTATGGAAATGTAACTGTTAATCATGATAGAGGAAGCTGTTTCCACCGGAGACATATTTTGTTGTAGTTGAGCAGGTCGTAGCCACAGTTAGTTTTGGTGTTTGAACTTAAAGGGACACACCAACATTTTTTTTGTTTTATGTCTTGCCTCACTCCTGAGTCCATGACAAGCAGATAGACACCATTCTTTCGACTGTGCGTGCAGTAACAAGGAAGAGACGCCCACTGCTAATTAGCTTAGCTCAAACATGGGGAGTCAATGGGTAGTGTTAGCCTGCCTCTGCCTCTAGTCATCAGATAAACTCTTCAGCAACTCTGAACAGTTCTTTTGTGCTTGTTTAGACTCACTCTTTATCGCATTATGTTATGTTATCTTCTACTATCATCGTATTATCTTCTTCTCGTAAACGGAGGCTTTATTTTGTTGACCCAAAGGCAATTTGCATTTAAGAAAGGCTCACAAACAAACAACTCCCCCACAACTGCGAATCGGTTCTCGTTGTTCACTTGAAAGAGCTGTTCAAAAGGCTCGAATCATTCGTGAACGTCACATCTCTAGCTCAAACCAGTAGGTCAGCAAAGCAAAGCCCCTGTTTACGGGTAGAAGATTATACAAAGATAGTAGAAGATAATGTAACATAAAAGAAACGAGTCACAACAAGCACACAGACATGCTACATTATCTTCACTCAAAGTGTTTCATAGCAGAATCTCCTCCTGTTCTGTCAATACCAGTATCGATGCTCTGAGCTATTAGCCCACCAGCAATCTGTCTGCTCCAGTGGCTCCAGTGTGGACCTGAGCTCGTCTTCAGTTTGATTTCTCCATCGTTAGAGACCAGAAAACGACCCAAAGCGATGTTCCACCTCCTCCCTGCAGAGTTGGAGGCAGAGCTGCTGTTTCCTCAGGGACTCAGAGCTCTTTGGCAATCACTATATCTTATTTATGAGTTTAATATCTCATTCTGTGCCACGTACAACTCCACCTGAGCACAGACGCCTCACTCATCACACATAACCCAACACTTTTTCCTCGTCTTTGTTTTCATTTAGTCGTGGTCGCAAACAGAGGCCCGCTCTGCCTCCCCACCCCCCTTACCCCCATCCTGTCTCTGTATAATTGATGAATGGTAGAGCAGAGGTATGAAAGTCATCCTGGTCCTTTAGAAAGAGCTCTAAAAGCCTTAAAGAGGTGTTTAGTGGTCACAGGAAATGGAGGAATATAGGGAGGGGCGTGGAGAAAGAATTAGACTCCACGGGGGATGATTGGCGATTGATTAGGACTCAGAGAGAAACCTGATACTTGACTATCAGTTCAGAGTGAACAATGAGACCATATCCTGCACATTATGTTAGTTAACAATGAAACCATCAACATAAAACACACGTCAATGCTTACTGACTCGTGTAACTAAATTAATCATAATGGATGAATGGTAACTTTGTCGTTTTTCCTTTTGAGTTTACCGCCCTCGTACTGCAACAGGAATGTAAAGAAGTTAATGTTCTATCATCTGGATTTTGTTTTTATTTAACGTTAAAAAACACAATTAAGTAGATATTCCCCAGTCAATTGGGAGTCTTTCATTATTGGTCAATAATCACTGCGTATGTACATCCAGCCAATCAGAATTAGTGTCTGTTCACAGTTAAATCTGCACAGACAAATTAACACTATCAGAGTTTTTCTTAAATGTCTTTATTAGTCCACACCACTGAGTGTTGTTTTCGCTGTTGTTGAAATGTTGGTTCTTAAACTGGTGCAGCAGGTAGTGCACATGCCTCTGCTGGTTCGATCCCTGTGTTGGAGTTTGCATGTTCTCCTTGTGCATGCATGGGTTCTCTCTGCTGATGGGAGGGGCCAAAAGTTGTGAATTTACATGAAAAAAAACAACTGAGTATGATGTTTGTTTATTTATTTATTTATTTATTTGCCTCAACATTCATTTAATAGCAATCACAATTAAGTCTCTAACAGTATGCAAAAAGGTTGAACAAATGCTTATGTACTCTGCAGTTATAAGTAGAGAAAACACAGAGAGAACTTATTCGTTGGTGAAGCATGAAGAAAAATATTCTCCGTCAGTGGCTGACTTTCTAGACGTTTTTGTTTCAATCCTCGAAAGCACTTTTTTATATTATATATTTTTTATTAACACAAAACAGCAACAACCAACCCAGACAGAACAACCAACAGGGGGGAAACAACAACAATAATAAAATGCAATAAATGATACTGAATGTAATTTATGCATACACATGCACAAACACAGATGCACAAATGTAAAATAAAAAATGAAAAATAAATTTAAAAAATAAAATAATTATATATATATATATATATATATATATATATATATATATATATATTTTTTTTTTTTTTTTTTTTTTTTTTTTTTTTTAAATAGCTGCCAGCCTGGGATAGGCTCCAGCCCCCTGCGACCCCAGGGATAAGCGTTATGGATAATGGATGGATTGTTGTTTAACTCTCATCGAGTTATTTTATTGACTCTTTTTGGCTCAATTAATTTACTGTATATTAATGGGGGAAAAATGAAATAAAGATACCAAGTTTGGTTAGAGAATATATATTAAAAAAACGCTTACTTGTGGCATCTGCTGTACAATATTAGGGGGTGGATGAGATGATTGACTCCACAAGTGTCACTTACAGAGTGAATGCTTCAGAGTTAAAGACCCCACTGTGACACCAATGGACTTAAAGTACTGAACCATCACTTTTACATTTGTTTCAACATTCCAACACTTTTTCAAATGAGAATAAATTGCCATTCCACTGCCATTTTGTATATATATTTATTATATATTTTTTCTATTTTTATTTTGTTGCATTTTATTTTAATTTATTCTAGAAGTGTTTTTATTCTTGCCCTGGAGGGGAGATGCTCTCTCTAATTTCGTTGAATGCCAGTTGTACAATGACAGTAAATAGCTTTTCTATTCTAATCCAAATTTTCAGGGATTTGACTCCCTCCAGAATAAGATTAACTCAACCCTTGCTAAAATTTTGCCAACAGCAACATTTAACATTAATTTGCTGTGTCATCACTGATTCATAACCTTGTAAAGCAGCTGAATTTGCCCGATTGATTGTTCAGTTTAGTTCAGACAACTTAATTTATCCCGCAAGGGGCAATTCATTTGTGGCTCTCCAGTGTACATTCACACATGCAGTCAGTCAACAACATAAATAATCAATCAATCAATCAATCTGTCAAGGAAACATATCTAAGCATGGGACAGAGGGAGATGTCTGAACATTATAAGTGGCCTACGTAAACTAATCGTAGAGCAAGATAAAACAAGATAAGATAAAAGATAAATGCAAGTGAGGTAAAAATAAGACAATGTAAAAACAGTAATAAATAAATAAATAATTCTATAAAAATAAGACAGGAAATGAATAATGTCCTCTAAATAAAAGTCATTTAAAATGGGTGTGCTCTGTGTTTAGGAGCTTAATAGTAATGATTGTGATTGTAGTGATTGTATGCAGATTCATCTTGCAAAGCTTTAAGCCGACACGATTGTTCCCGGTAAGCAGTGATGAAATTGGCCGCAGAAGGCCTGATTTGCTGAATGGTATCACCTTTTTTGTTGTTGTGTTTTGACTTCTTCTGTAATGGTTAAATGAGGTCAAAGGTGAGAAGAGGTTTTGAAAGTAGATTTAAAGATATTTCATACATGATGAGGCTTTCTGCAGCTCCATTTTAACATCATCACATATGAAAAAGTGTAAAATAAAGAGTAAAAAATCTGCAGTCTCATCCAGAGCAAGGTATGGAAATGTCATTTCTATACATCGGGTTGATTTAAAATGGAAAGTGTGTGGGAGCAAACTGCAAAGTGCTCCTGTATGATACAGAGTTCAACACTACACGCAGCCCGCTCCTACAGAGAGTGGTTCATTATGCCTTTGCTGCCCAAGGAAACTTTCCATCCTTCCAGTGCCTCATGGGATATCGACATGCATGTGATTGGCTCTGACGCGAGTCTTTGGATCTGTTGTTCTGATGATAAGAATATGTGATTTTTCAATAGCCTGACTATATGAAGGCTGGATGGAAATAGAAGTAACAGAAGGGCCAACTTTGATATTTAAATTGCAGAAACTGAAACTTTATGATTTGAATATATAACAGCGAGCCTGGAGATGAGTCAATGAGAGGCTGCAGAGAAGCCCTGGCTGCGTATCTTCTTCACAATATGCAGCAACACATGTTTGTTTGGTGTTAGACACAAGAAAATGTCACATCATAATTATTATGATGATTTTTCAGTAAAAATAACAAAAAAAATTGATCCCGCCCACCACTTGTGAATCACAATACAATCACAATATAAAAAAAAACAAAAAACAAACACCCCCTCCCCTGATTATTCATTATTTTTATATTGTGCAACATTTCAAGGATCAAAACATGAGACTTACATTTGTATTTTGTTATAGTACAATAAAACAAATAATTACCTCCACCAAGGAGGCTTTGTTTTCTGGCATTTGTTAAGAAAATAACTAAAAAAGTTACAAATGGAACTTGTTGAACTTTTTAGGATAGATCAGAAGAGTTGAGGACCAATCAGTTCAATTTTGGTGGTGATCCAAATCCAGTTGCAGATCCAGGATTTGTTTTCAAATCATTTGCTAACATTGTGAGACAGGGCAGTTTTTCACATTTTCATTAATAACTCATGAATTTCTCGGTGGATTTTGGTGGCATATTCAGGGTATGTTGTTCATGGCAGTAGGAATAAGTGATAAAATTTTGGTGGTGAAGAATTTGAAAAGGAAAAACCATAAAACACAGCTGCCTACCCCCATACAAAAGTCATACAACAAGATAATGGCAGCAGGGCCAACATGGAGGGAGAAAAAAGAGAGTAAAGCTTCTGGTGGTAAAATAAAAAAAAAGTCTCCATGATTCATGTTGAAGATCTCAGATGAGCAGCAGAATTATGTTACTTGCTGAAAATAACAAAGCAAGTGGAAATAAATGCTTGAGCGTGATGAACTTCTCACAATAGGGCCTCAAAGTACAATATAATGGCTGTATAATCGTGAGCTGCAGCCCCAAACCTCAGGCTAATCAGCCCTCTGCATTCAAATGGTCCTACTTTAAGCATCTGTCTTTTTAAAAATGATTTACCTGGACAAAATGTCAACAAATATATTGAATTTCCTCATTCAGCCAAAAAGTAATGTGATATAAATTTTGGTCAATATCGCCCAGCCCTAATTCAGACCCTGACATCTGATATAACTTTTTAATATGCCTTCAAAATGTCTATTTGTGCACCCCGGTACTAACAAACAGTTTATCTAGATTTTAGGATGAACAAGCATCTTTGAATATAATTCTAAAAATAGTGTTTAGGGACAAACAGATAACAGCTTCTTCCACACTCTCTCTATAGATCATCTGTTCGTGAGTGGGCCGTGTTTTTCAAACCAAAGTTAGAGTCACAGGACTGGAATCTTCACACCTGATCTGTGAATTTCAACCTCCTGCTGTCTAAACAGACTCGGCATCAATAGAGCAGCTTAAGGGGAGAGAGGAGGGAGCATTCGCAGCTCTATGATCTTTTACTCAAGCATTTTGAACATTTAGAGCAAGGCATGACACAAGGAAATGATCTCAAGTCGGGCTGCTTGGTTTGGGCATAAATCAAAATCGCAACTGTGTTGAATGATCATGAGATCACAGTTAATATACTGTAAATGTACAAGCTTGTATGCCCATTTACAATGATTGATATTTTGGGATGTTTTGAAGGCTAGACACAGTCTTGCAACAATTTCTGCAAGTCACTTCACATTGTTCAGGGTTTAATTAGCTTAGCTCAAACACTGGGAGTCAATGGGTAGCATTAGCCTGCCTCTGCCTACAGTCACCAGATAAACTCTTCAGCAACTCTAAACGGTCCTGTGTGCTTGTTGTCATCATCCTGTCCAATCATCCTCATCTTCTCTTACAAAGTCGGCCGTACTCGTTGTCAGAGGTTTTATTTTGTTGACCCACTTACAAGCACGTCTACTGGTTTGTGCATGCGCCCTGTGGTTTTAGTATAAAAAAAATTAACTTAACATAATGCTGTAAAAAAATGAGTCACAACAACAATCTTAAACCATTTTACTGATCATTTATTAACAAGATATCATTTTGTTAAAAAAAAAAATCGCATGCATTAAATTTTATCCTGAAAATACATTTACTCAAACATTTGTTTAATCAAAAAACTGCCAAACATTTACTTAAAGAAATCTTGCCTCCTATTGTTAAGTTTCCCAGGGCAAAATGGAATTTTCTGTTGATCCATCACCCTTTTCAGTCATTTACTGTACAAACATTTTACAGTAGGTAGCTGTTGATTTTATGGTAAAACAAATTATTTTACAGAAATCAGTCTGTTTTCCCACAATCTTTTGCCATTTAAAGGAATTTACTGAATATATTTTTACAGTAGATAACTGTAGATATTATGGTAAAATACTGTTAAGTTTACCAAAATGAGTTACAGTGAAGAAAAACCTGTCAGGTGTACCTAATTCATGAGTTGCAGCATATTAGCTTTTAATATTTTGATTCAGTTGTCCTTTCTGTGGTGTTTTACCAAAGTATAGATCTCTCTTTGAAGAACTATTTTTCCCACCTCTTGTTCAATCTCCTGGCTTCATGTGTCCAGACTTGTCCTAAACCTTTGAGACGCTCTGCATGACGTGGTTGATCCTGTGACATACATGCATTTGCCAGAATTCTGGGATTAAGGTCGATATTCTGTGACTTTCAGATATTTTTTAGAATACCAAAATAAATCCCCAGATTCTGGAATTAAACTCAGAATTCAGACTTTTTTTTCTCTTTAGTCTGTCTTTAATCCCAGACTTTTAATTTTTGTTTATCCCCTGAAGTCTGACTTTTTCAAACCAGACTTCCAAATTAAATCTCAGAAGCCTGACTTTTTCCTCAGAATTCTGACTTTAATCTTAGCATTCCAAAATAAAAGTTGGGATTCAGAGAAATAAAAGTCCTTTTTTGGATTTAAGTCTCAGCATTCTGAGGAAAAAATCAGGATCCATCAAAATCCTGACTTGAATCCCAGAGTTCTGAATTCTCAAGTCAGACTTCTGAGTAAAAAAGTCAGATTTGTGAGACCAAGGTTGGAATTCTCAGAAACAAGTCAGAATTCTTAAAGCTGGATCTTTATTAAACTTTATGCAGCATTGGGGTACTAGTATTTGCACACTACTCCATACCACCATTTACTTTAGTGTTAAAAAATGTAACCTTTTATGTGCCTTGGTACACACACTTTATGTTGTTTTTTACCTTGATATTTTTATTCAATTTACTCTTTTTACACAATAGATTTTTTTTTTTATTTACGTGTCTTGCACATTTAAGTGCCCAACCCTCATGGGTTTACAAGACACCAGAAATACAGTTGCAGTGTTCCCAAGATATAAACACACAGCAATTACCAAGTTGAATGATCTTTTCTAGGCTCACTAGTAAACAATACACTCTGCCTTTTCTCCTAAGCTTTGCAAATAAAATCTGCTCAAGCAAAAGCTCCTTTTCTGACACAGAACTCAAGTTTTTGGTAGTCATCAAACCAAAAAAAAGTCAACATTAATCGAAGACATTTATCTGAGAAATAAATCCCTTAGATCATCATAAATTGGACAGTGAAACATAAAATGAATCTCATTCTCAGTTTCCCTAACCTTGGGGAACGTCTGTGCCTGATACTCGTATTCTTATTTTTGTACTGACGTTTATTATATATACTAATGTAGCACCGTGGGCCTTGGAGTATCGTAATTTCAATCCTCTGTATGTGTACACGTATTGCAGTATTGACAATAAAGGAACCCTGAATCTTGAATTCTGAGATGTAGAATCATGATTATTTTTGTCTCATATTTCCAGTTTTCATCTCATAATTCTGTATTTTGATTTAACCTCAGAATTCTTTCTGTTCCCATCACCCCCTGGTGTGTAAAGGCCTTTATGTGCATGTATAAGGGCACAAAAACAATTTAAAAATATCACTTTGCACTTTTAATCATCTGTAGGTGTTGTTTTCAATAATTTGATTCAGTTGTCCTTTCTGTGGCCCTTTACCCAAATACAAGTCACTCTTTGAAGGACTATTTTTCCCACCCCTGATTCAACTTGATGTGTCCAAACTTGTCCTAAACCTTGGAGACGCTCTGCTTGAAATAGCTGATCCTGTGACATACGTTTGTGTCGCTGCAGTCGTTCATAAATCGTCTCTCCTGCTCCAAACTGCGTCCATCTGTACCTGAACTCAGAGAACAAGAAGTTCTGCAAACCCTCACAGCATGGCGGTGATGTCATCAGTGGGAGGGGCTTGTGAAAATGTTTACATCCTCGACCGCCGTCTCCCATGGTGACCGAGGCACTCCTCCGAGTGTGGGCCAGCGTTGCAGGCGGCATCAGCTGTTGTCATGGCGATGCTGCTACGCTCATGGGCGAGCAGAATGAGGCGTGAGATGAAGTGAGAGGGAGTGAGGGGGGAGAAAAGAAGTAGATTAGAGTGTGAACTTAAAATCTTAATATACTCTGTGAGTGTCAAACTCTCACACTCTGTCCCGGAGCATCAGATTAGTGCTGCATGAGTGTGTGTGTGTGTGTGTGTGAGGTGTTGCATCACCTTCTGTGTGTGGGATGGAGCTGCACATCGGCTCTCCCACACACACTCACAGACGTCTCTCCCTCTCTCTCTCTCTCCCTCCTTTCTGTCTGTCTGTCTCTCTCTCCCTCTCCCCCTTTCTCTCCCTCTCTCTCCTTCCCTCTCTCCCTCTCCCCTTCTCTCTCTCTCTCTCTCTCTCCCCTTTTCTCTCTCTGTCTCTCTCTCTCTCTCTCTCCCTTTCCCTTTTTTTTTCTCTCTCTCTCCCTCTCCCCTCTCTCCCCCTCTCCCTCTGTCTCTCTCTCTCTCTTTCTCCCTCTCTCTCTCCCTCCCTCTCTCTCTCCCTCTCTCTCTCTCTCTCTCATCCCCTCCTCCCCCTTTCTCTCCCTCTCTCTCCTTCCCTCTCTCTCTCTCCCTCTCCCCTTCTCTCTCTCTCTCTCTCTCTCTCTCCCCCTCTCCCCTTTTCTCTCTCTGTCTCTCTCTCTCTCTCTCTCTCCCTTTCCCTTTCTCTCCCTCTCTCCCTCTCTCCCCCACACCCTCTCTCTCTCTCTCTCTTACTCCCTCTCTCTCTCTCCCTCCCTCTCTCTCCCTCGCTCAGCCTGTTCTCTGTCTCTGCTGATATAATCAGCTCAGATTAGCTGACCACGAGCGCTCACTGAATACGACCACAGACTAATGAGGCTGAACACGGTGACAGCTCCGTCAGTCCATCTGTGATGTGGAAACTTCGGACACGGCTGAGGGCTCGACCTTCTTAGTGCTGCCACATGGAAACAAAATCGAAATCAAACGGTGATAATCTTACTGAGGAGAATCGGATCCACGGAAGAAACTTTCGGAGGTTGAATGGTTTTTGGAAATACATGAAAAAGTCAGAACTCAAAGAACAACAGACAGAATTCTAACTTGTATCTCAGAATTCTGAGATCGAATTTGCCATTTTTTAATAAAAAGGTCCATTTAGATTTTAGAATTTTGAGGAAAAAAGTCTGAATTCTGACTTTAATCCATGCTATTTGAGATTTTAGCCAGAGTTTTGCCTTTTTCCCCTAAAAGGACTGGCTTTTGTCCCAGAATTTTGTCCCCCCCTCCAAGTTTTTTTTAAAATTGGAATTTAATGTCAATCTCAGAATTTTGATATCAAAGTCAGAATTCAGACTTTTTTCCCTAGAATTCCAAAACTGAAGGAGGAATTCAGAGAGAAAATTCCCTGTTCTGATCTAAGGATTAGAAGTCTGAGATTAAAGTTGGAATTCTGACTTTTTTCTCAAAATTCTAACTTTAGTTCCAGACTTCGGACATGTTTTTCTTTCTTTTTTATCTCATAAATTTGACTTTTTTTCCCCATAAGTCTGACTTTTAAAATCAGAATTTAAACCTAAATCTCAAAATTCTAATTTTCATTGCAAATTTCTGGGATTAAAGTCAGAATCCCCCAAAATTCTCCAAAGTCCAAGGTTGCAAGAAAGTCAGAATTCTTGGATTTGAGTCGGGATAGAAATTCAAGTCATCAATTTTTTTCTTAGAATACTGACTGAAATTATTACTTTTTTCTCAGAATTCAGAATTTAATCTCTGAATTCTGACTTAAATTGCAGATTTTGAGATTCAAGTCTGGATCATCAAATCCTGACTTGAATATGAGAATTCTGAATTCTGGAATGAGACTTCTGAGGGACAGTGAGCTTTGTCAGATTAGGGCATCACCCCCTGGTGTGTAAAGGACTTTAGGTGCACGTACAAAAACAATTTAAAAATGTCACTTTGGACTTTTAATCATCTATATATGTTGCTTATATTACTGAGTAACTGCAGCTTTAGAATACCAGTGAGGGGATAAAAGTTGTTTTCAGCCCTTTTTTTGTCATTTTTTTCCTCTTTCTTTGTGTTTGGACCTCGTGGGCAGCCCATTGTGTTAATATAATACATTTCAGATCTGGAGGTGGAATAAATGAGCACCTCTTTGTAAGGAAGTCCCACAGTGTTGAAAGTTAGTCTGCAGAGTTTTTAATAACTTATGTTGCAGCTTCTCGATCTCTGCCAGTGATAAGCAGAGGGCGGCAACTCGAGATTCTGAAAACTGATTTTCTAATTAAGTCGCAGAGGAGGGGATCTCGAGGCTGGCAAAAGACACCTCGATGGAGAGAGTGTCAAACTAATTTGCTCTGAGACTAGAACCATATCCTTAACAGAGAATATCATTACAGCTCAATTACTACTGTCTGATTCTTTGACTTCTCAGTGGGACTCCAGCTGAGCTCAGAAAGGCTGAGCTGAGGTTTTGAGTGAAAGACGATGACAGATGAGGATAAAAAGAGACCAGCTCAGTCAGTAAAGGAGCCCCTTTAGCTTCTGTTAAACTGTCGAGGCCGGGGGAAGCGATCTTTAGAGGGATCACTTCCTTGGGTCAACAGTGTGGAGGGAGGACGTCAATAAAGCAAAGAAGTTGTATCCCTTTTGACCTCACTGCTAACTCTCAGATCCTCTTGCAGTGTATATAATACCGCTGCCTACAGATGGTGTGGGATTCCACTTCATTGATCATTCAAGCAAACAAACTGACATCGCCTGTTCTGTTAACCCACTGTGACCACAGATTAATGAAGGATCACTGCGACCAGTTCTGATTCAACTCTCAGCTTTTGTCATCCATTATCTGAACCCCTTATCCCTTTGGGGTCACGAGGGGCTGGAGCCTTTCTCAGCTGACATTGGGTGAGAGGCAGGGTACACCCTGAACTGTTCGCTAGCCAATCACAGGGCCACATAGAGAGACAAACAAGCATTCACGCTCACACTCATACCTAAGGAAATTTAAAGTCACCAATCAACTTCGTGAGCATGTGTTTGGTCTGTGGGAGGAATTCAGTGCAACATCAGGCTTTCCATACTTTACAAAAACAACTTTGAATTAATACACATGCACTGAAGTTATAATCACAATTTGGCTGAGCAATGCACCACATAGGATGGAGAAATACTTGCTTTTTGGCCTTGCATTCATGTTTGTAGGCGCATTTGTATTCATACTTGCATTTACAAAATGAAATGTAGGGTACACCAGAAAGCACAGGCTGTATAAAATAAATTGTGGGAGAAATAGGGATGCCCCAATCAGCTTTTCTGGCCCAGATCCAGGTCCAATTTTTCATAAATGAGTATCTAAGATAAGATAAGATAAGATATTCCTTTATTAGTCCCACAAGAGGAAATTCCAAATTTACAGCAGCAATAAAATACAACAAAGAAATATAAAGAATAAAACTTACGAATGAAATAAATAAAATACTGTATGTATTGGTGGTATTTAAAGCTGTTATGTACATGTTTGATATATTACAGATGGAAAAGAGAGATATTTGTATGACTATATACACAGAATATGCTAACATGTGTACAGAATATACATATAAATATGTTTTGTTTATGGTTTATCTGCTGCTACTTCTGTGCAGTTGACACTGAATCAAGCAGATCCAACTTGCCAAACTACAATCGAGAATCAATGTGCGTGACTCTGTGGCAGAGCTGCATTTTTGTCTAACTTCTTGCTATTACAACAAGCTAGAGACAGGCAGTTCTCTCCGATTTTTATCCATCTTTCTTTCCTCCCATCAGTTGTAAATATTCCCAGATGTTTGTAAATGTTCCTGATGTACATTTTGTATATACACTGCATTTGTTAAGAGTTATTTTCATTTATATTTCATTTTAATTTTAATCTCCATTTTTATATTCTTATTTTTTTACTTCCTTTGTACGAGAGGTAACAACTACCAGAGTCAGATTCCTTGTATGTGTCGCATACTTGGCCTTAAAAATACGTTTCTGATTCTCATGCTGTCATACTGGCAAGACAGCCACAGTATACGTCTCCAGCCTCCAGCTCTGAGTTGTTTAGGTCATTAATAAAGCAAAAACTCTGCCATTGCCCTCCTGCTGGGTCCAAACTGAAAGGACTTCAACATTATAAAGCTGGTAGTTTAACTTCCAGCCATCCTTTCCACTTCAACACTGTTTTTTGCAGCCTTGATAAAAATGTGGGTCATTCCAATAAATGTTAGCCTAGTCAGCCTACCCAGTAGACTGGGAGAGAGTCGAGCCCTACTGCCTCATAAACGCTTCTGAAAACACAAGATTCTGGTCTAT